>OY747718.1:5175000-5527500 GCA_963556495.2 Valencia hispanica
CTGGACCAATAGCTCGACATGCCACCCTGAAAAGAAATGTAATACTTCCTCCCGGCTGCTAGGAAGATCACTGCCTCTATTCTTCATCTTCCATCTTCATAATTCGGAGTTATTTTGCTCAAGCATCCTCTAATCTACTCTGGTTATAACATTCTGAAAGTCAGAGCTGACGCTGTATCCTCTTCTGGCACTGTCATCGATAAGGAAAGCTGGAACTCCCTACTGCTTACACAGACACTCTTCCTTTTTAGACAATTACAGTCTAAGCCAAGCACCAAAGCATTCACACCCAAATTCAAGCTATAACTTTAATTTCAATTTAACCCTAGTAAATATCAGGTGTCTCAAACTCCAGTCCTCGAGGGTCGGTGTTCTGCACCCTTTAGAGATGTCTCAGTTTCAACACACCTGAATGAAATAATTAGGTAATAAACAGGACCCTGAAAAACCTAACTGCCCGCAGAGGTGACAACTTAACAATTTGATTCAGGTGTGTTGGACCAGGAACACATCTAAACGTTGCAGGACACCGGCCCTCGAGTAATAGCGTTTGAGACCCCGGAGCTATATGAACTCAGTGTATGTCTCTAAGGCCCTGTCTACACGGAGATAAAACCAGGTGTAGAAGAAAATACATTTTATCGAATATTTGTCTCACCCACAAGGAGCCAGCATTTCAGAACACCATAAACAATCATGTTTTGAACCGGACACCAGAGTGGAAAAATCTCACAATGCCAGCTCAGTTGTCTCCGTGATTATGAGCTCTCCAGCATTTATTCTGAGTGGATGATGTCTCCGCCGCATTCCTATTTTTAATGTGCATGCACAACTATGTGATAAAGCAAACAAACACACAAATGTGCTTTAAAAAACTGTCAGGCAGAAAGTGGGGGGGGGGGTAAGCGTCAACAGGACCAAACAAAACCTGAAAGACAACCTCAATAGCATCAAGCATAAGTCAGTCAATGATCTATTTATCTATGTACCTTGAGTGCCTGAATAATTCATATTCAGAGACTGATGACTGAACAAGAAAAGTGAGGAACAAAGAAAACAGAAAAAACAAACCAACAAATGATTGCAATATTAGAGCACAACATAACACATATTTAATCCAACACATACAAATATAATAAAAAAAGTTTTCATAAGAATATTACACTAAACCCTGACTGCTTGAAAAATCTTTTTAGAAAAACGGGTAATTTAGAAACCTTTGAAAAATATATGAAGTCTGAGATACATATAAGGCGTTGATCAGATCACATATGTGTTTAATGTTTAAGTGAGGTCTCAAAAAAACAAAATAAACAAAATATGATTTAACCTGAGCAAAAACTGAGAATACCATGTTAGAATTTCAGTACTTCAAAAGTGTATCATTTTAATAATAATAAGGATAATATAATATATAGGAATAACAAGGAATAATATAATAATAATAATAATGATAATAATAATAAACTTTATTTATAAAGCGCTTTTCATACAAAAAAGTGCAGTTCAAAGTGCTTTACAGAATAGAAACCCCCCCACAAATGTAGGCATGAACACAATTATACTACCCTCCCCCAATCCTATCCCCGTGTGCGGACACATTCAAGGACATTAAAATAGAAAATAGGATGGACACTGGGCAGAGCACAGATGAGCCAGGTTAGGTAAGGAAATGCCATGCAGGGAGCCATCTGCCCCGGCAGCAGCGGGTCAACAGCAGCAGCCGAGGCACCGACCCATGGCGCCCAGAGGAGGGGAGGCCAGGATTCTGACCTCCACCCAAACACCACCTGGAGAGCACCCAGGCAGCTACAGCTGACCACCGCCCCCTGGGCAGAGGGCCCCCATAGAGGAAACACTGGAACGATGTGTCTATGTTTTTATTATCCATGTAAAACAACAGGCTAACATGTTAAAATACACAAATAAATAAGTAGATCGATAGGTAGGTAAATTAATAAATAAATTAAATTAAATTAACGAGATAAGTACAAGACCAAGTAGTAAAACACTGATCAATAAAAGCATGAAAAGCAAATAAACAGGCAGTAAATAGTAATCAATTAATTAAAAGCTAGGCTAAAAAGGTGAGTCTTGAGCCTACTTTTAAAAAGATGAACGTTCTCTGCGGCCCTGAGGTCCTCAGGCAGCCTGTTCCAGAGGTGAGGGCCATAATAATGGAAAGACGCCTCACCATGGATGTGTGTCCTGACTTTAGGGATGATAAGGAGATGGCTGCCAGAGGAGCGCAGAGACCGCGAGGGTTCATATGGTAAAAGCAGTTCTGAAGGATAAGAAAGGCCCAAGAGCATTAAGACACTTAAAAACCATTAAAGAACCTTAAAATCGATCCTAAGACACACGGGGAGCCAATGCAGTGAGTCTAAGACAGGTGTAATGTGTGCCCGCCTCCTGGTCTTCGTCAGGACACGTGCTGCTCAATTTTGTAGGAGTTGTAAACCTGATTTACTCTTTTTGGGAAGACCAGAAAGCCTGGGCATTACAGTATTCAATCCTACTGGTGATGAAACCATGCATCAGCGCAGTGGCGGATCTAGAAAAATATTTATGGGGTGGCAAGAAAGGGGCAAGAATTTTTCCGGGGTGGCACCATATGCCAGAATTTTATATATATATATTGGTTTTATTGATCAGTCAAACACATGCTTCACCTCTTCACTCCCCAGTATTTACATATATGATAGATACATACATGTATTTGTTTTGCTTCAGGTTATTTAAGCACATTAAAGCTGCATTGTGCAATATTTTTCTTAAAATAAAACTTTTTTTTAATCTATAGTCTATATCTATAGTTTTCTAACTACAGGTCAAAAGGTGGTCAAAAGTGTGCCATATGCGCCATCTCCTGGGTAAATGCCGTAGTCCTCACTGAATTAAAAATATCATCAGAATCATAACTTCATCTTCTCATATAAAGCTCCACGGCTTCCTTCAATGTTGTATTTTGATTATAAAGGGGGTTTGGACACGGTGCTGAAACAGTATGTTACTAGTACGCACTGTGTGCAATCTCTTAATGAATAAGACATTTTACGCATGTCATATACTATGGCAGCGACTAAGTCCGCCCGGTCAAGTTATATATCTGCGTTTACAGCATTACATTGGCGATTCGATGCGTCAATCATCAGAGTTCTGGACCGCGATTGGTTCGAGTTACTTACCATAACGTGACTTTCCATCCATGCGCCACTGGTTAGAGATTGTAAGGAATAAACCGGATGACATTTTTTTCTTCTTCTGGGCATGCTCAGGACTAATCACTTTATTGGAGGACTTTACTCGGACCCTTATTGATGTAAAAAGACAATTTTTGTTCGAAATGGATCGGTTTTGTCACGTTTATTGGACTACAAAGTGGTGAGTTCCATATTTTTATACCTCCATTAGGAGAACGTTTGTGTTGGCAAAAGCGCTCACTGTGTCTACAGTTATGATTGTATCCTTGATCGCCAGCCATAATTGGAATCACAAGACTCTTAGCTTTCCGATGATATAAAACATGTATAGGTTCAAAGAAGAAAGAAGTCAGAAAATCAATGGATTTAAACTAGAAAATGGGCTGGGTCCGCCCGCGGGCCCACGGAACGTTAATGGGTTTGAATTCATAGCTGCTAGGGTGGCAGCAGGGGTGGCAAGGCTTGCTTATAGGGTGGCAACTGCCACCCTATGCCACCCCAGTAGATCCGCCCATGCATCAGTGTCTCCGTTTTGGCCCGAGAGAGAATGGGGCGGACTCTGTTCTTAAGGTGATAAAAACCTATTTTAGTAATATTTTTAATGTGAGGGATAAAAGTCAGCTCAGAGTCAAAAATTACACCCAGGTTCTTCACTTGTAAAGAAGGATTAAAAGACAGTGATTGTAGTTTTGGTAAAAGCTTCTCTCTCTGAGCCTCAGGACAAATGACTAAAACTTCAGTTTTTTCCTGGTTGAGCTGGAGAAAGTTTTCTGCCATCCAGGATTTGATGTCTAAAATGCAGTTAAAAAGGGCATCCATTGGCCGTGTGTCATTGGGAGACATGGAGATGTACAACTGTTTATCATCAGCATAACTGAAAGTTAACTCCATGTCTTCTGATAACGCTGCCAAGAGGGAGCATATGAAGGTTAAAAAGCACTGGGCCTAAACTCGAACCCTGGGGCACACCACATGTAATCCTGTGGACCCTAGAAGAGCAGGTATCTAAACTTACCATGAAAGTCCTGTCTGTGAGATAGGATGTAAACCATTTGTTAACAGCACCAGAGAGGCTGATCTGTTTTAAACGGGTTAAAAGAATAGTGTGGTCTACTGTATCAAAGGCAGCGCTTAGATCCAGTAGAACCAACACTGTCACCTTCTGGGCATCATAGTTTAATCCAAAATCATTTAAAATCTTCAGAAGGGCCGTCTCTATGCTGTGGTTCACCCTAAAGCCAGATTGAAATTTCTCCAGGACATTGTGCTCATTAATAAAATCATTAAGTTAAATTAAAACAAGCTTTTCTAAAACCTTGCTTAAAAATGGTAAGTTAGATACCCGTCTAAAATTATTAAAATCGTTAAAATCTAAATTGCTTTTCTTCAGCAGGGGCCTCACTACAGCCCCTTTAAAGGCAGCAGGAAAGACCCCCGTCTCAAGGTTAAAATCTCATCTCTAAAAGATTCACAAAACGGCTTAAAAAATGAAGTGGGGACTGGGTCTAAAACACATGTGGTGGACCTCACCGAGGAGAAAACTTTATCAAGAGTCTCAGCCTCTACCAGGACAAAACTGTCCAGTGTTACCTCTGGTAGAGACACACAATCAGATTTGTCTAAAACCATGTGACTTTAAGACAAAATATTACATCTGATGGTGTCTACCTTCCCTCTGAAGTGGTCTGCGAACTCCACACAAAGATTGTTTGAGGGGGTTTTCTGAAATGCAGTAGTAGTACGGTTAAAATTTTTATCAATAGTGGAAAAAAGAATTTTAGGATTATTTTTATTGTCTGATATGATTTTTGCAAACTAAGCATTTCTTGAATTTCTTACAGCATTATTGTAGGATTTGAGAAGTTCTGTGTATAATTGATGGTTTATCGTGGTTTTATTTTTTCTCCAGTTTCTCTCTGCCGCCCTGCAGTCCCTCTTTAGTTTTTTAAGATTGTTATTTCTCAATGGCGCTGCAAGTTTTGAGTGTGAGCATTTCACTTTAAGTGGAGCCAGCAGGTCCAGAGCGGACTGATGTCTTCTGTTGAAATCACTGACAATAAAATCACAGGGGACAGGTAAGAGAGTAGGAGGAAACTTTTGAAAAATTTCTAGAAAACCTGCAGCCACTTCAGGGGTTAGATGGCGCTTCCTGACAGTTCTTACAGAGGTCTCCTGCTGGATAAAACTGGTAATGTTAAAAAACACAGTAGTGGTCAGAGACAGCCAAGTCAATAACCGAGGACAAACTGGTGGACAGACCATACGTGATGACCAAGTCCAGGGTGAGTCCTTTGTTGTGAGTCGGCTGTGTGACATGTTGACTAAAATCCATATAATTCAAAATATTTAAAAATTCTGTTGATAAATCACCAGCTAAAATTATTATTTCATAAGAGTTGTGCAAAATTGATGAAAGCCCTGAAACTTCTTGAATAAAAAATGCACTCTTTTTAAGAGGCCTATAAACTGTGACGCATAAAATCTGAGGAGTGCTAAGAACAGAACGCTTTCAGCAGAGAGCGAACATTTAAAAGTGCCATATTAATAGTGGGTATGCCAGACTCATTGCCAGCATGCGGGTACCAGGTCTGTTAAGATGTAATCCATCCGGCCCAAATAATTGACTCCTGCCACAGAAAATGTTACAATTGTCTATATAAACCAATATTGTGCATCAAGGTGGCAGAGGAAAGCCAAGTGTTCAGAGATTAAAGCCTGCCAGAAGGACCAATTCCTCTGCCGACGGTGAGGTTGGGGCCAGAAAGAAAAACAGACACGTGTGTATTTTAAAAGATTAAACAAATGAATAAAATCCAGCTTCAGGAGCTCAGACTGCTGTTTACGAATGTCATTGGTTCCAGCGTGAACTATAACTCTGCTCACAGATGTGGGAAGTTGAATGTGGTCCAGAATCGGTTCAGCAATGTCCTTTGCCGTGGCTCTAGGAAAGCAGAGTGAGGGCTCCTCTCATCCTTACATTCCTGATAATAGAGTCTCTGATGATGAGCGTGGTGGGCGGCTGGTCTGCAAGTTGATGCTGGGCAGAGGATCTTTCATCGTACAGGACCTGCTGGATGTTGGGCAGATTAGCTTCCCCAGGAATGCAGCGATGTGTTGTCGGCGCCGAGGGTCCGTGTGTTGTCGGCGCTGAGGGTCCGTGGGTTTGGGGTGTAGTGGAGCACTCCTCAGCGAGTACTGGCTGCGGTCCTGGGTGTGGCGCGACGTGGAGCGCTGCGGGATTCTGGCTGCTGCTCCGGATGCAGGGAGGGGATGGGCGGCGATCCTGCAAGGCTTCAGGGCGGTCGGAGTGACAATCAGAGGAGGAAAGTCGTGCCCCAGGGCACCGAAGCGGTTTACCAATGGCAGGCTGGGTGAAGGAGAGCGGTCGCAGCTGCTCCGTGCCTTCCCACCGCGGCCGGGCCTGACCATGGACCAGGCACCCTGGAGCACTGGTGTCGAGCTGATGAGGGCTTTTGACTTAGCCCCCTGATGGAACCAGCGGTCCTCCTCTGCGGCCGTTGTTGCAGATGAGTGAAGGCATGATGAAATAAAAAGTAGTCCGTGCTCGGATTAAAAGGGTCACTGGTGATCCAGGGTTTGTTATTAGGGAAGCATAAGGCGCACAATGTCAGTTCGAGAATAAATGGCCCCTATAATGTGTCCTTTGCCCAGGGCCTAGACCTAGGGCGGTCTGTAATTGAGAAAGTCTGTCTGGGTAGTGTTCATACGCCTACAGTCAGCACTCTCAAAAAAGCTGTTCAGGGAGATGGCCGCCCTACAGTTTTCAAAACCATGCAACAGCCTTCTGCAACTCAAAGAAATGCCTCACAAAAATTGGCCAGGTAAAGCACCCGAGCAAACTGTGGATCAAATGGTTTTTAACTGAACAGAAAATGATAATAAACCAGCTTTCTCAATACAGGACACTCTCTTTCTTAAAATAACAGACAAGGCTATATACAGAGATGAGGACAACAGTTGGGTTGTCCCACTTCCATTTAAAGAACCTCACCAGCAACTATCAAACAACAGAGAGAAGGCCGTCATGAGGTTCTCATCCTTAAAATACAGCCTAAACAGGAAACCTGAAATGCAAGAACAATATGTGGCCTTCATAGAAAAGATCTTCTCTAATGGCTATGCTGAGGTGTCACCCCCACTAAAAAAGGGAGATGAGTACTGGTCTTCCAACATTTAGAGTTTACCACCCACAAAAGCCCAATCGGATCAGGGTGGTTTTCGATTCATTCTATTGACCAGTACTTCAGTGTCTCACTTAACAATGTCCTCCTTACTGGCACTGATCTTAACAACACACTCATTGGAGTTCTTCTCCGCTTCCATACAGAAAGTATTGCAATCATGGCAGATATACAGCAAATGTTTCACTGTTTTATGGTGTGAGGACCATCTTGATTTCCTCAGTTTTCTGTGGCATAGGGATGGTGATCTTAACAAGGAAATTATTGACTATCGCATGACAGTCCATGTATTTGGCAACTCACGCTCTCCTGCCGTTGCCGTTTACGGACTACACAAGGCCATCAGAGCAGGTTCAAAGGAATATAGTGCTGATACAGTTAAACTCATGGAGAGCCACTGTGATGTAGCCGATGGCTTGATCTGAGTTCCCTTTTCCACTGAGGCTAAAGACTTGCTTGAGAGACCACAAGCTTCACTTACTGAATCCAGTCTGTGCCTGGATAAGTTTATTTCCAACTCCCAGGCAGTTATTCAGGCCCTCTGCTCCTGTCATAAAAGACTTAGATTTAAGTGGTGAAGAAACACAATCCCAGCAAAGCCTTGGGCTAATTTGAGAAAAAACAAACAAACATGTTCACTTACTCAGTGGCCAACACAAACAAACCATTAACTCTGCGTAGTGTACTGTCTTTTGGCAACTGTGTCTCCAATCCCCTGGGCCTATTGTCATGCGTTATAATTCAAGGAACAGCTCTACTCAGAGAGCTCACTTCAGAATGTTCAGAATAAACAGAGAACTGTTTATTCTCAGATGTCTCAACTAAGGCCTTAGGACCAATACCCTACTTAAAGGCAATTCAAGCAAGCACGTGCGAGGTTGGATTTATAATGGGAAAAACAAAACTATCCCCCCTATCAGAACCTACCATATCAAGACTTGAACTATGTGCAGCTTTCTTGGCAGTAGAAATGGCCGATCTTATTGAAGATGAGTTGGAGTTAGATTTTTATGTAGTACTTTTATACATCCACATTCCTCCTGCAGAGACAACACAAGTGATTGGAATGTTTGACTTAATTGAACCAGACAAAGATTCAGAAATTAGACCTCAAATCAAAATTTATGTCTCTCACCTCCAAGTACTCAGCTGCAAATGTTTCAAGCACTTTTCCAAGTCCTTAGTCAAGGCAATGGCAAATCTTGTCCACATCGCAAACTCTTGTCAATGGGACAAATCCAAACAACAAATACAAAGGCTGAAACAAATATATTCTGCCTCAGAGGAGATAGCTCAAGCAAAAAAAAACACTTTGAAAAAGAAATTTCTGCCCTTAATGCCAGCACGCCGATCTCAAAACAGAGCCCCCTTAAAAAGCTCAGCCCAATCTTACAAGAATGTCTCATTTCTGTTGGAGGCAGATGAACAGTAAGAGGTTGAGCGCTTTGAAAAGAGCCCAGAAATTCTCCCCAATGACAGCCAGATCTCCCTTCTGCTCACTGGCCATCACCACAAGCTATTGAAACACCAAGGCTGTCATTGGATGGAAAAAGTAATCATGGCTGTCAGGCGGTGGCATCTAGGTGGCAAAAACAAGTCAACTCAGCGAATCCATAAATGTTAAACCTGCTGCAAACTATGTGGAAAACAAGAACAACAACTCATGGCGAATCAACAGCTTGATCATCTAAAACTGATCCTTGTCCTTTATTCACCCACATTGGCCTCAATGTCTTCGGACAGTGGACTATAACAACCTCGCGTACCGGGGCAGAGTAGCTGAAAGTAGGCAGTGGGCCATCATGTTTACTTGCATAAGTTTGAGAGCCATGCATATTGGGGTAATTTAATCTCTAGAATCGTCCAGCTGCATAAACACCCTCTACATCTTGTTTGCTCTAAGAGGTACTGCCAAACAGCTGCTATCTGATCATGGCACCAATTTAATTGGAGTTTCAAAGGAACTCGGAATTGATAAATCACTGCAAAAGTACCTAACAAAGCAAGGCTGCAGCTGGGAGTTCAATCCGCCACATGCATCCCACATGGGAGGTTCTTGGGAGCCCATGATCGGAGTAGCCCACAGAGTCCTGGACTCCATGCTACTGGCCGATTGTACTAAGCCAGATTCTGCTGGAGGTTTCTTCCTGTTAAAGGGGAATGTTTCCTCTCCACTGTCGCTACACGCTTGTTCAGTATGAGGGATTGCTGAGGGATTGCTGTGGTTGCAGTCTGCATCAATGGGGTGCAACTGCCAGTCAATGACTCAATGCCGTCTGCTGGGATTCTTCAAATAGAAAACTAGCTAAAATGTTAAACTAATTGGAATGTTTATATTGAAATTACTTTCTTATAAAGTGCCTTGGGATGACATCTGTTGTGAATCGGCGTTATATAAACTGAATCGAATTGAGTTTAAGTTCCTTACTAACATAGTGCTAATCTCTTATCTAGAGTGAACACAAGCATAATGAGGAGGACAATGTTGCACAGCAGTCACCAGAGCCCAGCACCAGTGGCATGATGGTAAAGTAAAAAATAATTTTCAATTTTTGGTAGCTGCTGTTTAGTTGTAATAAGCCTATTACGTTCTATGAGTTCTACTGCTACTGGTACTGCTAGGCCTGTTATACTAACAAGTTGTTATTATAGTATAATTATATCAGCCTTATTATGAAAATATATATTTTACTGGTAGTTTGGTTTATTGGTTTACTAAAACAATACTAATATCTTACTTATAATGAGGATGATCCAGCTGCTGATAGTGACAGCCAAGGCCAGGAAGTCAGTGTCCTCGCTTCAAAAGTAGATGTTTTTACAAAACCAAAATCAGATGACTTAGACTATTTCTTGACTTATCATCCCCAGCAAAGGACAGATAAAGCTGTAGTACAGAGAGCTTTTTCTAGCAAAGATGACACAAATAGGAAGTGGCTTTCATAGAAAGAAGTCAGACAAGCGCTCTTCTGCTTCCTTTGTATGGCATTTGCTAAGCCTACCGAGAGCTGTTTGTTCATCACTGGCATGACAGACCAGAAACACATGCATCAGAGAGTGGAAGAACATGAGAGGATCAATCTACACAGAGGTTGTGCAGAAGAATATTTCCTGTCACAGACATAGTTCATGAGAGACTTTTTGCTCTAACTAAAGTTGAGTCATCCACTGGGCAGTGCTTTGTCAAAGCTGTGAGTGAGGTGATGGCAAACATGAACCTGGATATAAAGCAGTGTGTTGGAAACTTAGCAGATGGAGCCTCCAACATGCAGGGCCAATGTAAAGGCTTCTCCGCACTTCTCTCAGAAAAGTCCCCTAATCAAACTAATGTGTGGAGTTTGTAGAAGCTGAAAATTCCATGACTGAGGTGGAAGATAAAACATTTGATATTTGACAGGAAAGCTGTGGGTCAGAGAAGGGGGGCAAGTCTGTTTAGCTGGAGGAGGAGGACAATGTTGCACAGCAGTCAGAGGAGATTGCTGAGCTTGTTCCTGAACTGAACTAAACCTATAGAAGAATATGTTCGGCTCATTGTCTTTGTCCAGACTTCCATCTGCCTGATCCTCCTTTTGCTTGAAGCCTGTGATTTTCTTCATCTCTGACCACACGTCTCTGTAGTTTGCTCTCCAGCTTCTTCCTGTAAACCTTTTTGCTGTTTCTAAACTTGACTTTAAGTTACTTCTGTATACTCCACAATAATTCCCAAGAGAGTTCACCAATATTTATTTGGCTGATCTGTTGGGTTCCAAGGTCTTGTTACTCAGATATTTGCTCTTTCTTCCTCCTCCTTACAGGACAAATTGTAATTTACTGTTTTTTTTACTTAAATTTGATATTGACCCTCATACTCTCTGCTTTCTTCCTAGTTGGCAATTATGAATTTGTAGCAACACGAGGGAGTCAATTTAGGGATGTAATTTTAACAGCTCAACAACGGCAGTTGGGAGTGCCAATTTAGAAAATTGAAAATTAATATTATTATTGTGATCTACAAATAGTACTATTGTCTTGCAGTACAAAGGTCCTTGGAATCCGGTCAAGCATCTTTCTCTATGGTCTTTACACATTCTCCCCATTTATTCATGGGTTCTCTCTGAACTCTCTGGCTTCCTCCCACAGTCCAAAATGCATGTTGGGATAATTGGTCTCTAAATTGACATGATATGTAAATGTGTGCATTGCTAGATGCATCTGTTCTGTTTTGTAATGGACTGACAGCATCTCCAGGGTGTTCTCACCACTCACACATTGACAGCTAAAGATAGACATCAGAAACTCTGCAAAGATTAAGAGGGTTTAGAAAACGGATTTTGGAAAAGGCAAGTCACAATGTAAGAAGGTGGCAAGATAGTTTTAAAGCTGTACAGTGATTATTCAATTCAATTCAATTCAATTCAGTTTATTTATATAGCGCCAATTCACAACAGATGTCATCTCAAGGCACTCAACAAGAAGTCCTTTCAATACATTTATACAAACATTCCAATCAGTTAAAAAGTTTCCTATTTAAGGAATCCCAGCAGATTGCGTCAGTCACTGGCGTGAGGTTGGGCAGATTTCCAACCACAGCAATCCTTCAGCAATCCCTCATACTGAGCAAGCATGTAGCGACAGTGGAGAGGAAAAACTCCCCTTTAACAGGAAGAAACCTCCAACAGAACCAGGCTCAGTAGGAGCGGCCATCTGCCACGACCGTCTGGGGGTTTGAGAAGACAGAGCAGAACACAGAAGGAACAGAAGATCTGGTATAAGAGTAATTTCTATGTTACAGAAAGTAAAAAGTTGATAACAGGACACAGCGGATGTTCAGTTACTGAGAGCATCATCCCAGTCGATGCCCCCCGTCCAACAGGGCATTGCAGCCAAGCAGGATACCAGACCAGGTATATCTTCTATGGGGAGAAAAACACTGAGAGAAAACAAAGTTAACAGTCGAAATAACAGAATTATTCTCCCCAAGATGCTAAAAAATGTGGGTTGTTGTCATTGTTAACAGGTCTCGTTCAGGGTCATGGAAGCCCAGTGCAACACCTGTGAAATGGCACACCAGGATGGTCTTAAGCCCCTCTGTCAGCGGGGGTGGAGAGACACACAGCGCCATCATCCTTTGACGCAAGTGCTCCTGCTGCAGGCTCACAGAGAGTGACATGCCCATTTTTTTAAATGTCCGTGGAAAGCTACGAAGGGCACAAGCCTGTGATTGGTCAGCACGCCACTTCCTTTACATATATCAACAGCACCACCATTTCCAATACAAATCTTTTAGTATGGAGATGCGGGAGTGCATTCCCATTATTAGGTAATCACACCTTTTAGCCTCTAAGGTAAAGCAGATGTCACATTGTGAAAGTTATACCTTGTTACATGTTTTTGTTTTTCTTTGTGTAAGATTATTAGCTGCACTCTTTGTTGACTTCTCGAAGGCGTTCGATACTGTGGATCACTCGGTACTAACAAAGAAATTGTAAAATATTGTCAAACTTGTCAAATATCGGCAAACTTGTCAAATGGTTCATGGATGGTTCATAAATCATCTTAAATGTTGTACACAAAGTGTTCAAATTCAGAAAAAAAAATCACGTTTTTTAGAAGTATCTTTTGGTGTACCACAGGGTTCAATTCTTGCCCCACTTCTTTTTATTATTTATATAAATGACCGAGAAAAACAGGTCAAAAATGCAAATTTGCACTTTTAAGCAGATGACAGGGTATTATATCATACATCAGCGCCGTCAGCAGAACTTGCGTTGTTAAAACTTCAAACTGCTTTTAATCATCCACAGGATGGTTTTCATAATTAAAAACTGGTTGTATGTGGACAAGACAAAATTCATGTTGTTTTTCAAACTGCAAATTAGCTCCCCCTCCTTTCTTCCATCACTTCAAATGAGGGACATCCGAGCCAACTAGTGACGGAATATAAATATCATGGAATTTTAATTGATGATTGTTAATCTTTTAGAGCCCACATTAAACATTTTGATTCATAGACTGAAACTAAAATGTAGTTTTTATTAATCAGATTAAATCATTTAATGTATACAAATTTTGAAACAGTCTCATCGCTGTAGATGTGTCTATCTGATGTGTACTGTGTTAAATCAATCATGTAATGTTGAACTGTTTTTAAGTGTTTTTGGTGTATGAAATTTTGCCCTGCCTCTGGCCCAGGGCACTCTTGAAAAAGAGATTTTTAAATCTCAATTTTTTTCCCCCTGGTTAAACAAAGGTCAAATAATTAACATAATATAGTTTAAAATATTAGCATTTGATTTGTGTTCCATTTAGCCATTATGGAAAAAACATGTTTTCACATGGGTAAAATCATATGTGATCACATGTGAAAAATATTTTACCCATGGGAAATTCACATGTGAAAACGTTAAAAAAACATGTCAGATGTTTCAAAATCATGTGACCACCTTTGGTTTGCACTCATTTCCTGTATGAATTTGAAACATTTCCATGGTAATAAACTGTGAAACTTCACATGATAAGCCCATAGGATGTACATGTAAGCCACATGTGAAACATGTTATTTTACACATGAAACCTACATGTGAAAAAAAAAAGTGTGAAGTCCATGTGTGCTACACATGTGGTTTACCAGGTACCACATGGGAAGAACATGTTCAACCCATGGGAAGAACATGTTCAACCCATGGGAAGAACATGTTCAACCCATGGGAAGAACATGTTCAACCCATGGGAAGAACATGTTCAACCCATGGGAAGAACATGTTCAACCCATGGGAAGAACATGTTCAACCCATGGGAAGAACATGTTCAACCCATGGGAAGAACATGTTCAACCCATGGGAAGAACATGTTCAACCCATGGGAAGAACATGTTCAACCCATGGGAAGAACATGTTCAACCCATGGGAAGAACATGTTCAACCCATGGGAAGAACATGTTCAACCCATGGGACTTTTCCAAAAAGGAACCCATGATGAGCTTATTGATTGATCAGAATCCAGCTAACAGCAGTGGAACCGGTGATATGGTGCTACATATGAGACTTGCTTGCAATGGACTCTCATTTTCCCCAACCCTCCCCTCTGGAGACTGCCAGTGTCAACAGTCATGTCTAAGAAGCTATGGTTGCAGATATGAACAGAGTACAGCACTCTGTCCCAGCTATGGTAGTATCTGAGGGTAGTTATACTTGTAGTACAGTATATAACTGTTTTTAATCAGTACATCTACTTTTTGATCTGCAGCTATAACCTTTCAAGGACCCAAACAACTGTGTGATGTCTTTAGACAAGAGTTGGAATATCTTTTGGACCATGGAGTTTCTAAAGATTTTATTCTTTGAACTCATTGGCTTAACTCTTCTAACTGGATTGTTGTGACACAGAGTGAGCAAATTCTGTCTGGTTTACATAACCATCAATAATTATTATCAATAATTTAATATTAATATAATTATTGATGAAGACATCCAGTCTCTTCTTGATGGTATAAGTTCACACGTCGTGGACATTAATTGTACGCATTACACCAAGTAATCACAGACCACTTCTCTTTAAGCTAAGGGTAATTTATTAAGAAAATAGATCAACCTTACAGCCAAAACATTTTTTCAATCATTCCCATCTATTCTAAAGCATGCAACTAACTAGTACAGATCTTAGAAAACAATATGTGAAAATTAAACACAGTTAACACAAAGGGGATCAGGGACAGGGACATGTCCAGTGGGTCAGAACAAACGAGAATCTTCACCCGTGAGACGTCCTCTCCATAGCAGAAGTTTCTGCTGAGAACAATTGGAAATGGACGCCACAACCTTCTTATAGCCCTTTGGCCGTGAGATCATCGTTGATGTCACCATTTGTGACCACAGACCAATGGGAGTGTGTTGGGATCACTGCTAGGAATGCTGGGAAATGTGGTTTGCTCAGTTCATCTGGGGAAAATGGCTTCCCATCATCCAACAGCCTGTTTAGTTCATTTGTGGAAAATTGAGCCCCAACAGGATTTAAAAATCTTGTTGTACTTTCCATTTTAAGCAGTTTTTTGCTGACAAAAGTAAACCAAATTTTACAGATTTCCATTGCTTTCCTTATTTGCCAATTAAGATTTTTTCCAGGTATTTTTTGTACTGTGACAGGACTGCCCCTTTTCACCACAGATCTGAACCATTTTTATTTGCAGGAATAAACATTTCATGATCTGAGGCAGATGTTTAACCCACAAACAGAAAACATAATATGAACACAGGGAAGAAAGTTTAAAATGTATTTATAGAATCAATTGATTAACAGAGATCTCCACTGCAGGAGTTTTTGTGATGTCTGTAGGAAGATGGAGCACTTAATATTTGATTTTGACATTTAGATGAATGGAAGAGAAACAGAACAAACTTGCCACAGCAGTGACTATCTGACAGCTTGGAAGAGGTTGTGATCCAGTATGTGAGCAAATGACGCTAAAGAAGACAAGCTACCCTTTCTGGCCTGCCTGGTACACATGGAAAGAGATGGCAGCCTTACCACAGAAATATTTAGGAAACCCGCACATACAGACCAATACCTACTTTTTGACTCACACCACCCACTGGAACATAAACTAGCGGTCATCAGAACACTACAGCAGAGCTGAACATGTCCCAACAAAGAGAGAAGGAACGGACAAAGAAGCTAAACCTCCTCCCCCCAACCTCACACCCCAAGAACGGAAGACTGTTACATCTCTCAGTAAAGACCATGACATCACGGTTTTACCAGCTGATAAAGGGAGATGCACAGTGGTTCTAAACACATCGGATTACAACAGGAAAGTCCTCACATTATTAGATGGCACCTTGACCTATGAGGCCTTGAAGAGGGACCCAACAAGCTCCTATTATAGACTTGACCCATAGCGGTAGGAGGCAGAGCAGCGCAGATGACAAAGAAGAAGTCTTTCTTGGAAACAGCTCTTCCTTTTATTGTTTCACCAGTGCTCACGTGTCTGCAGAGTTCTGACCAGCAACACAGTTTGATGGAAAATGGCGCCTTTCATACTGTGGAACTCAATATCAATCTGGAATAAACCATGTGAGAGTGCATCCGGAACACTTAACAGCCCTACTAAAATAGTCATGCCACAAATTATATTACTCCCCTATCTAACAAACTCATTCTAAAAACATATGAATCCTCACACCAAGTATAAAGATATATAACTTTCCTTTTGACACCATATACATTCTACACAGCAAGACCCAACACCCCTTCCCACGCTGACTCTTTGCTTCTCCCAGAACCTTTAAAATGGTGCCAAGTGTTGCAGGAAAACTCTTAGCAGGACACTGGAGAAGACAAGACAGGTAAGTTGGGTGTCCTTTACAAACATTTTTTAAATACAATTCACACTAACCATCTCACTAAATCAATGCATTTAACCTTGTTTTCAATAATAAAAGTAGATTATTATAATTTGCACTTTGTTCTAGGTGGAACCAAACATTCCCCACCAGCTGGAACCAATTAACAATCAGACATCTGACAGACCAAATCCAGCAGATCTACAATTCACTGTGCAAAATAAAATGTATATGTCTAAAGGGTTGTGTCATTCATTGCTGTTAGAAATAAATTACCCCATGGTATGAAAATGTTCAAATAGCCATTGGTAACAAAGTTTCCTCTGTTACATCCTACAAGAAAAAGTTTGTTGACTGCTTACAGAAATTAGAAAAAGACCAAGTGATTGATCGAACCCTCTACTACAGACGATATCCTTTTGAAGCCACTCCATGCACATACGGCCTCCCAAAACTACACAAGGAAGGGGCACCACTTAAACCAATCATCGGCAGCATCAACTCGGTTTCATACAATACTGCCAAACATCTTACCTCCATTTTAGCGCCGCTGGTAGGGGACATACCACATCACATCCAGAACTCCACAGACTTTACCAACAAAGTCTGTCAATGGAAGCTGGCTCTTGGGTATACTTTGATGTCACGTCACTTTTTACTTGCATACCTACATCTGATGCAGTGGAAACAGTCAGAAAACGCCTCCAAGAAGACAAACAGCAATAGCAAAGGACCAACCTCACTCCGGATCATATTTGCACCCTACTAGATCGTTGCCTTTTCACCATATATTTTAAGTACAGGGACAACTTCTACAGGCAAAAACATGGATGTGCTATGAGATCCCCAGTTTCTTCGATTGTGGCTAGTCTCTACATGGAAGAAGTGGAAAGAGCATTGGGCTCATATAAGGGATAACCACTGGTCACTGGTTTAGGTATTTGGATGACACCTGGGTCAAAATCCAAGCCAAGGAAGTGGAAGTCTTTACTTAACATATCAACTTGGTAGATCACAACATCAAGTTTACTCGAGAAGACGCTAAAGAAGACAAGCTACCCTTTCTGGACTTCCTGGTATACATGGAAGGAGATGACAGCCTTACCACAGAAGTCTTTAGGAAACCCACACATACAGACCAATATTTACTTTTTGACTTACACCACCCACTGGAACATAAACCATCAGTCATCAGAACACTACAGCATAAAGCTGAACATGTCCCCACAAAGAGAAGGAATGGACAAAGAACACAAACATATAAAGAGGGCACTCCTAACTTGTGGATACGCTAATTGGGCAGATGTCAAAGCATCAAAAAAGTCAAGGAAATAGTCAGCTCAGGCCAGTGGAGGGGAGGAGATGGAAAAACATCATCCCATCATCCCATATGTGGCTGGAGTTTCTGAGAAACGAAACAAGATATTTTCCAAATATAACACAACCAGTGCATTTTTAAATCTGGCAACACTTTCAAGCAAAGACCGGTTCATCCTAAGGACAAAACACCCAAACACAAGCTTAGTGGCATGGTATATGCAGTACAGTGCAGTGAGGAATGTTCAGAGCTGTACATTGGAGAAACGAAACAGCTACTACACAAAAGAATGGTTCAACACAGAAGAGCAAACTCATCAGGCCAAGGCTCAGCATTCCCTCTACATCTAAAGGACAAAGGTCCCTCTTTTGAAGACAATAATGTACACATTTTAGATAGAGAAGACAGATGGTTTGAGAGACGAGTGAAAGAAAGTATAGCCCCATTAGTGAGCCTTAACCGTAGACTTATAAATCTGATACTCCCAATCCAGTTTTCAGAACTGAAGAAGCCTTTTGGATGACAGAGAAAACATATTCAAGACAAAAAAGTCCAGTTGCCTTCATTTAAACTCTCAAGAATAAACTGTATGATTGTCTAATAGTGCGGTCTACATGCCTGGCTATTATTATTTGGCATCAGGGATGTAACGATTCACTCAAGCCACGATTCGATTCGATTTCCGATTTTAAGTTCAAGATTCCGATTTTTAACGATTTTTCACAACAAAATGAATTTCAGTTATTTTATGGCCAAATAAATTCTTTTTTTTACAACTGCCCTTTTGTCCTTGTTTCAAATTGCAACTTTCTATTGTCCTACTAACAAAACTTAACACTGAACAAAGTAATACTGGTAATTATAGATGATATGAAATTAATCACAAATCTTTTTATGATCCAAATTCTTTACATTTATTTTGAATATCGTTTATGTCTGAGCATCAAATTGAACTTGGCTTAAAGACAGGACTCTATAACTTATTGTCATACAGTGTGAAAATTGAACAAATCTCACAACAAAATACTAATAAAAAGTAAATAAGCACTTCTTTTGGCATCATGGCCTGTTTTTCTTCAGAAAGATGAGCATGTCAACATTTTCAGGTAAAAGCTGTGATCTTTGCAAAGTCACAATGTCCCCTGCAGTTGAGAAGACGCGTTCACTTGGTACAGAAGTGGCTGGTGCGGTGAGATATGCTTTTGCAAGAGGAGAAAGAAATGGGTAGATCTTACCATTCTCCTTCCACCACTTGAGTGGATAGCTTGTAAGAGGTATTGGTGCTTCACTTCTGTACCTGGAGATTACAGTCTGAATCCCGTGGTTGCCTGGAGCTGCCTGTGCAGGTGCCACAAAAGTCCCTTCTAGAAGATCTTCTAAGGCTGTTTTCTTGAGAGGAGGGGGCTGTGGCGTGGCCTTTTCTCTCAGTTCAGCAAACTTCTCTGCTGCAGGTGTTGAAGCACTCTGTTCTGCTCTTCCATCACTTGTATTCTCCACACGTAAGCTGGTCTATAGACAGCAGTAAAACATAAAAAGCTTTGCCAATCAATATATAAATAAAAGCTAAATAGGCAAAAATAACATGCATTTTTGCATTTGTTGAATATGAATTAGCCTACTAAATGTTATTTAAAGCCAAGAACATTTTACAGCATTAGAAATATCAAAAAAAGAAAAAAAGAATATAGCCAATACCTGGTTATGTAGCTGCACAGCTTAATCCTTCAGCCTGTGGAACAATTCCTGACGCTGGTTTTCCTCTAGATGAGGAAGGGTGCGAAATCTGGGGTCAACTGCAGTGCACTCTAGCAGGTAGTCATATTCCTGGGCATATCTGGCAGACATATTGCTCAGGATAGCGGTTTTCATAGAAGTCACTGTGGGTGAGTCTTCTTCATTATGCTCCATGCTCTTCTCAATCATGTGCTTCAGGGGCAGTATGAGGGAGACAGTGGGGCTGCGTTCATCACTGAGCACAGTGGTGGCTGTTTTTAGAGGTTTTAGCAGTTTCACGATGTCCTCAGCATCACGAATGTCATAATTATCCAGTGTGTTGATTTCCCCAGCATTTCGTCTGATGTCTGTGCTGAGCAGGGCAGCTGCCACAGCCACTTGTTGCTCCAAATAACGTACCACCATATCCAGACTGCTGTTCCAGCGTGTTGTTACATCCATAATAAGCTTGTGCTGGTTGTCCTGGTTAAGCGCCTTTTGCTTGGATGCCAAAACCGCGGTTGCAGAGGCGCTACGGTGAAAAAAGCTGACAATACGCCTGATTCGACCTAAAAGACGAGAGACGCGAGGCACAGCCAGACCCGCTTGGGTGGCCAAGTTTAGCGTATGGGCGAAACACTTGATATGCGGCCCCAGCCCAGCTTCTCTTACGGCAACATGCATGTTCCTCGCGTTATCAGTGACAACAGCAATGCTATGCTTTGGTCGTTCCAGCTTCCATTCTGCAACAGCATCTGTCAGTACATGCCCAATGTTTGTCCCACTGTGTGTCTCAAACAGAGTACGCGTTTGCAGCACAAGGCTGACCATTTCCCACTCTGCGGTGATAACATGAGAAGTAATTGTCACGTAACTTTGTGTTGCCCTTGATGTCCATCCGTCGGTAGTGATTGCTACACTATTAGCATTTCCAAGTACCTCAACAACATTAGCTTTGACTTGCCTGTAAAGTTCGGGCATCACCATCTGGCTGAAGTGTGGACGTGATGGAATGGAGTACTTCGGGTCAATATTTTTTATCATTTGTTGAAATCCTTCACTTTCTACAGTTGAAAATGGCCTCATGTCTTTTGCGATATAAACAGCGATGGACCTTGTAATCGCTTGAGCCCTTGGACTGGTGTGGGCGAGAGGAGTTGCAAATACCTTTGCTAGTGTGGTTTGCCCCTTTGCTCTTCGCTCCTGCGATGGTGTCTGTGGCGACACAAGCTCGCTGTGGTGCCGACTGAGATGTTGAGACATGTTGGTCGTACTATTTGTGTACGTTATCAGTCTCTTACAGTACTTACACACAGTTTTTGTCTTGTCGGTATTTCGTTCACCCTTTTCATTTGTAAACACGGGAAAGCCAAAACGCTGCCACACTGTTGACTTTAAATTGATTGGAGCGTCCGCTATCTCGAAGTTGCTAGCTGTAGCCATGCTTGCCTCTGTTCTGAAAAGCAGCATTATGGCGCCACTGCAGCTATTTAACAGCGCAATACGCACCTACGTTGGGCGCAACTACGTTCTTGGCTACCTAATCTTTGTGTACAGGCCGTTGTGAATCGATTTTCAATTTTTCTACAACAATTGCTATTTAAACTAGTTTGCGCCGATTTTAAAATCGATTCTCGAAGGATCGTTACATCCCTATTTGCCATTTTAGTAAAAATATACATTGTCTACCAAAAACCACTAGTGTGGTGCCCTCTTCAGGTTAAAACTCTAAGTTGCACTTGAATTTTAATCTGGCATGTATATGCGCTCTGCAGTGATGGCTGATGTTAGCCGGTGATGGCTGACGACAGCCATCGTGCCCCTGTGGGGTATAAAATAAGCGGAATCTTGGCCACGCCTCCATAGAGAGTTGGAGTTGGAAAAGCAAGGAATTGTTGAGGCTGCCCAACCTCCCCCCACTTCTCGGTCTGCAAGGCAACGCCTCCTTTTGTCGCATTTTTCAAATGTGGTGGAGTAAGACTCTGCTACGGGGGTGGGTTGCTCTTTAAAAAGCCTCTGATCTCATCACGCAGATAACTTGCAGTTGTGCAATTCAATTCAATTCAAATTCAAAATTACTTTATTAATCCCAAAGGGAAATTAAATGTTGTTGTAACTCATTATGCAAGTTCCTTCAAAGATTTGTTGTAGATGCTGATGGCTGTGGGTAGGGATGATCTCTTGTAGTACTCTGCAGATCTGAAGAAGCCTCTGACTGAAGACACTCTGTAGTTGTCTAATGTAGAGGATGGTCTGGATCTATGGAGTCTTCTTTTCAACTCATCAGGGTTTTGTGGCTGTAGTTGAGGTATTATTTGAGCTTTTGTGATGTTAATCAGCTGCTGCCAGTTGTAAACCACCTTGTTGCCATGGTTATGCATCATAACAAATGTCCAAAAATAAAAAGTATCATCAAAAATCCTTCCAGCTGCACAGCCTTCAAAACCAGAGAGAACAGTTGTCCACAAAAACAATGTTTCTACCAAAAATGGAAGAATTAAAGAATTAAAAAAGAAAAAAATATGAACCAAAGTAATAGAGCTACTCCAACATGCTGCCACCTTGAGTGGCGCAATTCTGGAATTGCAAGCTGCAGCAGGTGAACCTGCTCCTCTCCAAAGATATGCCCTGCAACAGAAAGTGACTCACACACTGGATCATAACAAACCATTCTACACAGCCAACTGTTAAGCGGGGTGGATGAGAGTCAGCCCCTCTTGAGCTAAACCAATGTTTCTCAATCTGAAACAGGTGGACTGATTCTTCTAACTCTAGGGTCAGGCTTTCCTAGTGGAGTTAATATATACTGTCATTTTCATGGGTTGTGGTCTGTTGTGGTGAAGAAAAAGCTAAATTAAGAAAAAAAAATCTTTCCATTTACAAATCTATCTGCATTGTGACCATCACCTTTGCTACTGAGATGTGGATCATGACCCAAAAATTTTTATATCCTACAGACAGCCAACTGAAATGTGGATAGCTGGGCTCACCCCTGGAGACAGGAAAATGTGGTCTACAGGCATAGACAGGCCATCTGGCATTCTGGCCAATCCCCGGTGGAACGTTGCACATTCACATTTTTTTGGGATACTGTCCCTGCCAAAATTGGCAACAAATAAATAAATAAATGTGGAAATAAATAAATAAATGGGTAAATACAACTGAAAATAAATAAAAAACTGTGGGAATAAATAAAAAAAAGCATTTATTTGCACATTTATTTTTTTCACATTTATTTATTTCCACATTTATTTATTTCCACATTGATTTATTCCCACATTGATTTAATTATTTATTTCCACATTTAAGTATTTCCACATTTATTTATTTCCACATTCCCACATTTATTTATTTACTGAAGTGTATTCTAATAAGGGGGGCGTTTTTAACACTGGCCTAAAGCCTGATTGGTCAGCTCCGAGACTTCAGTTCACACAGAACTAGCTCTCATCTGAAGAGGCTAGCGGTAGCTGGCTGCCCTGTGTGTCTGGCACAGAGTTAAGATACCGGCTGCTCTCACAGTCAGATAAATGCTAGTTCAACCACAGGCCTATCACCAACAGGGAGGTCTCCTGCGAACAGCAGACGAAAACGGAGGTGCTTTAGGTGGTAAGGTGCTGGGGTGCAGGGTTAGCAAGTGAAGGCTAAACCTCCCAGTATAGCAGAATAAATATGTTACTGTAAATTTTTGCTGCAACATCAAGTCAAATACCTGATAATGCCTATCCACGATAGGCTTTTGTGTCACTTTCAGGAATTTATTTCTCCAAAATGCTATGAGGTGACAACAAACTCTCTGTAGATTATGTAAAGGGTAATCTATAAAGTAACCAGAATAAATATTAGACATGGACAGGTTGTGAAACGTTGTCAAAAACCTCAGACACAAAGGCGGGCTGAGCGCTCGGTTGTGAGGTGCTACCTACCCCTAGCTTCGCGCTAGCACCACAGTTTTCGTTTGTTGCTCGCAGGAGACCCTGTTAGTGACAGGCCTGGTGTTGAACAAGCATTTATCTGACTGTGAGATTCTAGCGGCCGGGTATCTCAACTCTGTGACTGACACACAGGGCAGCCAGCCGCCGCTAGCACTCTTCAGAAGAGAGTCTGAGCTGACCAATCAGGCTTTAGTCCAGTGTTAGAAACGCCCCCTTTATTAGAATACACTTCAGTAAATAAATAAATGTGGGAATGTGGAAATACATAAATAAATGTGGAAATAAATAAGTTAACGTGGAAATAAATAAATGTGAGAATAAATAAATGTGGAAATAAATATATAAAAAAATGTGGAAATAAATAAATGTGGAAATAATGTATTAAATAAATGTGAAAGGAGATAAAAAATGTGAATGAGAAAATAAATAAACAAATAAATAAATTTGGAAATAAATAAATAAATTTGGAAATAAATGAATATATAAATGTTGAAATAAATATATAAATAAATGTGGAAATAAATAAATGAGAAAGAAAAATGTAAATAAAAAAATGTGGAAATACATAATTAAATGTTCCATTTATTCCCACATATATTTATTTATTTTCATTTTTTTCACCCATTTATTTATTTCCACATTTATTCATTCATTGCTGTATTTATAATTTATTTACAGATGTATTTTTAATTTTGTTTATTTATTTCTATATTTATTTACAAATTTATTTATTTATGTCAATATTTATTTACAAATATGTTAGACTTGTGTTCTCATAAATAAATATAATAATGTCTCGTTTTTTGTAAGGACATTTTTTGTTGTCATCTTATTTTGAAAAGTTTGTTTTGGGATGACATGATGTCACTTCCTGTTTACTTGTTGTGAAGCACGAACTACTAAAAATGTAGTGTTTTGTACATGTTAATAAAAGAAAAGTAAGCAGTAAACTAAACGTGAATTATTGAACAAACATAGCCGAAGAAGAAGAAAACTCTTCGAGCTCAACAGGTTATGGGCCCAGGCGCGACACAACGGGAGGAAGATGGCAGAGGTTAGTGTTCAACAGAGACGAAAACAACTACGAACTTTGGGAGACAAAATTTCTCGGCCATTTGCGGATAATTTGCTTAAAAGACACTATATTATCAACTACTAACCCCGATGTAGAAAAGAGTGCTGAATGCTACGCTGAACTGATTCAGTTTCTCAATGATAAAAGCCTGTCATTGGTAATGAGGGATGCTGCTGACGACGGAAGAAAAGTTTTAAAAATACTACGCGATCACTACGACAGCAAGAGCAAGCCCAGGATCATCGCCCTGTACACAGAGCTGACATCTTTACAGAATAAACCAGATGAGGCAGTGACAGACTACATTATTCGAGCTGAAAAAGCAGTGACCTCACTAAGAAACGCTAAAGAAGTCACCAGTGATGGACTTATTATTGCCATGGTTTTAAAGGGGCTTCCTGAAGCTTACAAGCCATTTGCCATTCACACAACTCAAATCAGTGAAGAATTAACATTCACACAGTTCAAAAGCAACCTACGAAGTTATGAAGAAACAGAGAAATTTGACAAAGTAAAATCAGATAATGTGATGAAGGTTGATTTAACTTCAATCAAATGTTATGGATGTGGGAACCGTGGACATATTGCAAAAGACTGCCGCCAAAAGGGAAGACCTAAGTGGTGTACCTACCATAGGAGCTCGACACACAACAAAGAGACATGCAGAAGAAAAACTAAATACAAAGACGATGCGAAAAATCTGTAGAAAGACAAGAAGACAAGAAAGAAGAACAGACTTTTGTATTTAAGATTAGTCAAAGACTTCTGCCTACTGACATAATCAGAGAATGACTAATGGTGGAGTATGGAGCAACTTCGCACATCATTACAGAGAAGAACAAATTCATAAAGTTTGATGAGACTTTTCACTCTAAGAAACACTACATGGAGCTTGGTGATGGATCCAGGAAAAACAATGTTGCACTCAAGAGAGGAGATGCCAACGTCTCTGAGCCATTACAGTTGGTGCACACTGATCTAGCCGGCCCCATAGAACCAAGTGGTCAAAGTGGTCATAAATACGCTATATTATTTACAGATGATTTTTCGGGGGCAGTGTCAGTTTTTTTCCTAAAACAGAAAAGTGATACCACAGAAGCCACAGCAAAGTTTCTAGCAGACTGTGCGACGTACTGCAAGGTTAAGTGCATTAGATCGGACAATGGCACAGAATTCACAAGCAGTTCCTTCCAGTCTCTTTTAAGGGAAAAGGGCATAAAACATGAGACATCTGCACCATATTCTCCTCATCAGAATGGCACAGCTGAGAGGCAATGGAGAACTCTCTTTGAAATGGGGAGGTGTCTTTTACTAGAAAAGGACTGCCAAAAGTATTATGGCCTTATGCCATTCAAAATGCAGCACACATTCGCAACAGATGCTACAATAACAGAAGTAAAAGTACACCATATCACATGTTAACTGGGAAAAGACCAGATCTCTCTAAACTGTGGATATTTGGGTCAGACTGTTATGCCTACATACATGATCCCAAGAAACTTGATCCTAGGTGTGAAAAAGGAATATTTGTGGGCTATAGTAAAAATAGCCCAGCATACCTGGTTTATAACCCCCACAAAGGAAAGGTGTCAAAACACAGACTCGTGAGATTAACCAAAAAGAACATAGCTGAACAGCAAACAGACTGATGAGTATGACACAGAAATCCAGACGTATGAGCACTTAGTCCCTTCAAAGGAAAGTATTAAACAACAAAGGAAAGTACCAAACAACAAAATGCAGAAAACAGACTTCTCAGAGAATAGGAAGCCAACAGAAGTGAACCAAACACTGACACAGAAAGAAATGAGTGTGATGAGCAAAACCAAACTGAACGCTATCCTAAAAGAGAAAAGAAACCTACAAAATATTTAGAGGATTACACATCTACCTGCAAAGATTTGCCTAATGTAACTTCAGTGAGTGTTGATTTTTGTTACAGGGCAGCCTATGGAATCCCCCAAACCTTTAAAGAGGCCCTGATGTCACCAGATGGATCCAGGTGGGAAAAGGGAATAGAAGAAATCAACTCTCTGAAAGAGAATGACACATTTGAATTGACTATGTTACCTCCTGTTAGAAATACTATAGGGGGGAAATGGGTTTATGAAAATGAACAAGGACAAATATGCAAAGCCAGGTTTGTAGCAAAAGGTTACAGCCAGAAAGAGGGAATAGACTACCATGAGACGTTTGCACCAACAGCAAATATAACATCTGTACGAGCCCTAATGCAAATAGCAGTCCAGAATGATCTTATTGTCCACCAAATGGATGTTAAAACTGCGTACTTGCATACACTCATAGAGGAAGAAATATACATGGACCAACCAGAGGGTTTTGAGTTAGGGGAGAATTTAGTGTAGAAATTAAAGAAATTCCTTTATTCCTTTTGCAGCTAGAAATATTAACTTGTTAAATACATTCAAAGAAACAATGAGATCAAAATTTAACATTGAAGATTTGGGGAAAATATCCAGTTTTCTTGGGATACAGTTTGTACAAAAAGAGAGCGAAATCAGGATGAATTAGAAAAGGTACATTCAAGGAATGTTAGAATGCTTTGGAATGTCAGAGTGCAAATCCAGATCCACACCTTGTGAAATAAAAACTGACACTACTATAAGTGAAGGAAGTGATAAAAATGGGACAGTTAATCCAAGAGAGTACAGAGAAATAGTGGGCAGTCTGATATATGCCATGACTTGCACAAGACCAGATATAAGATCGGTTGTTAGTAGATTATCTCAAACACTAGCTCAACCCACAAGAGATGACTTAGTAACAGCAAAACAAGTCCTCAGATTACTAAAAGGCACACATGACTATGAACTGATCTTTAAGAAAAGCAGTGAGGATCTCGATCTGATTGCTTATAATGACTCTGACTGGGCATCCTCAGTAAAGGACAGACGCAGTACAACAGGCTACTGTTTTGCTCGTACAAAACATGGACCAGTAATATCTTGGAAAACAAAGAAACAACCTACAGTGGCACTCTCAACATTGGTTTTGCAGCCACTACTCAGGAAAACATGTACTTAACCCAACTGTTAAATAGCATTGACAGAAAAAAATTTATTTCCAGATTTATTTATTTTTTCTATTTTATTTACAAATGTATTACCTCATTTATTTTATTTTTTCCCACATTTATTTATTCATCGTCAACTTTGGCAGGGACAGTCCTCCATAACTTTCGGGTCGGGTCAGGGGCTGTAATAATTGAACCGACCATAATATGAATTAAAGGAGTCATGACCTGTAATTTTCACTCTTCCACGAGAAAATAATGTTGTTATGATTGCCTAACGATTATACACTGGCCGATATTTAAAAGAGAAGTGTTTGTTTAACCCTGGGTTCGTCAACCAGCCCTTGTGCACAAGCACTCAAACACGTGATTTTAATTTCTGGCCGACTTGAGTCGGCCAGAAGGATATACCATATATAGACATCGCAGACCTATGCTGCAGGAAGCCCGCCCTCCCCCTCGCCCCTCTCCATCACCCCTCTCCCCCTCATATTCAGTCGAGCGCATTAGTCAAGCACCGCCATTACTGAATTCTAGTGATGGGAATTCCAGCTCTTTTTGGAGAGCCAGTTCTTTTGGCTTGGCTCACCATAAAGAGGCGGCTCTTTCGGGTCCCAAGTGGCTCCTTAGATTTTCTGTTGCTTAAAGTGTATTTATCACCAAAATTTATGCAAAGCGATGTGTACCAAATGCAAGGGAGTAGGTTTGATTTTGAGATTGGTGGTGACACAAAAGTGCTCCAAGGTTGTGAATCTATTGGGCTTCTCTCTTGAGCACTAACTGTCACGGCATGATGGTGGGATTTGCTATTTTGATGCCACTGAAAACTGGCAAGTGCATTCTTCCAATTATTGAATCCCTTTGATGAAAAGGCAGGGTTTGCCTTTTTGGACAGGTCACTTTTCTTTGTGGTGTATGTTTTAACACAGTGAAAACACATAACACACTTGATGGAGGTGCTATAGTGCAGCCATGGATACTGCTTGTACCAACTCGCTTGGAAATGGAGGGTCCTGTTTGATAGCTGTTGAGCTGGAATGTTATTTGGGTCAGGTTGGTTGGGCCTGTCCAGAATATCCACCTGATTACTGCCACTCTCCCTGCTACTCTCTCCATGTGGATCAGATTCCTTAGGAATCAACCTCAATATAAATTTGACAACTGTATAGCAACTACTGTAAACATATGCACACTAGTAATACATGATGAGGCCTCTTAGATATAAGGCTCTGATTTTAAAGCCACATGGGTGAATCATTGTTATTCAGATCATTGTCATACTCACACATTTTTTAACCCCTATGTTATATTATGTGTGTGAAGGCTTGTTTTATTCTAATGTTTAAACTGTTTTTATCATGTAAAGCACTTTGTGTTGCTGTTTGCATGAAAAGCGTTTTGTAAATACATTTGATTTGATCTGTCACAGCGCTGAATCTCATGACTAACACATCCAGCATTATTTAACCTCACCTCTGAATTTCCAGCCTCTTTTTCAGCTTCTCCTTCTCCTCTACCTCCTCCAGCATCTATCATTTCCTCTACTCCAGGCTCTCCCTCTCTACCTCCTCCAGCCTCTCTCCCTTCATCTGCTCCTGCCTCTCTTCCTCTACCTCCTCTGGTCACTCCTTCTCCATCTCCTCCAGCCTCTCTGCTTATGTGTAATTTATTCCCCAAAAAATATGAATACATAAAATCCCATGATCATCTAGAATATGAGGTTTTATTGTATTTACACCATAAATGTTATTTGTTTTTAAACAGTTGCTCTTTTCTACACGAATACGTGAAAATAAGAATAAATGAGAATAAGAATAAAAAATAACTTTTAAAAAGTGTATCTCTTTGGCATATTCTATTTTTATATTTTAATTTAATTCTAATTTTAATTAACTTACACTTTGACTCCTAAAAAAAGTCTATTATATCCAGTTTTCTTTTCTTTGACATCCTTCAAATCCTACAGCACACACACATACGCAAGCACGCAGACAAACAAACACAAAATGTAAATGACACCAGTAAAATACATCTAGCCGACGTGACACGGGCAGAACAAATGTCAAACGTGTTTACAACTTACACTCGCAGATGCCTCTCATCCGGACCAACTAGCAGTTGTAGCTTGAGACGTTAACAGTTCGACAAACTTTAGCGGTCTGGTATTTGAGCAGATGGAATGACAGCGGGGACAGCCAATCACATGTAACTTAGCGAGAACCCGGCAGCCAATCAGGAAGCTATTTGGGTTAGAGGCGGGACTTCTAGCAGATACCGGCGACATTTAACCCTTTGTGTGCCATAATCATTGACTAAACACTACGGATAGCGGTTGTATTGATAGTGACGACACAGTAGCGGCTGAATATTGGTAGGGACGTGTCCCTACCGTCCCTACCCAATTCTACGCCCTAGACCAAATGTACCAAAACAAGCGGGGGGAATGAAAAAATAAAATAACAGCTCCCAATGACGAGCCGGCTCCCATGGTTCACTTCAAAGAGTTGGCTCTTAGAGCCGGTTTGTTCGTGACCGACACATCGCTACTGAATTCCGATTTGAAGTACGAACTCGACAATGAAAGATGCAGAAACATAGTGCACACGTGAGTTGCTCTGTTGTTGACTGCCAGAATCAACATGGAAATATGTTTTCTATGATTTATACGCCGGAATCCTTTACGAATTTCGTACAATATCAGGCGAAGTTAGCATCGAAGCTCCGTTTGGAAAAAGGGGCCATTCCAACAATCAGAGACTTACCTGCAATTGAAACGGTAAGGCTGTGTTTTTATTGCTCTGCTGTGTGTAACAAACAGGAGCTAACTGCTAATGCAGCTATTGTATGCTAGCGGGAGTAGTAGATATGGGTTAGATATGCTGAAGCGTTACCTGCAGTGTCAACCCGTCCTCCTTCCTGCCACCAATCAACGCGCCCCTCATTTGCATTATTACAATGACCGTCCACGCCAAAATATCGCATCAGATCTAGCAAGACAATAATGCCTTCAGAAAAAAGGGGCAGAGGAGCTCTGTGTTTTTTTTTTACCCGTTTTTTTTCAACTTTTCTTTTTTAGAAGGGCCTGAAAGACTATGATAGAGCGTGGGTATCCAAGGTAATACTAGGTTATGACTCCTTTAAAATGTCGACCGCAGCGGCCCACTGGCTGTTTCCTCGAAGGACATTGGGCTAATCCAATGAAATATTTCAGCCCTCTTCAGCCCCTCGTCTCTCCTCCACTCGTCTCCCTGACTCCCTGTCTTCTTTCAGTGGCTTCCCTCTGGCGCACACACAGCAGCTTCCCCCTGCTGCTCTCTTCACAGTCTGACACAGAGAGCGGGCGGATAAAGAAACAAAACAAAAATTTTTTGGATGTGGTTCAGATTTCAATTTTCAGATGAGCAGCAGACTGCGTTAACTGCAAACAGCCTGATAATTTAAAAAAAATTAAAAACGATCGCAATTCGTGACTTTTTTTCTCAAACTAAACAGCACTAAAGTTTGTTTCAGGTTGTAAAGTTGACAGACATTCATCCCGATTTGGCAGATACTTTTTTTAGCATGTTACCAGTTCAACACAGAGGCTGGATCAGCTCTGTTCACTGTTGAGCAGTGTGGTTTAGAGGCGGTCAATAAATTACTGAAGAAGGGAGAAAAATATCCCCAACCTTCCTTTCATGTGACTCAGTCATACCAAACTAACGCAGGATAATCAGATAATGCAGATAACTTGTCATATTTAATATGATTATTTTAATGAAAAATATTTAATTTTAAAATTGATTTTACGTTATTTATTTTTGTTCCAGTTTTACACTGGACCAGCTCTTACACCCTCAGCAGGGTCCTGGAGGGTGCGTGGGAGTTCGCCCAACCGGTCTACAAGTGTTTTGTGGACTTGGAGAAGGCATTCGACCGTGTCCCTCGGGGGGCCCTGTGGGGGGTGCTCCGGGAGTATGGGGTACCGGGCCCCTTGATACGGGCTGTTAGGTCCTTGTACGACCTGTGCCAGAGTTTGGTTCACATTGCCGGCAGTAAGTCGGGCTTATTTCCAGTGAGAGTTGGACTCCGCCAAGGTTGCCCTTTGTCACCGATCCTGTTCATAACTTTCATGGACAGGATTTCAAGGCGCAGCCAAGGTGTTGAGGGGATCCGTTTCGGTGGCCTCAGGATCGGCTCTCTGCTTTTTGCAGATGACGTGGTCCTGTTGGCTTCATCGGAACATGATCTACAGCTTTCGCTGGAGCAGTTCGCAGCCGAGTGTGAAGCGGCTGGGATGAAAATCAGCAACCCCAAATCCGAGGCCATGGTCTTGGGACGGAAAAGGGTGGGGTGCCTTCTCTGGGTCGGGAATGAGGTCCTTCCACAAGTGGAGGAGTTTAAGTATCTGGGGGTCTTGTTCACGAATGAGGGAAAAATGGACCGGGAGATCGAAGAGAGAGCTGAGCCGAAAGGCGAAGCTCTCAATTTACCGGTCGATCTACGTTCCTACACTCATCTATGGTCACGAACTCTGGGTGGTGACCGAAAGAACGAGATCAAAGATACAAGCGGCTGAAATGAGTTTCCTCCGTAGGGTGTCTGGGCTCTCCCTTAGAGATAGGGTGAGAAGCTCAGTCATTCGGAGGGGGCTCAGAGTAGAGCCGCTGCAACTCCACATCGAGAGGAGTCAGTTGAGGTGGCTCGGGCATCTGGTCAGGATGCCTCCTGGACGCCTCCCTGGTGAGGTGTTTCAGGCATGTCCCACCGAGAGGAAGCCCAGGGGAAGGCCCAGGACACGCTGGAGGGACTATGTTTCTCGGCTGCCCTGGGAGCGCCTTGGGATTCCTGGAACAAGTGGCTGGGGAGAGGGAAGTCTGGGTGTCTTGGCTTAAGCTGCTGCCCCCGCGACCCGACCCCGGATAAGCGGAAGAAGATGGATGGATGGATGGATGGATGGATGGATTGATGGCATTATTTATTTTTTACATTTAATTTTTAGATGGTTGTCTCTCTGTAGCACTTTACCTTTAGGATTCACATCTGTCCACACAGGGGAGTTGTTTGTCTGCTCCTAAAGTACACATGGAGTTTAAACATATGTAGCTTTGACTTTAAACTCTCTTCTTTATAATAACTGTTATTCTTCATAGGTCACAGGTTTTTTGTTAAAATTATTACAATATATAATTTAAAGATAATATTTTGGGATGTATATGATAATAATAACAATAATAATAATGCCACTTTTAGAACTCTTAATTCTACACGGATATATGCTCTTACTAAAGGCATAATTGTGTGTTTGTTTAAACAGTATATTTCATAAAACATTGAAAAGACACCTTTATCTGTGTTTCTTTCACATCCAATCTCACTTCAAGATGGGAATTGTGACACTGTGGCCATTCTTCCACAATAAACAACTCTTTGAGTAGTGTAGGCTGCTGCGCTTTTTAAACTTTTATTTTTAAAACAATACAAGGCGCACATATATTCTCTTGTATGTCAGGTGTTAATTCATTCATTCAATCTGTTTACCGTTCTAGAAAAATTTTATCTTGGAGAAAAATACATTGGCTGGATTAGAACATTATATGATAATCCCCAAACTCTGACAAAACCCAGAGTAAAAGGGGGATTGGTACTACCAGACTTGCGGATGTATTATATGGCTCCTCAGATAAAATGTCTGACTGCCTGGGTTCAGAAGCGCAAAGACACCCACTGGATTTATACAGAAGAACTCTGTCTTCCCATCTCTATAGCCATACTACCATCTATTAATAATATAAATGCTCTACAAACCTATGTAATATAGGTTTTAGTTAAATTTTGTAGAGCATTTACATACTATACTATACTATGTACTATATACTTTATACTATAACACCCTACAGGCCTGGTGAGATGCAAACAAACTTTGTGGAATGCTTAACAAAATCTCCAAGCTTGCGCCCTTGGTGTCCAATCCTGATTTGCCATCAGGTATTGGCATGTCTTTGTTAGCAGGGTGGCGGGAAAATTGTATCTTTCAGTTACAACACCTGTTCTCTCGAGGTGCACTCAAATCCTTTTCAGACCTAAGAACGGAGTACGAAATTCCAAAGCATGATTTTTACAAATATCTACGAATTTGTCATATTATTAATACTCTGAGGAGGGAAGGGCATTTATCCGTGAAGCTGTCAATTCTGGAAGAGACCTTGATGCGATCCACACCTCAAAAAGGAAAAATTTCAGTATTTTATAATGCTCTGTTAGACCATCATAGCTCCTCCCCCACCCCTCTTAAGAATATTTGGCAGAGGGATTTCGGGTGTGACTTCGGTGAAGAACAGTGGGACATGATGTCAGAATTTTTTTTCATCACTGTCTTGTAATAAAATTGTTGAACAGAATTACAAATTCATCCATATGACCTATCTTATTTTGCTCTGTTTAAGTAGGATGTTCCCTAACACATCGCCAAGATGCCATCATTGTAAGTCAGGTGTTATATCATTTATGCACATTTTCTGGGAATGTAAACAATTGAAGCAATTCTGGACAGCTTTACATGATTTGACTGTTAAAGTGGTGGAAGTACAGTCGGACATCAAACCCATATGCTATCTGTTTGGAACAGTTCTGGACAAGAGACTGCATCCCACACACTCCAAGAGGATTAACATTGTATCCTACATAGCAAAGAAATGTATCTTTTTATTATGGAACCATTGAAGGCCTCCATCATTTAGTTTGGTTAAGCAAATTTTTAATGAAACTTTGAGACTGGAACAACGTTCATTCATCCTAAAAACCAAGGTAAATGTCTTTCTGAATATATAGGGGCCACTCTTAGATCTCTGATATTCACCCAGTGTGCGATGATGATGTTGTAGTTTCCCTCCCCCATTTTATATTTATTTTTTTATATTTACTTATTTAGTTTCCATTATGTTTCTCAGTCTGTGTTTTATCTGTTATTTCTCATTGTTGAATTCTTTGTGGGTATAAAAGGTTGGAAAATAAGCTAATAAAAAGATAATAGGAAAAAAAAGCATTCATAGGCCTACCTTTAAATATTTTTAATATGATGCACTGAATTAAAACTCACTCAAGGGGTAAACACAGCAGGTCTGACACACATTAATAAATGCCGTTATTAATTCAAACTCTCCGCTTGAATGCACCTCAGTCAAAGGTTGCTTCTACACTAACACGGCTAAGGTTATACAGGGTATATCCCACCGAACCTTATACCTGTCCACACACACAGAGGCATCGTCTTACGACCCCCCTCTCCCCTCAGCCCGCTGGTGCAGCCCCGACCTAGTAGGCATGCGCAAAAAAAAGGCAGACCCACATATATGACGTCACAGTCACCTCTGACCTGGAAGTACATCCTCCCTACGGTTACCTGGCAGATGTAAACATTGAAGAAGAAGCAAGAAGCTCATTTCTGATCTGCCACTTTTTGGGCAAAGTCACCGAAAATGGCTGTTCACAAGAAGAGAGATTTCTTTGTGTACCTCTGTGTGTTCACCGGTTATTAAGCTGGCTGTGGCGCATCTTTTCTGACATCACTTCCTTATCGAACTCAGTTCTTAAACGCCTAACGAATCCCCATCAATCCAAGGGTCAGAGATTTAAGAAACAGACAGCCCATTCCCCGTGTAAAAAAATATCCGGAGAGGGTAATCTTAAACGATGGGCTAGTGTGGCCAATATGGGGTATTGACTAAATATTTATTTGTTTAAGCACTTAAACGGTCTAATGTAGACAGGGCCAAAGAGCGCCGTCATGAGAAGTCCCTCGGCCGATTGAGATAAAAAGACCTATTGAGGAAAGCTGGACCATGGAAACAGATTTAAACCCTAAATGATTACGCTCCCATCCAAACCTAAAATCTCTGCTCTACGACTGACACATCCGCTGAAGACTTTGGTCAAAAAGTTGTTGGACACGGCCAATATCAAAAAATAATGAATCGCACAGACAGTTTTTTCATCGCAAATTCAACATATATTTGTACAGCCATGCCAGTTTTCAAGATTTTTTTAAAGACAATATATTTGCAAGGTTAGAGGAGAAGTTGATCAGTCAACAGGTTCAACAATTTAAAATTATTTGTCGGATAATATTTAAATACGTCTGTAACGTCTGACATCATGTTTTCAATATGACAGTTCACTGTGGAAATGTTTTCTAAGGCTAAAAAGTCAGATCTTGGTGACGTGACCTGAAAATGCTCAAGACAGCAACATACACAAACAGAGCTAACTGCAGCTAAAGATTGACAGATGTCTGCCAAATTTATGACTGTGGCATAATGGAACAGATCACTGATATGGAGGGGGGGGGGGCACCACGCGGCGACTGTAGACAGGGCTGCACAGTAGATTCATCTTTCACTCAAGCAGGGGCGGATCTAGAAAAATATTTATGGGGTGGCAAGAAAGGGGCAAAAAATTTTCCGGGGTGGCACCATATGCCAGAATTTTATATATATATATATATTGGTTTTATTGATCAGTCAAATACATGCTTCACCTCTTCACTCCCCAGTATTTATATATATGATAGATACATATATGTATTTGTTTTGCTTCAGGTTATTTAAGCACATTAAAGCTGCATTGTGCAATATTTTAGTTAAAATATATATATATATTTTTTTATCTATAGTCAGTTTTTTCATCTCCTGACAATACAATTGAATCAAGTGCTGTAGTTTGCTGTAGTCTGATTTTACCGCGGTTGCATGTAGAGGTAGCAATTCCATTTATTTTGAGGTGGTTCAGGGTGCGCATGTGGGCTTGAGAGAGTGCGTAGCCTGACGTAATGATGCACGTACGTACCCATGTACGCGGTCTAAGCTAGCTTAGATAAGTGTAGCTAGTAAGTCAAAGAAGAAAATAATTTTATCCAGCATTACAAAAATAGCAAAAAGGGCGTCTGACCGTGTGAGCTCAGAATAATGAGCACACGCCTGAAAGTCATGGGAGTGAGCATTTTGCTGATTGCAGTTTGTCTAACGGCCACATGGTGCGCTCTCTGCAGCACTTTCAGCAAACTAGCAGCTTTAAAGGTTCACCAAAGAGAATATCCAATTTTACCCCCTTAACATTCCTGCAATTTCCGCCCTACATTTTTTTTAAACGCATACCCGAAATTAACTTAAAGCTGTTCTTTAACCATTTTCGGTAGAGACATGGTTGGGTCTCTTTGGAAAGCAAACACTCTAAAATGTATCCCAGAACTGTGTTAATATCTCTGAGTGCTATTGTTATTGAAATATGAATTTTAATACAATGAAAAATATTTTTTTTATGTCTGATTATTTATTTTATATAAATACATGCTGTAAAAATGGCTTTAAAAATAGGTTGGGACCTAAAACACACTGTGGGTCTGAAGCCTGAAGTATTACCTTCTTCCACACCAAATTTGACAGCAATAAACCAAAAAATGAGTATTCTGCACACATTTTTATAACTACAGGTCAAAGGTGGTCAAAAGTGTGCCATATGCGCCATCTCCTGGGTAAATGCCGTAGTCCTCACTGAATTAAAAATATTGTCAGAATCATAACTTCATCTTACCATAAAAGCTCCACGGCTTCCTTCAATGTTGTATTTTGATTTATAAAGGGTGTTTGGACATGGTGCTGACACAGTATGTTAGTGGTAAGCACTGTGCGTAATCTCTTCATGAATAAGACATTTTACACACGTCAAATACTATGGCAGCGACCAAGTCCGCCCGGTCAAGTTATATATCTGGGTTTACAGCATTACATTGGCTATTCAATGCGTCAATCATCAGAGTTCTGGACCGCGATTGGTTCGAGTTACTTACCATAACGTGACTTTTCATCCATGCGCCATTGGTTGGAGATCGTAAGGAATAAACCGGATGACTTTTTTTTTTTTTCTGGGCATGCTCAGTGACCTTTGTAGGCGGAAGTGGAAGCGAAGGAATCGGAAACAAAGCCGTAAAGACTACAAAAATGGCCATAGACATTTCGTAAGCGCATTTTCACTGTTTATTTTACATTTTCTATCGGTTTTACTGTTCTCCTGGACTAATAACTTTATTGGAGGACTTTACTCGGACCCTTATTGATGTAAAAAGACAATTTTTGTTCGAAATAGATCGGTTTTGTCACGTTTATTGGACTACAAAGTGGTGAGTTCCACATTTTTATACCTCCGTCAGGAGAGCATTTTTGTTGGCAAAAGCGCTCACTGTGTCTACAGTTATGATTGTATCATTGATCGCCAGCCATAATTGGAATCACAAGACTCTTAGCTTTCCAATGATATAAAATATGTATAGGTTCAAAGAAGTTAGAAGTCAGAAAATCGACGGATTTAAACTAGAAAATGGGCTGGGCCCGCCCACGGGCCCTCGGAACATTAACGGGTTTGAATTCATAGCTGCTAGGGTGGCAAGGCTTTCTTTTAGGGTGGCAACTGCCACCCTATGCCACACCAGTAGATCTGCCCATGCACTCAAGCAAAAATGTTACTTTTGTATTTGATCTTTTATCATGATTTACATACTTCTATTTTTAGGGTTCCAAGCCAGCGGGGTGAGCAGGGCTGCAAGGCATGCCTGTTTGCCTGCTCTAGTGGAGCAGCGAATGCTTTTGTATGTACAATTCTTTCATTAATTGTTATTTTTAGGGTTCCAAGCCTGCGCTCTGGGCAGACAGAACACTATTGTAATTGTACGGTTTTTCATTATAATTAGGGATTCCAACCCCTTGGAGTGGACTGTTGATTCCAAAGCATGGCCAGCTCCAGTGGAGCAGGGAACCCTATTCAATCAATCAAATTTCATTTGTAGAGCACTTTTCATGATAAAATCAGCACAAAGTGCTTTACATGATAACAACAGAAAAATAAACAAAGAAAACATGTGGTGTTTGGTGGTAGAGCCTGGGCCTGGTAGAGGAGCCTAGGCCTGGAGGCTGGTGGTGTAGCCTGAGGCTAGTGGTGGAGTCTGGGCATGGGAGGCTGGTGGTGTAGCCTAAGGCTGGTAAAGAAACCTGGGCCTGGTAGAGGACGCTGGTGGTGTAGCTTGAGGCTGGTAGTGGAGTCTGGGCATGGAAGGCTGGTGGTGTGGCCTGAGGCTGGTAAAGGAACCTGGGCCTGGTAGAGGAGCCTGGGCCTGGAGGCTGGGGGTGTAGCCTGAGGCTGGTGGTGGAGCCTAGGCTTGGTAGAGGAGCCTGGGCCTGGGGATGTGTGGTGGAGCCTGCTGCTGCTCTGTTGATATTGTTTTTGTAACGTTTTATTATTATTTTTCTTCTGACAATAAAAGTCCTACTCCAGGCTAAATGGCTTGGATCTATTTAGTTCCGTTAACATACAGTGGAGCAAAAAAGTATTTGGCAGCCACCGATTGTACAAATTGTCCCACTTAAAAAGATGAGACGTCTGTAACTTTCATTATAGAGAGACAGAATGTAAAAGATTCCAGGAAATCACATTGTATGATTTTTAAAGAATTTATTTGTATGATGGTGCAGAAAATAAGTATTTGGTCATTAACAAAAAGTTAAACTCAATACTTTGTAATGTAGCCTTGGTTGGCAATGACAGAGGTTAAACGTTTCCTGTAGGTCTTCACCAGGTTTGCACACACTGTAGCTGCTATTTTGGCTCATTCTTCCATGCAGATATTCTCTAGAGCTGTGATGTTTTGGGGCTGTTGCTGGGCAACAAAGACTTTCAACTCAATCCACAGATTCTCTATTGGATTGAGGTCTGGAGACTGGCTAGGCCACTCCAGAACCTTGAAATGCTTTTCACATAGCCACTCCTCCGTTGCCCGGGCGCAGTGTTTGGGTCATTATCATGCTGGAAGATCCAGCCAAGTTTCATCTTCAATGCTCTCACTCAATATTTACATGCACATCTAAATCAAGCTCTTGGCAAAAATCAGACTAATAGCTTTACCAGAACCAGTACTGTACTGTTTGATTGTGTTATACTCATTGCTGCAGTGTTGTTGTGTACCGATGTTGTTACTCCAGCTTCCGCAGTCTCGTATCTTCCCGTAAAAAGCTCGGCTGAGGAGGGATTGGAGCTACATGCAGATAAATTAGACTTTCTTTAGCATTATCTGAGTGCCTTAGCTCAATTACTCTATCTCTAGTTCGGATTGACTTCAGTCGGACTAAGGTGTATACATGCATTTCAAAAGTCTGATTTCAGTTGGACTAAGGTAATAATTTGGCTTTCTCTTGCAGCATGTAAACGCACTGACTGTTCAAAAATCTCATGATTCATGGCACCATTCATTCTTTCCTTAATACGGATCAGTCGTCTTTCAGTTTTTCAGAGGGGGATAAAAGAGCTTACAGGTCTGTAAGGGTCAAGATTTGTGATTGTTTGTAGGTGCTAAATTTTTCTTTTCTGTTAAAGTTATACATTTTTTTTTTTTACCATACAATGTGATTTCCTGGATTTGTTTTTACATTTTTTTAACATTCTGTCTCACAGTTGAAGTGTACCTTTGATGAAAATTACAGACCCCTCTCATCTTTTCAAATGGGACAACTTGCACAATGGGTGGCTACCAAATACTTTTTAACGGCACAAAATACATGCAATCTATTTAGCTTGCAGTAGGACTTCTTTTCATAAGCCTGATCTTTTGGTGCCCCCCTGGACACTTTAAGCATGTGAGCGGAGAACCGCACTGCACATCCTACCCCTCATACCCTCAATATGCTACACCATGCTGACCTCAACAGTTGAAGCCCTTTTCCTGTACTTCACCCCCAATTCTTTTGACCATATATATGCTTCCAATTGGTCCATTGGACAGCATGGGATTAATTTCCACAGCTATGCCAATGATACACAACTATATTTATCCATAAATCCTGGTGAATCCAATCAGTTAAGTAGAATACAGGCATGTCTTGAAGACATAAAAACATGGATGACTCTAAACTTTCTACTTTTAAATTCTGACAAGACAGAAGTTGCTGTCTTAGGACCAGAAGCTCTTAGAAAGAAACTGATTAGTCAAACACTTCATTTGGATAACATTAAATTGGCCTCCTGTAATAGAAAAAACCTCAGCGTTATTTTTGATGAAGACACAACATTCAAATACCATATTAGACAGCTGTCTAGGAGTTCCCCTTTCACCTCCAGAAAATTGCTAAAATTAGAAATATCCCATCCAGGAGTGATGGTGAGAAACTAGTCCATTAATTTGTTACTTCAAGGCTGGGCTACTGTAGTTCTTTACTATCAAGAAGTCCACAAAATGCAATTAAAAGCCTTTAGTTGATCCAAAATGCTGCAGCAACAGTTCTTATTAATATTAAAAAGAGAGACCACATTTCCCCTGCTTTAGCTTCCCTGTTAAATCCAGAATAGAATTTAAGATCCTCTTTCTTACATATAAAGTCCTTAAAAATAAAGCTCCATCATAAATCAGAGATTTGATTTTACCATATGTTCCTAACAAAGTAGCCTACTTCGCTCTCAGACTGCAGGTTTACTTGTAGTTCCTAGGATTTCTAAAAGTAGAATGGGAGGCAGATCTTTTAGTTATCAGACTCCTCTCCAGTGGAACCAGCTCCCAGTTTTAGTCTATGAGGCAGATACTCTGTCTACTTTTAAGGCCAGGGTTAAAACGTTTCCTTTTTCATAAAGCTTATAGTCAGAGTGGCTTAGGTCATCCTGAGCTATCTCTGTAGTTATGTTGGAGGACAGACTGACCACTTTTCTTCACTCTGCTACTTTTCTGTTCTACTACTCTCCAGTTGTATTTTTTGCTGTTATTTCAACTGTTAACTTTCAATTTCTCAGTGTTTTTTTCTCTATAGAAGGTACACCTAGTTTGGTATCCTGCTTAGCTGCAATTCCCTGTCGGACAGGGGGCATCCCAGTTATTGAGCATCCCCCGTGTCCTGTTTTCAACTTTTTAGTTTCTTTAATATAGAAAGTACTCTTACATCAGTTGTTTTTGTTCTTCCTGTGTCTCTGCTCTGTCTTCTTGAACCCCCAGACGGTCGTTGCAGATGGCCACTCATACTGAGCCAGGTTCTGCTGGAGGTTTCTTCCTGTGGGGAGTTTTTCCTCTCCACTGTCGCTACGTACTTGCTCAGTATGAGGGATTGCTAAGGGTTTGCTGTGGTTGGAGTCTGCATAAACAGAGAACAACCTCAAGTCAATGACTCAATGCAATCTGCTGGGATCCTAGAAAACTTTTAAACCGATTGGAATGTTTGTAGGATTGTATTGAAACGAATTTCCTTGTAAAGTGCCTTGAGATGACATCTGTTGTGGATTGTTCCTATATAAATAAACTGAATTGAATTGAATTAAAATAAATCACCAATGTCCCTCACTGCTTTGTCACTTTCTTACCTCATCCACTGTGGGTGCCTCTCTGTGACAGATGTTAAACAGTCATCATGTCTCGGTCTAAACTGGATTCTCAGAAATATAGAAAGTAATGGGTATCGAACCCTGAAATAATTGGCAGCCTAGTGCCTGTATTGTAATTTTTATGACACAATTAGGGATAAAAAAAAAACCACATTACAACCTAAAAACATTCTTAAAATGCAAAACCTTATGACAATTAATAATTGTAATATAATAATTAAAAAATATATATTCCCCTTTCCTACCGCATCCAAAAAGTACTTTCTATGCTCAGGAGTTGGCAACATTGGAAGTTACTGAGCTGAAGGACACTACTTAGCTTCCCTTGTCAGTGCCTTTCTCTCTCAACGTATCAATAAAGTATAAGCAGATTGGACCTCTGAATGTAATAATGTGTTTTAAAAATGTTTCTTCAAGGAATTAGTCTGTGACTTTTGTATTGTTTTACATCAGCGACAGCAGCTGGGAGCTGAACGTAAGGAAAATCCCCAACCACAGTGTCTCACATAAATACTAAAATAAAGTTATCTGATATCAGCTTTTGATTTTTAGTTAACACGGATATGAAGAGGGTATAAAAGACCAAATAAAGCAGTTGATGCGCCAGCCAACCCAGAAGAAGAAGAGCAAGCACTGACATCACTATTATGTGCCTTCTTGGGATTGCCAACTTCATTTGAATTATGAAACAATTTTTGCAGGGTCTGCATGAAAACGAATAAGCAATGTCCTTTTCTTTATCGTTTTCATTAAGTCGCAGAAAGAGCAATTTTGAAAAAAAAGGAAAGAAAAGCTGTTTGGAGGATTTCATATTCATTTATTTACGAGCCAAAAATGCAGTTGTATTGTGAAAATGAAAACTGTGCTAATGCATTTTAATTTTCAAATTTGACATTTCAAATTGAATTTTGTAACTATTTTGCTAGAGTGTTATTTGAAAATTATTTCGAAAATGTCCTTTTCTTGATCATTTTCATTTTATCACAGAATGTTGAAGAATAAAATGAAAAACCAGTTTGGATGATTTCTTCATTTTCCTTATGAGACAAATTTGGCAGTTGTATTGTGAAAATGAAAAACCATTTCTGCTAATGTGTTTTAATATGAATTATGATACAGATTTGCTTCCATACTTACCGGAGTCCAGTCATGAAAGTAGATATCATAATCGTCATTTACCTGCAAAGTCATCCAAATCCAGTCACACTCCAGTTTATGCCAACCACCAAGTCCAAAGTTCCACAAAATCAAAACAAAATCTTCAAAATTTCAAACAATTCCCAACAGAGAACAAGCACCTTGCGGAAGAAAAACGCCCCTCTGCCTGTTGATGCCATACATTTCCAGCAGCTCATGAAGAAACATATGGCGCACAATACGTACATATGCAAGTACGTGATGTCAGGGACGACTCAAATTATTTTAGAGCAATGTCTAAAACTTAATACCCCTAGTGCAAATAGGAATGCTTCCATCTTTTCTATTTCATTTGCTTTCCTTCTTTCCTTCTATACATGCTAGAAATGGAGGACTTTTCTAACAACTCCCATTGTGAATGTTCACCAAACATGATTCTGATACATAGACTATTTATTCTATTTGTAAGCTATGCTGTTCTAGCCTGGCAAACCATCCTATATGCACTGCTAAAAAAAATAAAGCGAACACTAAAGTAACACATCCTAGATCTGAATGAATGAAATATTCTTATTAAATACATTGTTCTTTACATGGTTGAATGTGCTGTCAACGAAATCACACAAAAATGATCAATGGAAATCAAATTTATCAATCCATGGAGGTCTGGATTTGGAGTCACACTCAAAATTTAAGTGGAAATACACACTACAGGCTGATCCAACTTTGATGTAATGTCCTTAAAACAAGTCAAAATGAGGCTAAGTAGTGTGTTGCCACCATGTGCCTGTATGACCTCCCCACAACACCTGGGCATGCTCCTGATGATTTGGCGGATGGTCTCCTGTGGACACCAGACTCCCATACCACCCTCAAGGAGTCTGTTTCTGTTTGAGCAGACACATGCACATTTGTGGCCTGCTGGAGGTAATTTTGCAGGGCTCTGGCAGTGCTCCTTCTGTTTCTCCTTGCACAAAGGTGGAGGTAGCGGTCTTGCTGTTGGGTTGTTGCCCTCCTACGGCCTCCTCCATGTCTCATGATGTACTGGCCTGCATTCTGGTAGCACTTCCATGTTCTGGACACTACGCTGACAGGCACAGCAAACATTCTTATCACAGCTCACATTGATGTGCAATCCTGGATGAGCTGCACTACCTACACCACTTTTGTGCGTTGTAGACTGCGTCTCATGCTACCACTAGAGTGAAAGCACCATCAGCATTCAAAAGTGACCAAAACATCAGCCAGAAAGCATAGGAACTGAGAAGTGGGCTGTGGTCACCACCTGCAGAACCACTCCTTTATTGGGGGTGTTTTACTAATTGCCTATAATTTCCACCTGTTGTCTATTCAATTTGCACAACAGCATGTGAAAATGATTGTCAAATCAGTGTTGCTTCACAAGTGGACAGTTTGATTTCACAGAAGTGTGAGTGAGCTGGAGTTACATTGTGTTGTTTAAGTGTTCCCTTTATTTTCTTGAGCAGTGTATATAAATATATAGTCTGTCAACAATCTCAATCCTAGAGGACTCTACGGTTGTCTTTCAAATTGTCTCTGCAAGCAATTGGACAGTATTGGGACCAATCAGAGCAACAAACAATTATTAATATTCATACCGACTGAAATTAGGTAGCAGGGCAGTCTTCCATACACTGTCGAAGAAGTAGAATGGAGCAGTCATGGCGTCCCAACATTATCAATGACTTCTGTTGTTTTTGAAAGAAAAACATTAGAATATCTGATTTACTGACAGCAGACCGTTCATGTGCCACCACCATCTTTGTTGTTTTGCTCCGTCGCAGCTCTGCCTTAATGTTGCTAAACCCGCCCAACATCTCTCTATCACCTGAAGAACATTTCTGGCTTTGCAACAAAGTATGTTGAAAATCTACTGTTACTATACCAACCCCCCAGACCACTCATGTCCTCTAATTCCAGTATGCTCAACATTCCTAGAATTAGAACCAAACATGGAGAAGCAGCTTTCAGTTTCTATGATCTTCTAATCTGGAACAAACTTCCAGACAACTGCAAAGCTGCTGAAGCACTGAGTTATTTTAAATTACAACTAAGAACCCATCTGTTTAGATCTGCCTTTGAGTAATGTTTTCATCTATCATATGTTTTGTGTGTGCTTCTTGCTTTCTTGCTGTTTTTACTTTGTATGCTTTGTCTGTATTTTACTGCTATTTTTATTTTAACCCCTAATCATGTAGAACACCTTGAATTGTTGAAAGTGTGCTATAAAAATAAAATTGCCTTGCCTTGCCTTGCCTCTACAAACATAGAGTGCAGTGATTGGCCCAGCCTACACCAAGCCCAGCCAATGGTAGACCATCTGAAGCGAGACCAACTTGCAGAGCAACATTTTTGCTACTGCTACAGTTTGTCTAGATTTCTAGGCTAATGCTGTTCTACAAAAAAGAAAAAACATATGACATATGGCACTGAGTGTGAACAAGTAATAGTATTTCCCCATAACCCTGTCCTGTGACCATTTTTTAACAACTTTTGAGTTTAATTTAACTGAGTTTAATTTATTTGAGTAGCACTTTTAAAGATTCTGTTCCATTTTTTATTTCCTCAGTATCTCAGAAAAACACAGCAGAGGGCAACAATTTAATCGCTAATCCTTTGTGAATTGATGTTCTTGTTCGTAGTGTTACTTCCTCATTGTGTGTGGCATTAGACAATGTAGCCTCATTGAAAAAGAAGGTAATCATTCATAGAAGGTTGGCTCTGGTTTAATTTCGTTTTAATACGCTAGGAAATTGGAGAGACTATTGCACTCTACACATCAAGAGGAGACCTACTTAATCAGGAAAAAGTCTAATGTTGTATAAAAAGACCCTTTGCCAAGTTACAACAATATATTTTCCATCATTATCCAGCCCTACCTGGATTAATATCAGTTTTCATACAAAAGGAAACAGAGTAAAATTGATCCATCTTAACTGTTAAGTACCTGAATGGAACAAATGTACCCTGTTTATACTCGGGGTATGAAGATCTCAGCTATATTTATCCATAAATCCTGATGAAACCAGTCAGTTCAATTGTGTTAAACCAGTCAGTGGTGTGAACCAGTCAGTTCACACCACCCACTGGAACATAAACTATCGGTCATCAGAACACTACAGCAGAGAGCTGAACATGTCCCCACACAGAGAGAAGGAAAAGAGACAGAACACAAACATATAAAGAGGGCACTCCTAACTTCAGGATATGCTAATTGTGCATATGTCAAGGCATCAAAAAAGTCGAAGAAACAGACAACTTAGGCCAGTGTAGGGGAGGAGAAGAGGAGACGAAAAAACATAGTCATCCCATACGTGGCTGGAGTCTCAGAAATTAAGAAGAATATTTTCCAAACATAACATCCCAGAGCATTTCAAATCTGGTAACACTCTTAGGCAAAGACAGGTTCATCCTAAGGACAAAACACCCAAACACAAGCTCAGTGGCGTGGTATATACAGTCCAGTGCAGTGAGGAATGTTCAGAGCTGTACATTGGAGAAACAAAACAGCAACTACACAAAAAGGATGGCTCAACACAGAAGAGCAAACTCATCAGGCCAAGACTCAGCAGTCCATCTTCATCTAAATGACAAAGGTCACTCTTTTGAAGACAATAATGTACACATATTAGATAGAGAAGACAGATGCTTTGACAGAGGAGTGAAAGAAACCATCAATGTAAAACATGAAACCAACCTTGGGCAGAGGAGGTGGTTTGAGATTCCTCCTTTCAAAAACATGCAAAGCAGCCTTGAGTTGCCTACCGAATAAGTGTCTCCAAAACTCACACATTGAGGCATGTGATAAAAAACAGCGCATAGTTACATAACCTGGGTCGTTTCACAGTTAACGAAAGCATTAACGTATGAGCGGAAAAACACAGTGTGTGGCTGGGCTGACAAGACTTGTGTAAAAGTGCTATGAGTGGTCTGTATGGCAAGAAAAGTGCTACATACAGTATGCAAGCTTAGTGAGAAATCTCCAACTTTCAAGAATGTCTTTCTTGAGGGGAAGACACATCAGGAAGGCCCAGTGGGGGCATGTTTTTCATGCATGTTAAATGATGTTTTTTTTAAAAAGGTTTTATGGCCACAGTGGCCTTTATTGACAGTGGATAGGCTTACAGAAAGGGGAGAGACATCTGGCAAATGTCCTTGGGCCGGAGTCGAACCGAGGACAACCGCATCAAGGAGTAAGGCCTCTGAACATAGGGCGCCTGTCTTAAACCAATGCATCACACGACGCCCCTAAATGATGGTTATAACACACATTGGAAGATCAGAAAACATCAGTGGATTTTGGCCAAATGCAGTTATCTGTTTATGGAAGCAGAAGGCATAGCCTGTCCTAAGAAACATACATATATTATTTACTACAACAAAATAGATGTGCCGTACCAAAAATCTTCATTATGTGAGCCTTTCGAAGCTTACCATTCCCTCTTTATATTTCAAACTAGATCTCTCACCAGAAGAGCCAGTTTTGTGATGAATTGATAACCAGACATTTGTTGTCCTTATGACAGCCATTGTCCTTATAATAATTTCAATTTCAATTCAATTCAATTCAGTTTATTTATATAGCGCCAATTCACAACAGATGTCATCTCAAGGCACTTAACAAGAAGTAATTTCAATACATTTATACAAACATTCCAATCAGTTAAAAAGTTTCCTATTTAAGGAATCCCAGCAGATTGCGTCAGTCATTGGCGTGAGGTTGGGCCCCGTTGATGCAGACTTTCCAACCACAGCAATCCTTCAGCAATCCCTCATACTGAGCAAGCATGTAGCGACGGTGGAGAGGAAAAACTCCCCTTTAACAGGAAGAAACCTCCAACAGAACCAGGCTCAGTAGGAGCGGCCATCTAATAACATTACTGTTTTTTGTAACCTAAAAAATATATAGTTTTTCATGAATTTTAAGCTATTATTCCACCAGATAATACAGCTACAATACAACCATAGAAGAACTACAGTACCAAAGCAGCGCAGAAGAAGAGCCGCTACAGGAGCCGGAATGTAGTGCCATTTGTGTTTATATTCTATTTAGGAGCATCAACGCCCCTGAATAGAACAGGTTGGAAAAGGATAGCTTCCTCAGAATGTTAGCCATGACCAGACACTGTCAGATTGCGTTGTTTACAGAAAATATTTGTGACATATTTTTGAAGCTACTGTTGTGCACTACCATTCACACTGTGGTGCAAATGGAAGGGATCAGAAAGAGAGTTTCTAACTACTTCGAATAAAAAAAGATTTCAAAATTACACTTCTGACAGTCAGAGGTTTCCCACCATCCCGATTGAGTGCCCAGCTTTTTCAGTTAGCATTTTCAAAAAGTGTTTGCACATATAAAGTACAGTGTCTTTATATGTCCCTCTTACATGGTTATATTTGTGACATTCTCTCTGGTAACATTCTTTTAAAAAAATATATAGTTTGTTTCTGTCAGCAGAAACAAAGTGGGCCAGAAACATTTAAACGTAAGAACCTTTCTTATCTTTACCAACCTAATCTTGTGCCTCTCATTGACTGCTGCAGCTTCATCTCTTTGACTTGAACAGAATTATTAAAAACATTATTTAAAAAAATTATTTTGTTGTTAATTTTGCTCTTCTGATATTGTGCCATGCATTTACCCAAATTCTCACCATTCAGCACCCTATTTTAATACCAGTGAGTATGTATATATATATATATATATATATATATATATATATATATATATATATATATATATATATATATATATATATATATGCAGACGCTTACAAAATAAATGATGCATTGCTTTAAAAACTGACATTAAATGCCCTGTAATGCCAGGATGTCAACAGGATGTCAATCCTTCCATTGGCTTTGTTACTGTTGGCAGGGGAATCAAGTCAGAATAACTAAATCTGACAGAAATATGATCCAACATATCAGATGAATGTAGAAGAACAAGACTTTTTAGTTTCAAACAAACCTGCTGGAGGCTCTATCCAACCCCGCACTCCTTTGGATATTTGTTAAACACTCTGCATCTAATTAATGTTCACAAAGGTTTAAATTATGGCTTTATTGGTGTCCCAAGGCCACAAAAGGTTTGCACAGTTAAAAAAAAGCAGACAAAAAGAAAAAAACAGAGAAAGAGTGAGGTCATTAAAAAGTAACAATCAGAGACAGGCATAGCTCAGCTCCCAGCTGTGGCCGCTGCGCAACAGGGTCAACATTTTAAAGAGTGCCAGACTAACGGCCTTCTCTTCACGCAACTCTTCTTTTCTTCCCTTATGGAAGTACAAGCACACAATGTCCTCTGACGTTTACCAACAGATATATTGTCTTCTGTTGTTTTCTACATTCATATCCCAATGGAGAGGGTCTCCATTCTCTTTAACCCGGTATTTCATGTTTTTATGAACAAAAAACATACCTGTGTTCAAGATATTATCAAGTTGATAGGGACCTTTACGGCCAGTATACAGAGCTTTTGAACAAAGAACAAAGCGAACAAACATCTTTTACAAAACATTTTTGGTGTTTTCAAGAAAGCGAAATAAGAGAGTAGTGCATGAAGAAGGGAGGAAACAAAATAATAGAGAAGGATAATTTTTCAACTTTGTCCTCCAAATGCTTGGGGCAGGGGGCTATGTGTTGAAGAAAAAGAGGATGGAGTAAAGAAATACAGGGTCCGAATAGCTTGTTAATTTGGTAAGGAAGATTTTCATTGGTCAATTCCTTTATAGCATGTTCAAAAATCTGGGGATTTAGCCATGTGGGATTGTCAAGGATTGGCTATCAATTTTTTATTTGTTTGTTTTTCAGCCAAAAAAAGAAACAGTCCCTGTCCGCACAAGACCACTCACCCACATGCATGAACACACAAACTCCAACATCTTCTTCAATTTCTGAATTTCCTGGTGGTAGGTAAATATGATGTAAAGATGATGTAAGAGGCTGTGACCAACAATAATTCCTCCAGTCATTAATGTAATGAAAGTAATTGAATGCAAAGCATGAGAACCGGTTATCCGTGGAAACAATTCTTCACTCAAAAACATCAACGACACTTACTGATACTGACCATATGAACAGAATTTCTTTTTAAACTTGTCTATCCCAAACAAAGCAATACTGTTTTATCCATTTTAAATTCAGTCCACCTTACTGTTTTGCTGTGTGAACAACCTGTACAAAGTGTCAGATGTTTCTAAATCTCATTTTTTGCTTCAAAATCATTACTCATTTAAATGGGCAGTGTTAGCTTATTTTTAGTTCATAAAGTCATCCTGGACTTCTCCAAAAGTGAGAGATTATCAGTTTGCACCTGCTCCTCTCTCTGTCCCTTGGCGGTTAGTTCAGGAAGTTTAAAATATTCCACTGATAAACTAAAGACTTCAAAGACATATACAATCTTGCAGTGCATAACTGCTTAACTGCCACTTTGATTCTGTCACTTGAAGAATGTTTTCTGATTATATTTAACATCAAAGGTGTCTAAAACCACACAATTATAATATATGTCGGAAGCAGATATAATAATATACTAAAAAAAGTTAGAATAACGCTAGTTGCAAGTGAGTCACATTACTGACACACATGCTACTTCCTGTTAGCAGAGACTTGACTTCAAAATAAGAGTGGCGCGACAATGGTATTCAGGAAAAGTAGCTGCAAAAACCAATAGAACTCTGTCTGTAACATTACAGCTTGCTGAAATTATCAAATCAAACTTTATTTATAAAGCGCTTTTTATACAAGAAGTTGCATCACATAGTTCTTTACAGATTAAAATGACCCCACAGAAAACCACATTCCCATCCCTCCCCCACAAAGCGTTGTATCTCTCATATACCAAATATAAACATCAAAAAGGTAGGGATAAGATGGCAGAGCGCCTTCCCAAAGTTAGGCAATAGCTGATTAGCTCTGAATCCCACTGAGACCTCAGGCCTATTTGTGGGCATATGTCCGATTCTATCTGTTGCTGAAGGGGGGATACATGTTATTGATTTTGAGTCAATTAATGGTATGTTTAAATTAAAATGGTTGCAACAATTTCTGTTAAACAAAGATTTTTGGTTCTACCTGCCCTCAAATATCTTTGGGAAGTGTGGTGGAATTGATATTCTGTTAAATTGTGAATTTTGTATCAGTAAGCTCCCCATTGATTTATCCAAGTTCCATCAACAGGCTTTACTATATTGGAAACTGATTTTAAAGCCCAACTTTACTCCTCATAACTCCCAAATCTGGAATAACAGGCATGTTCTATATAAAAGGAAATCTCTATGTTACGTGGATTTGATAGAGAAAGGCATCTGGTCTATCTTACATTTGATGGATGGACAGGGAAACTTGCTTGGATATGAGGAATTCACCACCAAGTTTAATATAGTTTGCACTAGAAATCAGTGGTTGGTGATCCTGAAGGCAATTCCTAGAGCTTCATTACTTTTGGTGAAAGGAGTCTTATACTATGAGGAACTCAGCCCTACCCTTACATCAGTTGTCGTTAAGGGTCCCTTATTTAAAGACAAAAAATGTTCCAACAAGTTTTTGAGAGATGTTATTACTTCAGAACTTTGTCCCTTTCCTTTGAAAAGGAAATACTTAATGAAGGATTTCCCGGAAATATGTCTGTCAAGCTGAGAACCAGATACCTTTCTCTTCCAAGTTTACCAAAAGTGCATTTCAAATGTATGAATGACATCTACCCCTGTAATGAGTTTTTAAGACAGAGATTCAACATTGACAGGAATAACTGTTCATTTTGTAATTCAGAGGTGGAAACCCTAACACACCTGTTCTTTGATTGTCCTTCTGTTAAACAGTTTTGGAATTCCTTTGGAAATTTCATGTTAGAAACTGATTGTAACTTTCCCAATTTGGATTTTAAGATGATTAAATTTGGGGGGACAAAATAATAATAGTAGACAAAAATAAGGAACTTTTATTCAATTCTCTTACTCTGTTAGCTAAACATTTCATCCACAAATGTCGTTTTATTCAAATTAAACCACTCTTGGTGGTATTTACGAATGAGTTATTGCATTTAAAAAAACGGAAGTTTGTTGAAACAAAACAAGCCCTGGACATCCACAATACCTTGTGCACTTGGACTTTTGTTGACTGCCTCATTATTTCATGGTGCACTCTTTATTAGTTACTGCTTGATGTTACTGACTTTGTCTTGCTCAGTCTGTGAACTTTGGCTTATGTACCTTGTGACTCATATGTAGCCAGTTTTTGTTAATAAATATTATTTAAAATAAAAAAAATTCCGACAGCCAATATAACCAATTTAAAAGCAGGCTGATTTCTAAAAGGATGACTCCATTTATAACCTTTTATTATCTTATTTCTCGCCTAAAATCTTCTCAAAACGCATTTTTGACTCAGATTTATAGCAAGTTAAACTTACTTTCTGCACTCACCTTTACCGTAGCTGATAGCGCCACCCTTTTCTGGACAGAAAAGGTACTACAACAACACACACAAATTACAGAACAAAACCCACATGTTTCTTACAGTACCTCATTGCCCTTCAGGACTGAAGCTAGAGAAAAAAGAAATGTCAGATGACAGAAAACGCTTTTTTTTCTCTTTTCCCTAAAGCGAGAAAAAAAAGAACTTTAAATATTTTAACTTAAAATAATTTTTTACTAGCACCTAACTTTTGAAGTGTAAAAAAAAAGAAATGTTGGTCAGACTTCTTCATTGCCTTTCAGGGCTGTAGCGAGACAGAACAAAAAAAAAATAACTTTAAATATTTGATATATATATATATATATATATATATATATATATATATATATATTTTTTTTTTTTTTTTTTTTTTTTTTTTACTTGCGTATGACTTTTAAAGTCCAGAGGAAAAGAAAAGTTGGTCAGACTTAGAAAATGGGTCTTCAAAAGTTTTCTTTTTCCTCCGTTGCCTTTCAGGGCTTCCATGCAAGCTGCTGAAGACCTACATGAAATGTGTGACCTCTGTCATTGCCAACCAAGGTTACATAACAAAGTTTTGAGGTAAACTTTTGATATTGACCAAATACTTTTATCTGTGCCATTATTAAAAAAATATATATATTTAAGAATAATACAATGTGATTTCCTGGATTTATTTTTCACATTATGTCTCTCACCGTTGAAGTGCACCTGAAAATAACAGACCTATCTCATATTTATAAGTGGGACAGCTTGCACAATGTCTGGCTGCCAAATACTTTTTTGCCCCACTGTGCACTGGTTGGTGGACTCCATAGTTCAACCTAAACATTTGTCTTCCGAATGTTAATGGCTCATCACTGAAACAATCGAATAGTTCTGAATTTCATTTTCTAAACTCAAATTTGATAGATCAGGGATCAGCAAACTTTTCAAATCAGATAGCAACTTTTGCCCTGCCTGCTATAAAGTAAAACAGTCTAGAGCTGCAAAATAAAAGTGAATTGCATAAATATGAAAGCCGATGAAAAACCTACATTTATTTATATTTTTAGATTATTTAGCATGCAGTCACAGGTTGTGGATCTGTGGGATAAATCATAAGACAAATTTGTAAAGATTAGTAGAAACTAAAATATGCATAGTGCTATGGATTCAGCAACCCCGCAATAAAGTTAAACTAAATGCTTTCAAATCGAAAGCAGTTGTACAAGCTATATATTTCTGCGATGACAGCAGAAATGTCATTGCAGAAATGTTTACTGTACCAACTCAAATAAATTTACATGTGGGGTTTGTTTTGCAATTTTAACGTACACCTTGTCATAGTGCTTTACCTGGGCACAACAAAAGTGGAGACATAAAAAAAAAAACATGTCTTTATTATATAATGTTTGCAACAGGTTCTCCCCATGAGGTCTCTCATAAGTTTCTCCATGGGTTTCACAGGTAATGCAGAGCAGCAGGTCAGCTCCCTACTCTTCCAAAATTGCACATCAAAGTCATTACTTTTCAGAAGGCAACATTATCCTCCCTTCAGTCTGCCAAAAGCATTCTCTGTTAAAGCAGGAACAACAGCATCCCACCACAAACAGGCTGGTAAAATCCTCACACCTGCTGCGATGACTTTACAGGACAGTCATCTGAAAAACATACAGCTTACATATTACTAAATCTTAATTAATCATCTATAAATAGTTTTAGGCTGGGCTTTATAGTGTGTTTATAGCCCAGTTCAGCAGGCTAGGGTTAGCATTAGCTTACCTTCACAAGCGGTTTACCTTGTATCCTATTCCACTTTATTCTGCTATATGGCATCCCCCACTCTCCTGTACTTCGTCAGAATGTTTTGCCAGGCAGTCTTTTCCGGGTCTCTTGTTTTCAGAGTTTGACTAAACAGAATGTTGAACATCGCTACCTGTCCTCCATTGTTGTTTTGTTAAATGTGTCGCATAGCTACGTACTCTGAGGCTGCCCACCATATAATGAGCCCACCCACTTGAGATGGTCCTATCCCTGTAATGGAAAAGCAACCAGGTCAAGTAGAGTTGAGTTTTGTGGAGTCGAGCCGGGCCAGTAGGTGCTAGTGGAAAAGGGCCACTAGTTATCAGGCTTCTCTCCTGTGGAATCAGCTCCCAGCTTTAGGCCATGAAGCAGAAACATTGTCTACTTTCAAGATTAGGCATAAACTTTCCTTTTTGAAAAAGCTTATACTTATGTAGCTATAGGCTTAGGTTGCTGGATGACAAACTTTCATGCTCTCTCACTCTGGTAGTTTCTCCTACTAAGTAACGGATCAATGATTTTTCTGAGTAGGGGGCCATCAACGGCCACAATAAAGGGGCCAAGTATTAGTCCAAAATCCTTACACACTGTCACGCTGCCCTATTCACTACTCCTTATTGTCCTCACCTGTCTCTCAAATCATTCACAGCTGATCCTACTCACCTCCTGCCTTTAAAGCCCATCACTTCTCTCCACTCAGTGCCGGATCATTATATTGTCTTCATCCCCTTGGTGTGTCGTCTTCCTGCCTCTCCGTTCCTGCCCGATGTCCAGTCTCTCCGTTCCTGCCGTCATCCTCTTCACGACCACCATCATCATCATCATCATCATCATCCTCATCATCACCTCCTCCTTTAATAAACATCCTGCACCTGCTATCAGCGTCTGGGTCCATGCTCCACACATTTCCTGACAGAATGATCCGGCCGTAAGATGGACCCAGCAGAGCATACCCAGGAGGAATGGATGGAGCTGATAAACTGAAGCATCAGCCAGGGACTGTCTTCAAACTCCCCGTATGTCAGAACCCGCCTGACCTATTGTCCTCCCGGCATCGGTCCACGCAGGCTTGAGGCGAGACCCACTTCCTGCCCCGGTTCCTCAAAGCAGCGAGCCGCCGGCTGCAGATGCTATCCGCCTGCACCTGCGTTCCCGGGGTTTGCTCCCTGCTGCAAGCTGTCCCAGTCCCTCAGCTCTCGTCAGCGCATCGGCTCTAGCTCTGACCTGTTCGCTAGCTTCAGCCAGCGCGGTCCCTAAGTCAGCCAGAGAGCCAGCCTGTGAACCCGTTCCAGCCTGTGAGCCCGTTCCAGCCTATGAGTCAGCCCCAGTTCCAGTATCAGCCTCCACCATTCCCGCAGTCTTCCTAGCAATCGCATTGGCTGCTCTCCAGCATCTTGCGTCTCCCCATGGGTCACTGGAGTACCTGGGGAGGGTCAGGGAGAACCCGTCCCTGTCGCTAGAGCTCCCAGGGAGGGTCAAGGAGGACCCGTCCCTGTCAATAGAGCTCCCAGGGAGGGTCAAGGAGGACCCGCCGCTGGAGCCTCTACACCGCCGACCGCTGTTGGTCGAGCCTCCAGATTCTTCTCAGCCGGCGTCCGACTCGCCAGATTCTTCTCAGCCGGCGTCCGAGCCTCCAGACTCTTCTCAGCCGGCATCCGAGCCTCCAGGCTCTCTTCGTCTCGGCAGACCTCTACCGGCACCAGATTCTCTTCGTCTCGGCCGACCTCTACCGGCCAGGCCTCTTTGTTGCCACCGACCAGCCATGCTCCTCAGCCGCTGCCTGACCCTCAGAAGAGGACCATAGGGCCGGCCGCCAGAACTCAGCCCAGCCAGGGGACGCCATCCGGGCCATCCGCCTGATCTCCAGGTCCTCATGGGAGGACCATCGGGCCGTCCGCCCAACTGCCGTCCAGCAAGGGGACGCCGTCCGCCCGACTGCCGAACAGCAAGGAGACGCCGTCCGCCCAATCGCAATCCATCAAGGGGACGCTGTCCGGGCCGTCCGCCAGACCTCCACGTCCTCGGGGGCCGCCCACCTGGCCATCCGCCAGACTTCCAGGGGCGCACCCAAAAAGACTTGTGCCCTCGTTCCGTGGGCCCCCTCCACCCACCCTGGAAAGGGTGCTTCTTCTTTTTTCTTTTTCTTTCTTGGTCGTCTCTCCACGGCGTCTGGAATTCGCCTTTAAAGAGGGGGGGGGGGGGGGGTCCTGTCACGCTGCCCTATTCACTACTCCTCACCTGTCTCTCAAATCATTCACACCTGATCCTACTCACCTCCTGCCTTTAAAGCCCATCACTTCTCTCCACTCAGTGCCGGATCATTATATTGTCTTCATCCCCAATGGTGTGTCGTCTTCCTGCCTCTCCGTTCCTGCCCGATGTCCAGTCTCTTCGTTCCTGCCGTCGTCCTCTTCACCACCACCATCATCATCATTATCATTATCATTATCATCACCTCCTCCTTTAATAAACATCCTGCACCTGCTATCAGCGTCTGCATTTGGGTCCATACTCCACACACTTCCTGACAACACATGATCCCCGGTTTTGGTAAAGTAGATACATTTCCACACCCACACCATGTTGAAACACTTTTTAACATAATTTTGCATGCATTTTTACTGTACATAAAACAAATACAAACATACAGCATTTAAAGAAGGGGTCCTGGTGCCTATCTCCAGCAATCATCGGGCGAGAGGCAGGGTATACCCTGGACAGGTCGCTAGTCCATCGCTATGTGTTCCATATAATTGTCATAAACTAAATAAATATATCTAAAAAACATTGAAAATTAGGCATTTTTTTGCATTCACCTTAATGATTTTTGACCTGATAAAGGGGGACTGGAGGTGTCATGCTCTTGACCAGCAGCCTCTGATGCACCGTCTTCTGCTGCTCTCCCCCTGATCTGTCCCTCATCATTCTCAGCAGCTGGCAGACTTACTCTTTTTGCCAGAAACTGCTGGATTCCTAGCTGAGACTGACCCTTTCTTTTCATGTTCTCTATCAATGTCAAATAATATAGTAAATACTAACACACAAAATGCAAATTACAAAAGAAGTATATGTATTAGCGAAATGCTAACGTTTATTGTTTTGTTTCATAAACACCAGTTGGGCCTTTTTAACATTGCTGTTGTTAAATAATGTCTACATGGCTTCTTAATTCAGTGTTAAGACTTAAGCTGCACGACAGCAATGGGTAAATAGTCATTTATGACTTAACAAAATCCTCAAAACCCAGATTCAACGCAGTCGGTTAAAAAGCTCTCCCTGCAAAATCTTTTAAATCTTCTTCTTCTTCTGTAGGACTTTAGACTGGAAATTCATATTTCGCTCATTAGCGTCACTAGTGTCTGGAGTTGGAATTGCATCCAATATGACCTGATCATTGAAGGACAGATGAGTGACAGAACAGGGGCACTTCAGGAGGCCAATCAGGTTTCAGCAGGGGCCAGTACCCCTGTGGCCCCACTCCTAGGGCCGCTAATGCTCCGACTCCTCTCCAAACATGCATTATCTATAGTTATTTCTGGCTTTAACTTTATGTTCTCTTTTTGTCTTTTTTCCCTTCTTAGGAGTATGCAATAAACATTTTGCTTGGCGTTCTGTTTAGTTGTTCCACATTCCTGGAAGGGGACGTTGGCTGAGCTACTACTGCCAATAACCTCTTTCTGTTTTTAACTCTGTCTTTCTCCTAAACAAAGCAAGTGACAGAGGCTTGGTGCCACTAATTCTGTCATGTACTCTGATTTTTAATTTAATTCACTTGAAAACTAATTTATTAATCCCAGAGGGAAATTAAATGCTGTAACTCACATTAAAAAAATTTCTTCAGAGAGTTGTAAATGCTGATGAATGTGGGCAAGAAGGATCTCCTGTAGTGGTGTGTATTACAGCGGCTCTGAAGAGGATCACACTAAAGATTAAGGAGGTATATTTGGTACAAATGTATGACTGAACATTCACAAATCAAATAAAGTTTTCACAAATCCCAAACTGGATATGATTCTGCTATTCTTATAGAATAATCTAATCCAGGTTTGAAGAGTCTACATAGACAGATAGACTCATTATTGTCATTGCACAGCCATACAAAGTACGCAAGCACAATAAAATTTTGGTACGACTCTCCTTACAGTCTAACTTGTTAGTTTTTAAATTAGATCCGATTACAGCTGCTCAAATTAGTGAAAGATTAGGTGGAATCTAGCCATTTCCCCCAGTCAGATTACATGCAGAAACCAACCTCAGCTTTGTAGCACCATAACTGTGGACATTTCATGAAAATCCGTTCATAACTTTTTGAGTCATCTTGCTACCAGACAGACAGACAAATAGACAGATGGGCAAGAAAACATATACCTCCTGGTGAAGGTAAATTACAAAACCCTTATTGGACTTTTCTGTGTGACTTCAACTTCAGACAAAAATACTTTTTGCACCAAATACCAAGGATGCCGAGGATGAGGAATTGGCAATAGTTTGTAGACAAGTTAACAGAGAAAAAAAAATCTAATCCTGGCAATGGTTAAAGTAGTTGACACAAAAGGATCAGGGGTTATATACTTTCTATACAAAGATATCGAGGTGAATTACTGGTTTTTGGGGGGTTTTCATAGGGAAACATACACACTTTGCTCTGAGTAATATCTGTTTCTATATATCTGTGCACTGAGGTCAAGTGAGGACCATTTTAAAGAAAGTAGGCATTTAAGGTCACAGTTCTAAAAACGCAGGACACTGAAGAGACTTGTCTACCGACTGTGAAAAACACCCAAAGAAAGATGCCCAGGGTCCCTACTCATCTGCGTGAACGTGCATTAGGCATGCTGCAGGGAGGCATGAGGACTGCTGATGTGGCTAGGGCAATAAATTGCCATGTCCGCACTGTGAGACGCCTAAGACAGCGCTACAGGGAGACAGGAAGGACAGCTGATCATCCTCGCAGTGGAAGACCACGTGTAACAACACCTGCACAGGATCGGTACATCCGAATATCACACCTGCGTGACAGGTACAGGATGGCCACAACAACTGCCTGAGTCACACCAGGAACACACAATCCCTCACATCACCATCGGACTGAGCTTGTTGTCATTGCAGGCAATCTCAATGCCTTGCGGTACAGGGAAGATATCCTCCTCCCTCCTGTGGTACCCTTTATGCATGCTCATCCGAACATGATCCTCCAGCAGGACAATGCCACCAGCCATAATGCTCGTTCTGTGCGTGAGTTTCTGCATGACAGCAATGTCAGTGTTCTGCCATGGCCAACGAAGAGCCCAGATCTCAATCCCATTGAGCACGTCTGGGACCTGTTGGATCGCAGGGTGAGGGCTAGGGCCATCCCCCCAGAAATGTCCAGGAAATTGCAAGTGCCTTGGTGGAAGAGTGGGGTAACATCTCACAGCAAGAACTGACAAATCTGGTCCAGTCCATAAGGAGGAGATGCACTGCAGTACTTCAAGCAGCTGGTGGCCACACCAGATACTGACTGGTACTTTTGATTTTGAGCCTCCCTTCATTCAAGGACACATTTATGTTAGTCACATGTATGTGAAACATTTTTAGTTTATGTCTTATGGTGTTGACTCTTTTAGTGTTCATACAAATATTTACACGCATTAAGTGTACTGAAAGTAAAAACAGTTGAAAGTCAGAAGACGTTTCTTTTTTTGCTGAGTTTATTTGTATAATGGTGCAAAAAATAAGTATTTGGTCAATAATAAAAGGTACCTTAATTTTCAGACTATTGAGCACACCATAATATAAGTCGCACCAGCTAAATTTGAAAAACAAAAATCTATGCTGTACAGGCTACACCTGAATATAAGCCACAGGTTTTCATGTTGTAATATGAGATATTTACACAGAAAGACGGAATACAGATTTTGTGGCCCTGAGGGAGGTCTGCGCTCTCTGAGTGCTATTCGGGTTTAATACATACTTTTTTCAAACCCTGCCTGAAAATCGCCAGAACAGCACCAACATGGCATCAATACCACAATACGACAGTAACATGCCTGGTTAAAACATAAAACATACTTTAGCATACCAGAAAAGTCTTGGTCGCTATCTTCATCTTCCTCTTGCCAACTAAAGCCATCAATTCATTCAATTCAATTCAGTTTATTTATATAGCGCCAATTCACAACAGATGTCATCTCAAGGCACTTAATAAGAAGTCATTTCAATACATTTATACAAACATTCCAATCAGTTAAAAAGTTTCCTATTTAAGGAATCCCAGCAGATTGTGTCAGTCATTGGCGTGAGGTTGGGCCCCGTTGATGCAGACTTTCCAACCACAGCAATCCTTCAGCAATCCCTCATACTGAGCAAGCATGTAGCGACGGTGGAGAGGTAAAACTCCCCTTTGACAGGAAGAAACCTCCAGCAGAACCAGGCTCAGTAGGAGCCGCCATCTGCCACAACAGTCTTGGGGTTTGAGAAGACACAGCAGAGACACAGAAGGAACAGAAGATCTGATATAAGAGTACTCTCTATGTTACAGAAAGTAAAAAGTTGATAACAGGACACAGTGGATGTTCAGTTACTGGGAGCATCATCCCAGTCGATGCCCCCCGTCCAACAGGGCATTGCAGTCAAGCAGGATACCAGACCAGGTATATCTTCTATGGAGAGAAAAACACTGAGAGAACACAAAGTTAACAGTCGAAATAACAGAATGTACTGTAATACAATTGGAGAGTAGTGGTAGAAAAGGAAGTAGCAGAGTAAAGAAAATTAGTAAATCTGTCCTCCAGCAGTCTAAGCCTATTACAGCATAACTACAGAGATAGCTCAGGATGACCTAAGCCACTCTAACTATAAGCTTTATCAAAAATGACATTTTTAAGCCTGCCCTTAAAAGTAAACAGAGAGTGTGCCTCATGGACTAAAGCTGGGAGCTGGTTCCACAGGAGAGGAGCCTGATAACTAAAAGATCTGCCTCCCATTCTACTTTTAGAAATCCTAAGAACTACAAGTAAACCTGCAGTCTGAGAGCAAAGTGCTCTGTTGGGAACATATGAAACAATTAGATCTCTGATGCCAAGCTTACATGCAGTAGCTCTATTTCCTTCTTTGATGGCCAGGTCGATTGTCTTTAACTTTAAAGCTGCATCATATGCATTTATTTGTGTGTTTTTCATGATGAGGATGATGCACAAAATCACAGTTCAAAATCAAAACTTGTGTCTTGATCGTCGCACATCCTTTCCCCACATGTATGTCTCACCTTTGCACATCCTTCTATAGTCCGACCCCCACCCCTCAAGCGGACTTTAGCCACTAAAAATCTATAGATTATCATTGTATAGGATATCAAAAGCATGTGAAAAAAGTAGAGTCTTATAGTCCGAAAATTACGTTAATAACAGAAAACAAAAAGCTAGTTTTTGTCCAAAATTTCACAATACACGGTCACATTCATTCTTATCTTAATACGTATAAGTCGTCTTGTCCCCTTTGCAGAAAAGGTAGTCCCAAAGTACTTTTTCCACCCCCATGCGTCACAGTGGGTATGGTGTTCTTGGGATGCTTTTCAGCATTCTTCCCCCTCCCAACACAGCAGGTGGCGTTCATACCAGAGTTCTATTTTGGTCTCATCTGACCACATGATATTCTCCCAATCCTCCTCTGGATCATCCAGATGGTCTCTGGAAAACTTTAGATGGGCCAGGACATGTTGCACATTGCTGCAAGAATTTAATCCATGTTGACGTAGTGTTTTACTAATTGTAACCTTTGTTACTGTGGTCGCAGTTCTCTTCAGATCATTGACCAGTTCCCCGATGTAGTTCTGGGCTGTTTCCTCACCATTCTCTAGATCATGTGTACCCCACGAAGTGAGAATTGCATGGAGCCCCAGGTCGAGGGAGATTGTCAGTGATCGTGTATTTATTCGACTTTCTAATAATTGCTCCAACAGGTGATCTCTTCTCACCAAGCTGCTTGCCTATTGTAGACTGGCTCATCTCAGTCTTATGCAAGTATACAATCTTGTCCCTGGTGTCCTCAGACTGCTCCCTGGTCTTGTCCATCATGGAGGTTGGAGTCTGACTGTTTGAAGGTATGGATAGCAGTATTTTATACAGATAATCAGTTCAAACAGGTGCCATTAATACAGGTAACAAGTGGAGAATAGAAGAGTTTCTTACAGAAGATGTAACAGGTGTGTGAGGGTCAGCATTTCTGTTGATTTGTAGGTGCTAAAGACTTATTTTCTGCACAATTACACAAATAAATTATTTAAAAACCATACAGTGTGATTTCCTGGATTTCTTTACATTCTTCTTCTTCTTCTTCTTCTTCTTCTTCTTCTTCTTCTTCTTCTTCTTCTTCTTCTTCTTCTTCTTCTTCTTCTTCTTCTTCTTCTTTCGTGCAGAGACAGTTTGAAAGACAAACATAGATTCCGACTCTAGGACTGATTTTGTCTATGGGTTGAGGCCAGACTATATATTTATACATATAGAATGGCTTGCCAGGCTATGTAGATAGAGGTTTTTATGTAAGGTGCTTTGTCATGACACTTGTTGTGAATTGGTGGTATATAAAAAATACGAAATTGAATTGAACTAAATTGAATTCAATAGAATTTATTTGAAATGATGGTTATGATATATGCCTATCAAAGACCTTGTAAGAAGTTCATTCCACATCTTTTTGCAGTGGTGAAGTGGGGGTTGGGTTAAAAATGTGCAGGTAGTTGATTATACCAGCCTTACTCTTGGATTGTTTAAACCTGGGTCATAGTAATATGTGAGGTAGTCTTTTAGCAGTTGAAATTGCAGTAGTAGATTGTAGCCACAGGAAGCTGTGGGATAGTCTTACATTTGGTGTGCTTAGAGCCTCAGTTTTATCCCACTATGATAAGTTACACCGGAAATAGTTTAACAACCACCCACTGCACATAAGGACAAATTATTCAAATAATGCCACTAAACAAATTATTGAAACTGTTTAAATAGTTGAATAAACGTTGAAAATAGTATTAAAATGACATTTTCCAAAGTCAACACTAAAACCCACTTGCAATGCAGTTTCAAAATTATTCAACCCTCTGAATGAAACAAAATCTAAAAGCTTTATTGGTTCCATTGGCTGATCTTGAGAGAGAGCACCTTAAATACTTTGACTGCTGACATTAAAGTTTACTGCATGTTATAGCTGAGTTAAGGGGATAGTTCTAAATGTAAAGACAAGATATGTTTTACTTTGCACAAACAAAGAAAATGAAATACTGTGAATGTTCCTAGTTGGCTGGACGCATAATGTGCAAGTTTAAAGGAAAAGTGGCAATACACCACCTAGACATGGCAGAAAAAAAGAACCTTTCAATAGCTTGCAGATTCCTGAGGAGGCTGGTGGTGAAAAACACTAAACTGACTGTGAAAAGACCTACAGCATACTTGTAACCCAGCCACTGAGCTTTCAGGTTCCACTGTGAAGCATCTACTAAACGCTGAAGAGCTTTATGTCTGAACTCCAAGATACACACCACTGCTGACCCAAGAGCACAAGAAAAGTCAACTACACTTTGCTCACAGATATAAAAATAATCTGAAGGTCTGGACACTATCTGTGGAGAAATGTGGATGATTTCTCCTCCTGCCATTTGCCTGAAGTGAAAGAATGAAGAACATTGTGAAAATAAAATCATGCCAAGAATGAGGCTTAGCAAAGACTCAGTGATAGCCTACTCTGGGGCTGCTTCTTCTCATACAGGAAACATTCAGAATTTGGAGAACAAGAAGGATTCAACTGTGCATCAGGAAATTCTGAGAAAAAGACATGACATCTGTCAGGAAGCTTTATTTTGGGCATGATAATTGGACCTTCAAACAATATAATAATCCTACCGGACTTCGTTTCAGAAGGTGTCCTGTATGATACCAAGTGCCCATCGTTGTCTGGACTGAACATTTTTCTATGGGATTAGAAAAAGACATTTGCACCATACAAAGTCAAGAAAATTAATTAACTAGAGGCCATTGTCCACATTACCAGAAGCTGGGGTCTAGCTATGAAAGACATTTGCAGCAGGTTAAAACAGCATCAGGATTATCTTCTAAGTACTAATGATTATTGCCTTGTCATAAAACGGATGAATCATTGGGATTACAATAATGGCATTTTCCTTTTAATTTTGAGCCCCACTTGTAATTTTTTATTTTTATTTTAGTTGTGTTGGGCTATATAAAATGTTTTTTGTTTTATTTACTGTAAGTTTACTGCTAGTTTGGGGACATTTGAATAATTTTAGGTGCAACTCCTTTTTGAATCTTGCATTACAGTGGGACGATTGCTAAATTGTGGATTTATGATTTAGTTTCTAACAGATTTGACATGAACATGTCTGCTCATGCGCTGCACGGTGGCGCATTTGGTAGCACTGTTGCCTTGTAGCAAGAAGGTCCTGGGTTCAAATCGCAGCCTGGGGTCTTTCTGCATGGAGTTTGCATGTTCTCCCTGTGCATGCGTGGGTTCTCTCTGGATACTCCGGCTTCCTCCCACAGTCCAAAAACATGACTATTAGGTGAATTGGTCTCTCAAATATTGCCCTTAGGTATGAGTGTATAGTTGTTTGTCCTGTATGTCTCTGTGTTGCCCTGCGATGGACTGGCGACCTGTCCAAGGTGTACCCTGACAGTTGGAGATAGGCACGATGAAACCATATTGCTACCTTAAATAATTTAGAAACCCTGATTAGATAAGACAAATATCTGGTGCTTGGTAAAAGCCGGGAAAAGTATTAGTATAAATTGTCAAAATTTATAAAGTAATTGTCTATGAATAGGTAAATATTTGGATTCCATGTGTTTGATCCTTCCATATCAAAACCATCTGACCTCAAGTTGTAATGATGGGAGACATTTAAATGATAGAGGCCTGATAGAAGCCCACAGTACTGGAAGAAATGCCCTAAATGAAGTGATGTGTAGATACCTTAGGATTTTGTGTGCGTGTGCGTGTGTGTATTTGTTTAGCTATCCTATTTTGGACCTTCTCTGTGTGTGTGTGTGTGTGTGTGTGTGTGTGTGTGTGTGTGTGTGTGTGTGTGTGTGTGTGTGTGTGTGTGTGTGTGCGGAGTGGGAGTGGGATTGGGATGTTACAAAGGTGGAGATTGTAACAGCAGGTTTAGCCTCGGCATCATTTTTGCCTCTTCAACAAAATGTGTTTAGAACATTGGGACTGAAAAACCAGAAGAAAATAACGAGAGGGGAAGGAGGCTGGGATTTAAAGATGAGAGACCGCATTATACAGGCTGCAAAATAAAAAAGGCTGTGAGGATTATTGTTGACATCAAAATAGGAGAACATTTAAAGAGTAGACCAAGATATTTAAATTGTCCCCCTTCTCACTGGCTTAGAGAGCAATCCAGAAGAAAACAATTTTATAACGATTTTTTTTCAACAATTTTTATTGTTATTTTTATTTGTTGTATTTTTTGCATCTGCACTGTGCGCATGCTCTTTTCCCTAAACGATATAGGAATACAACATAAAACAAATATCCTTGACATAGGCTACGTCAAAAAACGAACTAAAATGACAGTGTGTAAAAAAAGAGAGACCCAACCTACTAAATCGGCATAAATAGGCAGTTTCATGTTGTTGGAAATTTCATTAATTGCTACGTCATCATCTTCATAATTATAATAAATCATAAACATAACAACAAGAACATTGACGTGAGAATTACAGTAAAAAGTGCACCATCATAATATTTAACTTAAAAACTATACAGCTGCCAAAGATGAAATTGTTAATGATAAAATTCTAACAATATAGAAATGTTTCACGATACTTGATCCACCAAAAAGAAAGCTACCCTTTAATCTTCTTTCTTTTTCCTTATTATTGAGGGCAGGGGTGGGGGTTATACTCTAGTTAAGTTCCAATGATAAGTGCCATCCAGTTCAGTTTGATTTACAGCGGTTTGGGTTCCTTTTTTCCTGGTTTCGACAGTCAGCAGACCTTTAGTCCTTCCAACTCATCGCTCTCACAATTCTGGAGACTCATCTGATGAATCATGGAGAGAGCAGACAGTTTATTGCCCTAACTAAAGATAAAACAATCCACTGGTCCAACTTCACCCATCACCTCTGTTGATCATTTAGATTAGCCACACCCGATCCCTCAAAATTATCTGCCTCTCTCTTTACATTTGTTTGTGTGTTTTCTCACAGCAGTCCTCACTGACGGAGCCCTGTGACCCCGCCGTACCTGCCACAGCACCTGCTCCAGCTCCTCCGCCTCCTTCTCCACTTCCTCCACCGCTACCACCACCCGCTTCTCGCAGTTCCTTCTCCCTCCTCTCCCGTTCCACTGCCTCCTGTTCGCTCTTGCTACTGGGGAACTTGTCCTTGTTGTTCTCCTTTTTCCACTTCATCCTGCGGTTCTGGAACCAGATCTTAACCTGTCGCTCTGTCAGTGCCAACGCGTGCGACACCTCGATGCGGCGCTTCCTGGTTAGATAGGGGTTGAACAGAAACTCCTTCTCCAGCTCCAGAGTCTGGTAGCGACTGTAGGTCTGTCGGCCTCTTCTTCTACCCGCAGCTACTGGGGGGAGGTGAGAGAGAGAAAAGGGGGCAACGTGTAGAGAACAATTAATATAAAATATTATACAAAAAACGGCATTAATTTGAATCTTTTAGTTGATACAGCCTAATAAACAATATTCACCTCCGGGTAGGGGTTTCACTGAATCATCTTAAATTGACTCTGAGAGGTTTACTATGGGTGGTCAGTAAAATATGTCTACAAAGTATATGTTCAGAGAGCAGAAAGTATATTTTTGGACAGATTTTAGATGAGACTCTTATGTAGCTGTGAACTCCGATCAGCGGAATGTAGTCCAACTGAAAACCTTGAAACATGTCACAGAGGAGAACCACTTATATTGCTTTAAAATAAGCCCTCACACAGATCTCTGGTAGATTACCGATTTAAAAAACAACAACAAATGCATGCAGCCCTTTGCTTCAAAATATTATTTGACAGGTGTATCCAAGTAGGGTGTCAACCAAATAGGCTGAAAACAGGCATGCGCTCATCCACACACACGCACTTGGGCATGCAGACACAATGATGCCTACGAAAAGGTCATTTGAGGCATCTTCTAAGGATCAGTCTTTAATTGAAATATAGGTAAAGAATAAAGGGGGAGATCAGTACTTTGGTTTTACATTTTCCAAAAACATTACGAGTCAGTATATTTAATTATACTACCAAGCGATTATATATCATTTATTTCCCTATAGCTAGGCTACAGATTGTAGGATATGACTAGTCGATTCCGAAGCAACACAGACGGTGAGAGAGCAGGATGCTTTTTACGCTATCTTACAGAAAAAAACGACGTGATATTACTACAAAACCTACTTTTAGCTATAACAGATTTAATGTAGAAAGAATGGCTTTATAATCTTCGATATTTCATATTTTGTCAAATAAGCCGCCTACAGAAGGGCAGCATTCACATGTTTAGGACAGTAGGGTTGTATTTATCTTTGTGAGCCTTTAAAGAATTATATCTGGGGGTTTTTAAACATGCACACACAAAGCCTGGATTCGATTTCAAAATGCAGCTCTGACTTTGATGTGCGCTTCCCGCATTTATAACGTAGACTGTTTTTAATCTGGATGATCATATCAAGCTTGCAGTTCAACAGCAAAACGACGTATCATACTAAATGCACTGAACCTGTATAGCGCGTTTCTAGCCATTCTGACCACTCAAAGCATTTTTACACAGGAGCCACATTCACCCATTCGCACTCACAAACGCTCACACGTTCATACACCGATACGCAGATCGGTAGGCAATTTGGGATTAAGTGCCTTGCCCATGGTGCATCGATGTGTGACAGGCGTAAGCTAGAATCTATAACCCTCCTATTACAATTCAACTACTCTACCTACCGAGCCACAGTCGCCCCAGTATGTCCACAATAGTAGGACATTCCCGCAATCAATCGAATTATCTCTCGAATTTTAAGAGCGCTCCTATTCCTCAATATTTGGTTAACGTTTCTACATCGTATCCATCTTGAGTAACGGCAGAGCTTTATGCTGAACACCTATAAAAAGAAATAAAAGTGCCTTTGTGAATGTGCATGGGCTTGTATGTGATGTAGAAGTTCAGCTTGTATTCTACGTAATGCAACTACTCGGTATTTTTCTTTAATCCGTACGAAAAAAGCGACGCCAAATTCATCGCTTTTCACAACCGTAAAAATAAAGGGAGTGGAAAACCTTTCCCTCTTTTTGTAAAACGAACACATATGAATGGTTCCTTGCAAATGAGTATGAATGGGAAAATATACCTTAAAACAGTTAAACGCATTAAACATCAGACTTCTCCTGCCAAAGCGATTCTATTAACACACTGTTTTGAAACTTTTTTTTCCCTTACAAACATCTAAGAGGAAGAGAACATGGCCACATAGAGCTAAAATGAACAGCTAGACCAACCTTGTGCCACTTAAAGTCAAAATTACACACAAACACATCAATTAATTTAGTTTGTTTTTACAGCGCAGATGGTAGATAGATAGATAGATAGATAGATAGATAGATAGATAGATAGATAGATAGATAGATAGATAGATAGATAGATAGATAGATAGATAGATAGATAGATAGATAGATAGATAGATAGATAGATAGATAGATAGATAGATAGATAGATAGATAGATAGATAGATAAAGTCCGGGCAACATATCTGGAGACTTGAAATCTATTCTCCGAGTTACAAGCTTGGCTTGGGCGTGCTCAAACGCATTTCCTTCCCAGGTAGACGTGTGGGGGTGTAGAAGAGGCCAAATAAATCTTCATAACACCAATTGTGAAATGCGCATAATTTGGCAAAGAGGGGCTTTTACTGAAATGTAGTGGTATGGTGCAGTTTGGATTCATTCTCCCATACAATGTTTAAAAACAACGTGTTACTGATTTTGTGACTTTTTTATAAAGAAAAGCAGAAACACTATATGATCGCAGACGTTTTATCCCTATGCCTAATGAACCATCGATCATAAGACTCATTAACATTTCGTAATGATGGCACGGGTTTAACAGAGATGCAACAAACAGAGATGCAAAAACCAAAGAAAGGGAAATTTCCTCCGAGCAAAATATACCATTTTTGATATATTAAAGAGTTCAGAAGCAGTACCACCCACAATGAAGTGGCTCTTCCCACATGGAAGGAGAAATATCTGAGAAATATCTATCTATCTATCTATCTATCTATCTATCTATCTATCTATCTATCTATCTATCTATCTATCTATCTATCTATCTATCTATCTATCTATCTATCTATCTATCTATCTATCTATCTATCTATCTATCTATCTATCTATCTATCTATCTATCTATCTATCTATCTATCTATCTGTCTGGCACTTTTGAAATTTTCACATCATAAAACACATCATAAAGATAAGAAAGGTAGAAAAAAGCTAGAAATGTTTTGTGCGCCTAGGGGGCAGGCTTCAAACATCAGCCCAAACACGAATGGCAAAGTCTTGGATAGTCTCCCTCTCTCCCCTCTCTCGCTCTCTCACACACACAGACGCGCAGGAGGCAAAGGCGAAAAAATATGGGCTCAAACAAAACAGACTCAGACAGATGCCAAACAAGTCAAACGCTGTCTCCCTCCTCCTCCTGTCCGTCGCCCTAGCACACACGTATATATACATATATATATATATATATATATATATATATATATATATATATATATATATATATATATATATATATATATATATATATATATTGGCTACACACACACACACATATATATATATATATATATATATATATATATATATATATATATATATATATATATATATATATATATATATATATATATATATATATATATATATATATGTATGTATGTATATGTTGCCAATGTCCGCCCGAGTCAGCAAGGCGGCTGTAAAAGCTTAGCGCGATTAAAGCAGCGCGCACTAAATGCATCAACTGCTCCATCACATCTCCGCTCGGTGAGGGTGATGGGGGGAACTTTAGACCCGCTCTACTGCTTCTTTTTTTGCATGTGTTTTTCTGCTTGTTTATGAGCTTCATTGGGGTGTCAGTGTTAGTGTGACCAAAGCAAAGTCAATTACACAATTTTGTTTTTATTTTTGTTATACATTTTTTTAAGGGAGAGTAGGCTACTTATGTACTAAAATATTTATTGGGATTTATAACATCATTTGTCTTGGAATATTGACTCCCCGTCCTAGAAAATTAACACTTATTTTTTGGACACTAATGAAAATGTTTAAAAAGAAACCCTTAAATATAAATGCATAACTATTGCAGCGGCATTTCCGTTTCCTCACCTTGTGGCCTCATCCAGGGGAACAGTTGTGTCGGCGAAGGGCTCTGCTCGGTCCCCTCCGTGTCCTCCGTGCCCAGTCCGGTCGCGGCACCGAGCTTGCAGTCGCTGTACTGAACCAAGTCGGCGTCTTGTGCCCCAAAAATCGTCTGTCTTTGCAGGGCGTCATATCCATAAAAGTTCCCGGGCTCGCCGTGACATGTGACCGCGCACGGACTCTGCTGGTAGGGGTTGCTCGGCAGCGAGGAGGTGCTGTGGTGGTAGAAGTCCTGGATCTGCGGAGTGTGCTGAAAGGTAGCACCGGATCCTGGTCCATAGACCACGGTGGGCCGACTGCCTGCCAGGTCCTGTGCGAAACCACATTCATAGTAGTTCGGACGTAACGAATCTCCACTTTTATATTTCGAAAAGAGCGAATTTACAAAATATGAACTCATCTTTCCTGATGTTTATATTCTTAGTTTTGCGTTTGACTCAGCACAGTCAACGTGGGCTTTCTGGTGTGTGTTTTGTCTTTCTCTTTTTTATTGTTTCCTTCTGCTTCTGTGCTGTGCTGAGAGGCAGTGACACCCCGACAAACACTCATGCACACACATACACACAGAGACCAAGATGGGGGAGAGAAAAGCGGTTTCGCCGCCTGGGCTGTTCAGTTTTTCCTTACAGCAACAACACACGAGCTGCTTGCGGTGTGAGTAACGGCAATAAGAGGCAACCAGAGCAAGGATGATGAGAAAAAGCAAAGCAACTGCAACAAGAAGTAGTACAACAATCAGCACGGTTCCATAAGATCGCCGACGAAAAAGAAAAGAAGAACAAAGACAAGAAGAAGCGGAGGAGGAAGAAAGACTCCTGCGCATCACAATTCGCGTGGAAACGCTGGAACCGGGAGCCTGTCGCGCTCTCACCCCCTTGCCGTGATTTACTCCTTTGCAAATGACTTGTTTCGTCTCTCTCTCTCTCTCTCTCTCTCTCTCTCTCTCTCTCTCTCTCTCTCTCTCTCTCTAGCTCCCTCTCCGGCACGTTCGCTCTCCCCTCAGCCATGGCGCCTGTGTGTGTGTTTGAGGTGTGTGTGTCTTTACGTAGTTTGCATCTATTAACAGTTGTTCTTTTAGGCAATTGTGGAGGCAAAAATTTATATTTTTAACCCTTTTATTCTTCTCCCCTTCACTGCATCACCAACCTTTAAAGTTATTGGACTGGAGAAGCCGGTTGTTAATACAGAGGAGGGTAGCAGATGAAGAGGATGAGTGTGAAGGAGAGTAGCCAACGTCGAGCAAGTAGAGAATGTGGAAATAAATGAGAAATATCCTACTCTGCGCATCATCAAGTGTACACTTCAAACTAACTAACTAACCCAGAGAAGAAGTGTTTGGAGTGTGGAGTTGTAGTGGTGTGAAGTTTATGTAGTGATCACTGACAGCATCAGTCGCTCTTTCTAATGTCTCCCACTGAATTGTGAAAAAGGAGCACAATGTTGCAAGGAGGCCGAACATGTCGAAACGGCCTATCGAGAGGAGAGCTGAGCCAGGGAGGAGAGGGAAGGAGTCGCGCAATCTAATTGGTTGCAGCTTTTACAAGATCTTGCCTGTAAATGTAATGGACGTTTTAAAACCAGTTGTGGGAGCTTTCTTTGCTTTCCCTTTTCATGACCACTGCTATTGGTGAGAAAATAAACGAGCTTCGACACAGCTCTATGAAGATCAGAGAGACTACTTTTAGAAATATGATCTCCATAAACATGTGAGAAGGGCCGGGGAGGATAATAGGCTTGGACAAAGTGGCTGTAAACGCTTTAACAAACTATAAAGTAGTTTAAAGCGGGGTGACACTGTGTTTACCTCGCTCCAATAGAGAAACTAAATTGGGAGGGAAGGGGATTAAGACGCGCCCTTTAGAGCCGGTGAACGCCTTGTGGCGTTTTCTTCTCGCATCAGCTCATTTCCCTCCATCTCTGAATATGATTACAGCTACACAATATATGGATAGAGGTCTACTATCATATGGAAATGGAAAACAATGGAAAACACAAAAATACAAATGGACATATAGACAACACCCTTCAACCCTAAAGATCCCCCCACTCTAATACACCCAAGTCCACAGCATGATCTAACTTTGTTGATAAAGGTATATTTAATATTCTTATAGTATTTTTATTTATCTTGGCTGCTGTCTCCTACTTAGAATACAATAGTGGTTTCAAAAACTGCTTTGTTTTTTTCATCCAAAGCAAATGTCACGGCACCGTCTTTCAATTATTTACTTTTTACAACACTTAGACTGGAGAACACAAATGATGCATCTGCTTGAAATACAGACTTTGTAGCGTTCCATCAGCTGAAGTAATTTTCGCAATAAGTTTTCGATTTATTGCTGAGAATATGGTCTTATTGGGACTCCTCCGTGCCGTGTTTTACTGGTGCAATAAAGGGTTGGCTTGTAAGATGTCTGTGTAATGAGATGGGGGGCTGTAGGTGCACAACATTACTTCACCTTATACAGGGATTGCCTGACAATTGTCCTTACCAATCCACCTTATCTTAGTCAGACCACTATCACAGAACACATGTTCTTTGTAGATATGTAACAAACAGTCACAGTTTAGGACGTCAGTCTGCATCACCATCTGAATAATCAAAGCAACATTTCGCTCTTCATGTTGAACATCTCTCCGCTGAGTGAAGCCTGTACACAAATCTACATGATCTGATGTATTTGTCAGAATATGAAAGTGCTCAGTGCAGCTTACTCCTTCCACCTTCCAATAGTTTTTTGGAAACCGGTCCACAGGCGCATGCAAAATGAACACATCCACATCAGGACTGTCCAGGGAATATGCACAGATGCGGTAAGTCATTGTATGTTTGTTTTTTTGTTCTTCTTTAAAATATCCATATAGGCTACTCTGGCCTTTCACAAAGCTCCTCTGTGCCTGTGGGTGATTATCAGAGGCCTCAACTCTTTTCACTCCTTCCACTATGTAAAACGACCTGGGGCTGATTCGTGTTGGTGCAAAGCAACGTTGTAATATAAACGCTGGCTATATCACAGATTACATTAACATTGATCTATCGCATTGTAAAAATAATCAGACTGAGTTTTATCCATTTTAAGGGATTCGTGGAGGAAGTCGAAACTCAAATCTAGAGCTGTTTTAGCAGTGGAGCAAGATCCCCACCAAGCGGCCGCAGACAGTAATGGCATACAGAGATTGAACACGGCCATGTGGCTCTGTGCGTCTTTTAAATCCCAATTTAAAGTGGTAGCCTACATTAGCGGTTTTGAAAACAAATAAAACTCACTCAAATCTTACTGTTGGAGCTGGTCACAGGACATACAGCTTGAACTGAATAAAAACAAATAAAAACAAAATATAAAAATGGCCCTAAACCTTAATACATGGCAATTATTAAGATGTGATTAAGTTCAATTGTTTAATGCTATATTACCGGAAACCTTACATTTAGTGCTGACTGTTGAAGAAAAAGCAAATGCACAAGATAGAAAAAGATAAAGACGGCAGTTTAGTCTTTAAAAATATAAGAATATGTGCAATTGTAAATGAATTACAAAAACAGGGTAAAGATGAAATACTACAGATTATACATCAGCCAAAACCCCTCATCAATATATTTTTAAAGGCTAGGCTATGTGTAAAACAACTGTTAAATGTGTCTCTGATGGCTTTGTAGCTTTGCTTTAACATTAATAGAAACATCGAGGTTACTGATGTTCAGTGGGGTAGAGTAGTTGCCTTTTAATAGGAGAGTTATATTTTTGATTCCAGATTTCAGGCTGTCACATGTCGATCTGTGAGTGCGAATGGGTGAATGTTGCTCCACTGTAAAGCGCTGTGAGTGGTCAGTGTGACTAGAAAAGTGCTACATAAGACCAGTCTTACACGGAAAGCAATCACACAGTCGCCACAAGAGACCAGAGTTCTCTCAAAAACTAATAAATAAATAAATAAATAAATAAATAAATGTATTACAATCATAGGATAATATGCAAATTGTGCGTTGTTAGTCGTTTAAAGGGTAGGCCTTCTCTGGGTTTTTCTTATAGTAATCAAATTCAGTGGGTAAAAGCAGGCTAGTCCTACTCTCCATTAAAAGTCAGATAAGAAGCCCGGGACTCGGCCCGACACAGCCTGAATGTGCAGCGCTTCCTTTTACTGCAGAACTCATGTGTTTGGATGTGGAAATTAATGGCGCCTGCTGTTAGCATGCAAGAGAGGGAGACAAAGGGAGGAGAAAACACACACACACACACACACACACACACACACACACACACATCCCTTGTGGACAACTAAAACTACCAAAGCTGAGAAGAGGAGGAAGTAAAGGAAGGATGCTTCTCCTGCTCTCAAGCTGCTGCAACAGAACTATTTTTTCTCTCTCTCTTCATACTTAAATTTGTGGCTTGCTTCCCTGAATGTCCACAGCTTTCCATTCCTGCAGTATTATGTTTATTTTTCTCATCTTTGTCATTGACTCGGTCCTGTGCGGTTCTGTGGGGCTTCAGAAACTTTCCAGTTTCTTCTATCCACGATGGTTTTCTCGTCTCCCTCCTTTATTCCTCACGGCGTGTTTGTTTTACAGCCGTTTAGTTCTTAACCTTCAGAAATTTATACGCTATAAACTTTTATTGCCGTCATATTCTTTTATTGCGCCTCTCTGCGAGCGGAATCCCCTCTCTCCCCTTGCATTCTTTTCTTTCTTCCTCTTTGCTGTTTTTACGACACCCGGCAGTGGCTTCTTCTCCAAATAATCCGCGCAGGGATCCCGCTTCCCTCTTCACACCATAGCCTCAGTGCTTTTTAACCGTGGGTCGTGGGACGCGTGATGGGTGCAGCACATCCTGCGTCTGTCGGGCTGTTTGTTTCTCTGGGTGGAATTGTGAAAGGAAGTGTGCACAACAGCTGACGTGGGAAAGAAGGAGGAGAAGGAGAGGGGAAGCTGCCAAAGCGCATTTTATCCAATGGGGAGAATCCTATCAGAATTTTTCTTTTCATTTTTTAATCAAATCCAACTCAAATACAAGAAATGAAACAAACAGCACAGTCCTCCGAGCAGTGGCTTCAATCGGACCACTTTTAAAAGATGTAACCTATATGCAGGAATATTTTATTGTGACGCCTGAAGATCGATCTGGATTTCCACTACAACAAAACTCAAATGGTATTTTTTGGTTCTTGTGAACAAAAAAATATTTATTTTGATTTATTTATTATTATTTTTTAGCAATGGACTATAAAAAAGTTTTGTTTAAAACGTCTTCCCAACTACAGCCTATTTTGAAACCTAGTAAAATATAATGTTATATTTGGCTTCACATTATTATGCGGTTTTTTAGATATGATTCACAATTGCCGTGATTTAATCAGAAATGATGTTTTGGGGTTTGAGGCAAGCTGCACAATTGCATAGGCTATTGAACGTGGTATAGGCTACATTTAGTCACAATACAAAACAACTGTCAAATGAATGTGTGTTGGGAATGTAACATTGATCTATTATTATTATTATTATTATTATTATTATTATTATTATTATTATTATTATTATTATTATTATTATTATTATTATTATTATTATTATTATTATTATTATTATTATTATTATATACATGTGACAGTTGTCATAATAAAATGAATTTTCTAATTGTTTGACCCCAAAAACATGTCTTCTGTCGTGTCTAATCTGACTAATCGGATTCTTCTGACCCTGTTAGAAACAGCAGTTTGCTGGAACCATATTTGCTTTTCATGTCATTAATATAATTCTTCTGCGCGGGTTGAACACGTGCGGAGCAGCCACAGTGTTTGGCTTTCACTCCCACTGAATAAGTCCATGTTCAAAAATGGGGGAGCTGTTTTAATCAGGCACGCTAAACAGGTATTTACAAAAATACCCCAAAGGATATGAATAACTTTTTTTTTCAGCTTGGTGCAGTCTATGCAGGCTGCTCATTCAGATCCTTGGGCAAAGAGGCGCTTTTCGAGGCTGTGAATTTAAATGTTACAATAGAAATTATTTAGCAGATTGAATAAATATGAGGAGGTCAAATGATGAAACTTGTTGTTGCTGTGGCTACCACCAAGCCGAAATGTAATTTCCTTTGACATTTACCTTAACTCCTTATTTAAATCACAAGATTGGGTTTCCAGCAGCCGACATTGACAAGAAGTGGAGTGGAGGAAGAGACCCGCTGATGGTGCGCAGTGAGGGGTGTTTGGTGACAAGACTGTAACAACATTTTAACATCAATGGCCTACATCAATTGTAACTACTGTCAGATTAATGAGTTGGATTATTAACCTTTTCTTCAAGGAGTCATGTTTGAAGTCAAGGAAAAATGAACAAGTAAACAAGCTTGATTTCTTTTCACATCGTGAAAAATCATTTACTTTAATTAGGTTTAATTTAAGACATTTCAGCGAACAACATATTAGGTTTTCCTTTGTAAAAGTCCACAATTACTTTGAAATGTAGGCCAGATCATAACTTTAGGATTTGTTGAGAGATTTCATGAATACAACAAAAATGTGTATGGAAAAAACATGTTCTGCATAAGATACACGGCAATGTTTTCTGTCTCACCATAGGCTGATTGTTAGGGTGAAACAGGCTTCCAGCTCCTCCTGAAAATCATTCTGAAACAGACGCGGCGTCATAAATGAAAGCATAAGACACACGGGGTTACACTTTGCTAAAATCTATTGCATACATATATATATATATATATATATATATATATATATATATATATAATAACTGAGTGCTAAATGTGAGTGCTGATAATTAAATAGCTTTTCATATTGCACTTAACTGAAAGATTCTGTAATTGTTATTAAACACATAACACCTCATCACTATCTGTAAATCAGTCTCTTTTAAAATTCACTTTTGATCAACATCGAATTCGTTTTGATTTGTTTATTTGCTTTTTTAAAGTTAAGCATAATATAGAAAAAATTTCAGTAATCATTTCACCATTTTTGAAAAAAAAACAATAAAGGTGTAGCTTCTCAGAACATCCCCATATTTTAACTTTACTGTGTTTTTCATTCTTTTTTAAACAATATCAAATATACAAAATAACAGATCATACTGATTAATAAATAATCTATTATGACCATGAGTGATTTCTATATAATCAAGACATAAAACAAGAACTTTAGTTTTGTTTTTTTCAGAGCATGGAATATTCCATTTGAAATATTCAACGCATCGTTATAAATGAGAATATTACAAATAAAATGAGTACACAAGCATTGGTAAATTGTAAGAAGATAAATCAGTTTAGTTGAGAATTTATGTTATTTAAATTTAGTGCTTTCCATTTCAACACATATATAATATGATAATTCAGTGTAGACATATTTAGTTTAGACCATACAAAACATTTTGTTTGGAAGAAAAATATATTCTGGCTACGAAATCCGATGGATTTTGGTTATTCTATATTTCCATTGTACGGTATGTCCTCAGGACAGTCAGAAAAAGTAGAGAGAAAAAAATATTTGGACAGAAGATCTCCAACAAAACTAGACTCATGGTGGTCATGAGCCAAACCAAGAAATTGGTGAGAGAACATATAAGCCAGGCACATAAAAGTTCTAGGCCAGGGCTGCCTTCAGTCAGGCCACACAGCAGACTTTTTTTGTGGCTGTGCAGATAATCTAACAATACCACGCTTCCCTTGTCCATAAAGCCTGACAACACGAGCCAAGCTGCAAATGAAAAAGTATGGAAACCAGGTAACAATTTATTTTTGAATTTCAACATTTAGAAAAGACTTCAGTTCTGAATAACTTTCATGTATTTATTTCATTCTGGGTAGCCTTACCTTAGCCTTGTTGATATTTTTGAGTTATTGTTGATCAGAACATGTCCTTTAAATAAACATATAAAGTTTTTATATGACCTGCTTCTTTTATATGGAAATCAGGGTATCTATCTATCTATCTATCTATCTATCTATCTATCTATCTATCTATCTATCTATCTATCTATCTATCTATCTATCTATCTATCTATCTATCTATCTATCTATCTATCTATCTATCTATCTATCTATCTATCTATCTATCTATCTATCTATCTATCTATCTATCTATCTATCTATCTATCTATCTATCTATCTATCTATCTATCTATCTATAACAAACTCTATATCCATATATCCCAACCTGGCTCCATGTGTAGTTACCCAATAAATGATTGGGCCACCCTTGGCAGCAACAACTCCCACCAGAGATTTGTGGTAACTGAGAATGAGTCTTTTACATCACTGTTGAAGAGTTTAGGCTTACTCTATTTGCAGAATTATTTTAAGTCAGCTACAATATGGTACTTTCATGACTGAACACCCTCCTTAGGTCATGTTTTGGCATCTCAAGCAGATTTTTTTCCAGACTTTGACTAAGCCACTTTATTACTTTCTTGTTTAACTACTCAGAGGTAGAGTTCTTGGTGTAAATCTGATCATTGCTTTGCTACATAACCCAAGTAAGCTTGGGCTTAAAGCTTTGAACCGACGGTTTTATAATGTCATTCAGAATTTTCTTGATAAAGCGCAGAATTCCTGGTACCATGAATTACAATTGGTTGCCCGGGTCTTGAAACAGCAAAGCAAGCCCTAATCATCACATTTCCACTCCCATGTTGAGTTTGTAGTTTAATATTCAATTTGTGAAATTATGTGTTAGTTTCATGTCATATATAACAACATGCACACCTAAAAATGTCCTTTTGTCAGGTCAGTTTATTGAATATGTCCCCCACATTCTTGGGGAACACAAGAATTATTACACTTTTTTTTTGTAAGTGCAAACAGACTTTTTGTTCTTTTTAGACAGCAATGATTTTGGCCTATCCCATGGATTACATTTTTGACGAGTCTCTTTCTTACCATTGCACCATGAAATCTGATCTTTACTGCTGCAAGTGAAGTGCTTCAGATGTAATTGGATTTTTCTTGTGACGATGAGCTCTTGGAGTAATTTTGACCGGCCATGCTTGAAAAGCATCATCACTATTCCATGTTTTTTCTTGTTTTATATAATGGCTCTGGCTATGTTTTGATGCTCTCAAAGCGTTTGGCAAGGCTTTCACACTGAGATGTCAATTATTTTTTTCTCATCTGTTCTTAAATTTGTTTGCACTAAGCCATGCCATGTTGCATTTTGAGATATTTATATGTTTTCAGACAGATTCTCTTCAATTTAATTTTTTCATTGAAAAAATGTGGTTGATCAAAGTTAATTCATAATTTAACAATGGGGACAGTTACATCTCATAGGTCCAGTTCAGCTTTAAAACGTTTGTCCTTGTTTTCCTTTAATTCAGTTTGAAGGGCAGTTTTTGTAGACAAATGAAAACATAGACCTATAAACTATGTGAACTTACTTTGACCTATAATGAAAGAGAAGTAAGAGAGCGACTAGGATGAGCCAGCATGTGTTTAAAATATGTGTCTCTTTAGTTGTACACTAAAGCTTAAACACAGAGGGTGTCTGTTGGCTGCAACACCAAAAGACCATCATAAACCAATAAACACCCCTTCACACACAGAGAGTTGGGGGAGAAGGCATGCAGCTTTTGTCTCTCCATGGGAGAGCACGTTGTGGATGGAGTGTTAGAGGGAAGTTTGCAGCTGGGGAACAGGGCCTTGTAAATTTCATGAATCTCTAACTGTGCTAGCTACTTGAGAGTACTATATCATATTTCATGGACTGCAGTCCTGGAACTAGCAACATTCAAAATAAAGTTTACCAAACATGGGTATTTGCCAATGATGACAATTCTGTATGAAAAACAATTATCAATAATTGTTATCAATAATAATCTGATAACGCTGAGCATCCAAACATTTCATAAATCCAAAAATAGTATAGTATTGTGATGTTGCAAATCATCAACAACACAGAAGGTCCTGATGAAGTTAGGAAACTGAACTGCTGTAAAACACAGGCAAGTTTATGACTAAATTCAAATTATTGAGAGCAGCGTAGACTTGCTAACAACACAGATGTGACTGGACAGAAACCAATCGGAAAACTTGCTTATGTCTAACATTTTGTCAAACTGAAAAACCAGGTAAAGACTTTGGGACTTTTATTAAAACTTGCTGGATATTGTCAGTTCAGTTTACGAGATTCTAAAAATCTGGTGGGCAGCAATAATATAAATTATATGAATAATATAGCTTCTTCCAAAATTTTAGAATTTCATGTTTAGCACAGTTTCTCCCCCAACTGGTTGTATGTAACTCCTGTGCCTCTTTCATATTTCCAAACAGTAACTGATAAAGCTACACTATGGGTATAATTTAGAGCATGTTCTTAGTGGCAGCAGCATACATTCCTGTAAAACCAGTAATCATATTTTGTACACCCAAATGACATTAGCTATACATACACATGAATGCAATCTTTTTTTATGCCTTCAGATATATTCAAAAAGAAAGGAATGTACCACCGGCTTAGGTTATCAAACATTAAAAGGTAACAGGTCACCTGTCTTGAATGAAAAATGACATACATTGATGAGGCTGGACTTATCCTGAGTACAGTGAGAAGAAGACGAAGAAATATCACTGGTCAAAGGGCTATTGTCAATATCTAGTGCAACGTGGGGGTAAAGTTTCTGCAGCCATATCACAGAATGGGGTCATCCATTGTCATGCCAACTTAAGTACTTACAACACTGAGCTCTCAGTATGACAGCGACAAACCAAAGGGACCAGACAAAATAGATTGTTGTCTGGGACTATGTATCTTCTCATCATTATACGGAGGTCCACAACTGGTTTCAGCAACAACTGCAAATTACAGTTCTACACTGTCCACTATAGAGCAGTTCATTTCAGCTTGGCGATGGAAGATGTATGATCTTCGGCCGTATGTCCAGATGTCGCTCATTCAAGCTAAGGAGGAAGCTTGTGACCATATTGATGTGACATCAGTACAGGAATGGATTCGTCATTCCAGAAGATTCGTCCTGCGTTGCCTTGCTAATGATAACTTAACCTGTAATGTTGACGAGGACCAGTGGCCGGACCCAGGTAGGCAGAAAGAGGAGATCATGTTTAGTGTGACCTTTTTTTCTGAACTTAGGTACTTGCAAAAAACTGTGACTTGAAGAGAAATATATAACTCGATTTGTGTGCACAACCGGTGTAATGTAGATTTAGTGATTTTTTTTTACACTTTCTCTGTGTAAATGCTACATTTTCTTTAAGATAAGCACAGGTGTTTCCCACTGAATCAAACAGAATCAGACCACATGATGGATGTGATGGATGTTTTGACAAGAAAATAGGGGTTTTATAGACTTTTGACTTAAATTTTTCTTTCTGCAAATGATCTGAGATGTTGTGTTAATTGTGTGTTGTACCAATTGTGGAATTTTATGAACAACTTGGAACTGTAAAAGCAAACGGTTTTTAACTACACTTAACTGTAAAAAAAAAGAATTTCAAAATTTCAAGGTAACAAACTTCATTAGAATTTTAAGTTAGAAAATTAAACATGAACTTCTAAGCTTTGCTTTTGAGTTTTGCCCAACTTGGATTTTTATGTTTTTCTAACTCAACTATAAGTTGTAGAGACTTCAAATTTCAGGCTTTAAGAACTTTGAATCTTGAGTTTTTCCTACCCATGTGAAAGTAGCCGTGACTACAAACTATGAATCTCAAATTTCTCTCAGTCATAGGTTGGGGGAATCTAAAAATATGGATTCTAACCATTTTAAATCCTGATTAATGGTCTGAAATTTCCAAGCCATACTGACCACTCAAAGCACTTTACGCTCACAAAAGCACCAATATGATAGGCAACTTGGGGTTAAGTGCAAAGCAGAGCAACATATGACAGGAACATATGGAGGAATTGAACAGATTACAGATTTAAGTACTGATGGCTCAAAAGATTGTGCTGAAGCTTACAACTTCCTTGGTTTGTTGGGCAAACTTATGTCAATGCCTCAAAGGAATAAAACTTACATTTCTGTGTTTTCTAAACTTAAAATATTTAGTCATGCCGAAAAATTGAAGTTTTTTTCTTAGGTGTTGTAAAAAAGGGACAAATAAAAAAGGACAGAGAATTAATATGCTCATCATACTGTGTGTATCAGCCTCGTTCTGTGAAAAAACAAACATAGGAACCGCAATTGCATTGCAAGTCCTTAATGAATGCATGATGATGCCCCTACAAATGCATATGGTGTGTGTGTGTGTGTGTGTGTGTGTGTGTGTGTGTGTGTTTGTGGGTGTGTGAAGGAAATTATTATTTCTTTTGGTGTTGCAGCCAGACTGACGCCCTTTTCCTTTAAGCTCCAGTGTACAGCGGCAGAGACACAACTGAAGAGACATATTTGAACCACATGCTTTGCTCATCCAACTCTTTCTCAATGTCTCATTCTGTTGTTCATCAATCTTTTTCTAAGCAAATGGGTGAATAGGACAAGATGAAAGAACTGTTCCCATTACTGTCTCATACAAGTTTCACAATAAATGTTGAAATTTGAACAAATGTTATTTTTGTCACTCTCTTTTCCTTTAAAAATCTGCTGAAAATAAAAAAAATGAAAACAAGAAGCAGAAAGCAATATTCAGACTGATATAAGGTCTTAAATTTAATATGAATCTAGCATGAGCAGTGCCATTGCACAATGCATAAGAGACAACACAGAGAAAAGAGGAGAGGAAAAGATACAAGAAGACAATTAAACCCAAATAGTTGTTTGTCTGCTCATTCTTACTGTGACCACATGGTTTAGATTATAAGGCAAATGGATTGATTATAACTGGCCAGATTAATCCACAGCAAATTTCAATAAACACCCCTTTTATTAGGAGAACATATACTAAGACAGTAACCAACAGTCTTTAAAGGTGAAGAAGCAACCGTAAAATGTAAAATGTTTAAAACAGTTTTGTTTAGGATTACTTCATCTTTATCAGATATTTTCCTCTCGTCTTTTCCGATACAGAGTCTAACTCATTACTGATCACCATCAAACAAATCAAAGACAAAAAACTCAACAGACTGACATCAAACTATATCATTCAGACAGCACAGAAACATGGAAAACAGTCCCTACAAAGCATAGCAGACAAAAGAAAAATAATCAATACAGTCAGATACTGTTTCAAAAAGATAAAATCATATGTAACATGTTCAACTTATTTCAACAAGAAACACAAGGTTACTTGCTTTGTGTACAATAAATTATAAATGTCTCATGAATAAAGTTTAGTCATTTTTCTAACAATATTTTCAGCAAGCAACACCTTAAGATAACATAATACGGCAACAAAATGACATGTTCAAATGACACGTGACTTGAGGCATGCACAAACCATGTTAAACATTTTCTCTCATAAATGCCGGGTTTGATGCTGCTTATTTAAAAAAATGTAGCTCTTCTCTGGACAGGTCCGTGCTAGTTAACCAGGTTACACCCACACTCACATCTCCTCACCAGCACTCACCTGCACTCGCCCGTTCATGCCCCCACTCCTGTGCACTCAACTTGTGCTCACACTCTCATTCACCCACACCCCCACTCACCTGGTCACACACCATGCTTACATGTACTCACCCACACTCCTCTGCTCACAGCCACACTTACCAGCACTCAAACTAACACTCACACCCTACTCACACAAGATTTTTTCAAAGAAACTATTCATACCCACACTTTCAACAACGCCACAGAAACAGAAAGGCTGTTCAGCATAGCCACCATTTGTTGTCACTCCTAAATTTAAGATGAAACATAATCATTGAAAATGTTTAGAAGAAATCCTAAAAGGATAATGGTCAGAGCTATTAACTGATAAAACAACAGTAAAAACAAACAGGAAATGAATCCTAAATATCATGCTGGTTATAGAAGCATGTTCTTGAGTTAAACATCAGTGAACGATGCCAAATCATAAGTAAAATCATTACATAAAGGAGTTGAGAGCCCTTTTGCAGGTAAACTTCCTGAAATAAGAAAAAAATCTTGCATAGCAGACACTAAATATTTTGTGTGTAGAAAAATAGATAGAATTTCTTCTAAAATGCAACCCGAAAGCACAGTAAATAAAACCTGGACGATGGTAATATGTTGTTATTTTTCCATCAGCTGGCGGAAGACCTGTGTATCCTAGAGATGCTGCTTGAGACAACTCAAGCATTATTTTTAGGAAAGCCAGCCAATGTTTAAATCTCTGTGTTTTAGGAATGTCAGGATCTATGAAAAGCTGACTTTTCATAGCTGGTGCCTATCTCCAGTAGTTACTGGGCGAGAAGCAGGGTACACCCTGGACAGGTCATCTGTCCAGGTTTACAAATCTATGGCCTTTAGGTTTTTTCCACAAAGAAGACTATATTGATTTCATCTTTCGTTTGAAAAATAATGAAATTGTCTTTTCTTGAATGTGTGGTTTTATGCAGTTAAAAGTTGAATTTAAGACAATTTTAGAAGATCACATCATTCATATATTAGCAGTATAGAACTCAACAATTCAAATCTTTTTTACAATGACTGTAAATACAGTTTCAGCACTTCAATGTGCTTCTGTGCATGAATCAAATCTAATGAAAATAAGTCCTTGAGAGAAAAGAAAGCTTATGTTTCTCCATTAGCAATCCACTCCTGTCTTTTATTTAATCATTTAAATGTTAACTAGCTTTTTTCTCTTTCATCCGGACTTTTAATTTGAAATACTTCTCATTTAGTGTCTAGCTAATGATGTCTGTTTTTTTGTATAAAGTCCAGTTCATTTAATGTAGAAAATGAAATGCCCATAAGGAACTGCTGCTTGTCTGTAAACTCTCCTCATTCATTAACATAAACGTAAATGATTTGAAACTTCCAGCCTTCTTGGTTAACATCTTGTTATTTTAAGACTTTTACTTCTACTACACTAGCATTTTCACCACTTTTTAGGAACCAGCTCAGTTACTTGGGGCATATGTGTTTCAGGAAGTGAATATTGACCTTATTTCAGAGGTTGGTGGTTCTTTAAGCTTCAGTCCACTTGTTGAGTTGTCGTAGACCAAACCACTCAACTTTACTCTTCCCTTCATACCGTAAGTATTTCTAAGTGTGTAAGTGTTTATGATATAGATTTGCACTCAGTTCACTGATGTCATAAAAAAGCTCTGTATGAATCTTTGAGTTTTTCTTGCATATTTTGAATAATGTATCAACGTCTCCTGTTTGATCATTCGAAGAGACTGACATGGAAATGAAAGTTGACGTGGATGTCTGTTCAGCGAGGCCATTGTAATCTGGTCATACAAACAAAGTGCTTTATGATGCATTAACTATATGGTAGACTATGATGTTATGTGTGTGTGTGTGTGTGTGATGTGTGTGTGATGTGTGTGTGATGTGCTTTTGAGTCCCACTACTCCTTGGTCTGATCCTTGCTCTGTTTCTTCATTTTCATTCTCCGGTTCTGGAACCAAATCTTAACCTGTCTCTCTGTCAGGTTCAGTGCGCGTGCCACCTCATGCCTCCGGTCCCGCGTGAGATACATGTTGAACAAAAATTCCTTTTCAAGCTCTAGGGTCTGGTATTTAGTGTACGGACACCTCTTCTTCCTGGAGGAACGTGCATGAAGCCAGTTGGCTGAAGGGTCATCTGTGGGAACACAGTGAGAAGAAATAAGGAATGTGACATTTTATGTAAAGTGGGTGAGGGGTGCTTTGTGTGTCTGCTACATAAACCCCAAAAATTAACATGTTGGATAAGTGAGGGATTGGAGTATGACTTCAAGAATGATGACGATTTCATTTAACTGAGCAGCTGATTTTCAATATTGCAAGCAAAAGTTGAAGCCTAGGAAAGAAGCTAGTTAGCCACCCTATTAGTCATGACCATAGTTTTTTTATGCTCTTGATAGAAACTAGGTGTTTGTTTGAACAGTCAAACACAAATCTGATATTCAAAATGTAAAAATGTCGCAGAGTAGATGGAAATCATTGTGATTTGACAGATACATGTGTTTTATGACAAAGATATTATTTCAAAATCGAGCAGATTATTTCCCTCGATGATAGCAAACGCACACAGACACAGGGAATATGATTTACAGCTTTGTAATGCTTTCATTATCATTCTTTCTCTTCCGGGACTATGAAGATCATGTTGCCAATGTCACTACATTACTTCTGATTGTTCCATTAGGAAGCAGAAAAATATCTTTCTAAGAAGGTAGTTGAATGAATGACATTAATATGTTGCTTTTTTAAATGGTAAATGTTTCACATGCTTGCATTGGTAGAACTTAACAGAAACCTCTGAAAAAAACAGTTAACTGCTAACTCAGACAGAACCATTTGCTTCCCGGTTTTGCCTTATTTCACAATTATCATGAGAAAATAAAGGTGACATTTTCCTTTTATGCGATTTAGCTCTTTGAACTAAACAACCTCTGAAGCACCAAGACACTTAGAAAACAAAAGTGAATGTAGATCATGTGTTGCTTTGTGGTATCTTGGATGTGAAATTATAAATCACATTGTGCAGTGCATAATTAAGGCCTTTGAATTGAATATTCCTATTTTTGAAAGGGTAGAAAAAGAAAGCCTTATTTTTTTCTCAACATTCTTTTTCCTCACCATGTGGCCTCCCTTGTTTTTCTGGCTACCATGAACTCCCCCCACCACCGGTATTTTTATTACTTTCAGATTGATGCAATTAGTCAAGACTTGTTTTTCACACATTGGGCTTCTTCGGGGCTTGAAGAAATCTGTTCTTCTGTAAAGAAATCTCTGCTATGAAACATCTTACCTGGGCTGAATTCTGAAAGAAAATGCATCTACATTATTTAAACCACTAGGATGATTTATAGCTATTAAAAAGTATCTATGTACTAATAAATGTAGGTTACTGTACATACTCATGCAGTGTAAAAACTCTTTTTTATACCATTAGTATCTTACTGCTTCCCAGTTAGAAATCTGATCTTGTCAATAATATGCGTAAAAATGTTTCCTTTTGTTTATTTATGGTTTAGAATATATATATATATATATATTGGGGCTTTCAAAATTAATGCATTAATGCGGGTCGATAAATTTGTGGAATTAATGCCATTAATCTTTTTAACGCAATTAACGCATGCACAAAATGACATGCCCTGTTTACCCCACAATTAAACCTGCGCTGCATTTAGTGCTTGCTTGTCACGTAAACAGCATGACAACTGTTTGATAACTGCAAATAATAACAGTGGGAACCAGGGAGTAATGTAAAGGTTCACTGTTGATAAACAAATGATCCCTCTATTAGTCAGAAAATTTCAATAAAAAAATACTTAATTGCTCCCAGTGAGAGATTAAGTGTTGTTGTAGCTCATTTAATTTTTCAAGGAGCTATTGTAGATCCTGATGGCTGTAGGCAGGAATGATCTCCTGTAGCATTTTGTGTCGCAGCAAACCTGAAGAAGCCTCTGACCGAAGACACTGTTGTTGTAGGATAGTCCCATGAAGAGGATACTCAGGGTTGTCAAAAATTTAATAAGAAACTGTCAGCTTTACATTCAGAAAATGTTAACCAGTTAGTTTGCCTTAGCAACTGGCTAAAAGATTAATAGGTAAAAATCTCCATGTGAAAATTTTATTGTGGAATTCAAAACAAAAGTTTCATGCATCTCTCCTGTATTTCCTTAAAAAAAAAGAGCAACAGCTTCTGGTCTCGTCCTTTATTTACACCAAAAATATATATTATATATATATAATGTTATATATATATAATGTTATATTTAGGAATGTTAATTAATCGTGATTAATTTACAGCTACCCTGTGATTAGTTAGATAAAAAATTTTAATCGTTTCACAGCCCATATATATATATATATATATATATATATATATATATATATATATATATATATATATATATATATATATATACATTTATATATATATATATATATATATATATATATATATATATACATTTATATATATATATATATATATATATATATATATATATATATATATAAATGTATATATATATATATATATATATATATATATATATATATATATAAATGTATATATATATATATATATATATATATATATATATATATATATATATATGGGCTGTGAAACGATATATCTATAGTATATATATATATATATATATATATATATATATATATATATATATATATATAAATGTATGTATTCTTTCCAGTATGGGACAAGAAAATTCTTACCATAGTTGCAACTTATACTAAGATTTTAGATTATCCTTTTTATGACTGGACCTTAAGAGAAAAATAATTATTTGCTGGTTAACAACTATACTTTATTCTCAGTTTTGACTTGATGTGTCATCATTTTTTTATACATTCTTCAGCGACACTTTTCAGATATACAGTGATGTGAAAAAGTGTTTTCCCAACAACGACCCCACAACAACATCCAAAGAACATCAGGCCTCACTTGCCTCAGTTAGGAATAGTGTTCATGACTCCACCATAAGAAAGAGACTGGGCAAAAATGGTATACATTGCAGAGTTCCAAGATGAAAACCACTATTGAGCAAGAACAATAATCTCAATAATCTAAATTTTGCCAGACAACATCTTGATGATCTCCAAAATTTCTGGGAAAATATTCTGTTGACTGACAAGACAAAAGCTGAACCTTTTGGAAAGTGTGTGTCCCATTATATTTGGTATAAAAGTAACACCGAATTTCAGAAAAAAACTTCAAACCAACACTAAAATATAGTGGTGGTAGTGTGATGGTCTGGGGTGGTTTTGCTGCTTCAGGACCTGGAAGATATGCTGTGATAAATGGAACCATGAATTCTGCTGTCTACCAAAAATCCTAAAGGAGAATGTCCAGCCATCTTTCCATGACCTAAAATGGATCCAAAACACACCAGCAAGTCCTCCTCTGATTAGCTGAAGAAAAAACTAAATGAATATTTTGGAGCGGCCTAGTCAAAGTCCTGAACTGAATCCTACTGAGAAGCTGAGCCATGAACTTAAAAAAGAGGTTAATACTCGAAAAGGTTTCAATCTGGTTGAACTACAACAATTCTGCAAAGAGGAGTGGGCCAAAATTCCTCCACAGCTGTAAAGGACTCATTGCAAATTATCACAGATGCTTGATTGCAGTTTTTCCTGCCCAACCAGTTGTTAGGTTTAGAAGGGAATCACTTTTTCACACAGGGCCATGTAGGTTTGGATTTTTTCTCTCGCTTAATATTAAAAATCTTCACTAAAAAACTACACTTTGTGTTTACTTGTGTTCTCTTTGACTAATATTTAAATTTGTGTAATGATCTAAAACATTTAAGGGTGACAAACATTAAAAAAACAATATATCAGGAAGGGGGTGAACACTTTTTCACACCACTGTTGAAAGATGCCAGTGACTGAAGGAAAGCAAGAATGTTCTAGGCCCTACCAAAAAGTGAGTGACTCAGTAAAGCATAAAGCTAACTTGTTTTACTGTGTAGAAGATTTTGGATCTCCACTCTTCAAGTAATAATAATAATAATAATAATAATATGTATGTTTTTTCCCATTAATGTTGAGTATTGGTTAACCACCTCTACATATTATCCTAAACAATGTTTTTCTTTTAATAAATCGCTAAACAAGGAAAAGTGTCAGGTTTTTAGAACTCAAATACAATATATTTTGAGCTTTTTGTGTCAAAAAGGATTTGTTTAATGTTTGAATTGCTAAAATTAGATAAACAGTGGGAATGGTTCACATAAATATAAATACATTCTAAATTTCCAACCTACTAAGTAAACACTACTTCATATTTTTTAGCATTAACTAATAGCTCCATTACATTTTTACCATAACATAAAGACCAGAGATGTGTTGAAATAGGACTGAGAGACCAGAGTAATGATGGGGATGCGGTAGCATCAGTACCATGTGGATCTGAACGATAGGTGCCCTATTCTCTATTCTTCCCATGAGCAATAGCTTTTATCAGCGAATATGTCCTCAATACCCTCTGGAATCAATTTTCTCTAGCATGAGCAGAGTGTCCAACATGGCCAGCAAGCAGGAGATCGATTGCATGTCAGAGCAAAATATAATGTCTGCAGAAGAGACATGTGTGTGTATGTGTATTGGTAAGATGGGGTGAGGATGGGAGCTGTGCAGTACTTCTAGCAAACTGTAAAGTAGGTCCTTTGCATGCCTTGGGTGTATTATCACCTTGAGAGTCATCCATTACTATTGGAGCAAGGCCACAACCATGGATGTCACCAAAGATAACAAATAGGGTGGAGGAGAGTGAAAGGTGTGCTTGTGTGAGTCTGAGAGAGTGTGTTTGCATCTGTGTGTGTGTGTGAGGAGTGCTTGAGTTGTATCCAGACCATTCAAACTGCACATCAGCCAGGTAATGTGTGGTTTGTGCACATAGAAAAGAAGAAAAGAAGATGGATGCTCATGTACAGTAGCGCTCTGTGGTGAATAATAATGCTGTGTGATTGTTGACAGGTGTGTGCTGCTTACTAGGTAGGTATGTGAAGTGTGGGCACGTTGATATGTACACAGAAACGGAAGACAAAATGGCAAAAAGAAAAAAGTAATTCCAGCCATTTCCTCCTACCTTTGCAATTTCACTCTATTAGTTCCAGAAGTTGACCTCTCGTTTATCCCAAAGGCACAGTATTGCATCTCCAAGTCATATTTTATTTTCCTGTCCCAGCGCCCCATACCTTTAAACCCTTACACTCATCCTTTTCCAACCACCAACAGTAACATGCCAATTAATGGGGTTGTTCATCCAGCTTTAACGTAATTCACTTTGGGGGTAATAACTTTGTGAGTTTACCCAGCAGCAGCACCAGCAGCACAAGGACTAAAGTGTGATTCTGTAGTTTATTCTGGATGGCTGCCTACCACTCATAACGCAAAAAAAATGTAGCTGGATAAAGACTTTACTTAACATGTTGTGGCCATTTTTAATAAAAAGGGTGGGGAACTGAGCAACGAACCCCCTACTGTCAACATATATCATGCATATAATATTTCCTTTCTTTTCCTACTGAAAAGTGAATAAGACATGAATTCAAAGAGTCCAGGTTAAGTGTATACTATAGCTGCACCACTGTCTTGTGCAGACTTTTGCCTTCACATTAAACATTGTAGCCTGGGAATCTGGCCATCTGATAAAACCTAACATTTCAGCCCAGGTGAGATTTCTGCTGTTGAGTCTATGTAGAGTCTTTATTCTGAAACAAAGACTCTACATATCTACAACCTTCCAAACACTGGATGTAAATGAAAATAATTTATTTAACTGCTATCTAAAATTGTTTTAATTCTTTTGTTTATTTAGTCCAAAAATATATTTTACATTTTGACTTTGTTAGCTCATTCATCTCATCCAAATTAGCCCACACAGTGAAAATAAGTCGAATTTCATCTGTCAGTGTTTTTATGGGGTCTCATTTTTTACACATTGCTAGTCAGAGCTTTTACTCTGCAACAATGTCATGTTACTGTTTTCTCGGGACCCAGGCATCAGAAACGAAAGCCATGAGGCAGCCTTTCTGTCCATGGGAGAACACATTTCTGAGTCACTATTAAAAAGTAGATAATAATGTTTTCCTAAATTTGCCTCATGAAGCAACTTGCCAAAGTGGATTTGCTTATTACCCTGCAGCATTTTACCTCATTCACCTTCAACAGATGTAAAACTGCATGTTTACAATCCAGCATGTTGTAGTTACCATTCTCTGTCAGCAATATTGTAACTATTACTGTACTGGTTTCTCACATGTACTAAAGTACTAACAAAAAAAACAGCGTTTGATGCCAAAATATCAACTATATAACAATATCCGGCCAGCATATGGCAAACTGTGTCGTTCTGGTTATATTGCTAAAGTTTTTTTTAAATAGAATCAAATCTAATGACTTCGTTTTACACTCAGAAGACGTTGTCTATTTATAACAGTAATTAATTACACTGAAAACCTATGTATCTTTACAACGAGGTTCTCACTGCTTGACACATGTATCATAAAAATCTACAACCGAACATAAGCCTTAACAAAAAGCGCATCCACTTTAAAAGAGCGGGCAGATAATTTCTTCCTTCGGCGCTGTAGACAGACGGAGCCCTCGCAGTCAGCAGTTCAGTCTGGGACACAGTGTCGGTGGAAACTGAAATGATTCAGACTGGAGGGCTCCATGCTGGGCTCCATCCACCTCTGAGCGGACTCACTGCTTTGATGTATCTCGCGCTAATGTATTGTAATAGTGTGTGTGCTAGCGTGCGTGTGTGTATGTTTGCGTGCGTGCGTGCGTGCGTGTGTGTGTGTGTGCTGTTAGCGGTACATTGTTTACAGTTTTTATTTCTGCTTCTGAAAAAGCCTCTGTGGAAGCAGAATTCTGTCTTTGTCAAATACGCAGTAGATGGATATCCCTGCTCCTCTGGTCGGTGGATCAGGCAGGATTGAAGAAAGAAACGGGGGCTGTTATAGCTTCGTTTGTCGCAATAATACGCTTAATATAATAGGTAATGGAATAGGATTTTAAACTGAGCTAACACCGATAGTAGACAATGATTGTGTTTAGCGGATGTTCGTGAAAACGCAGACCCTTGCAATATTTTTACAGGCCAATTGCTGATTGAGAACTATAGGCTACAAAATCAAGTGAAGCCGAATTCAAAACAAAGTAATTATTTTATTATTCACCATTAGCTATCATCAAAATTTGCGATGAAATGTATATACAATCAAACCTGATATGGATGTATTAGCCAGTAGACAGAGATGTAGGCTAATATCAGGACAAATACAGCGGCTCCATAGGGTGCCAGCTATTCTACCCGGTTCCAGGATCTACCAGGGTCCGTTAAAAGTTAAGAAAACTACAAAGTGGTACAACAGAAAAGAACCATTTGACTGAGTGTTCAAAAAGAACAATACAAAGGCTTACAGTCAAACTGACTGTAGGCCTTCTTAAATAGAGCTAATTGTCTTACCGAAATAGACAAACTCAAACAATGGATAGATATTGATTGCAGAACAAATTTTTGCACCACCAGATTTTAGACCACAGTAATTTTATGACAAGATGCTTCTGCTTTCGGCTTGTATATTTGCTACCTTTCCTTATGCTTTTTCTAGAGGCAGATACAGTGTTTACAAAGTTGTACAATTAGAACAGGCCGATTTTGGATTACTCTGTAATATATATACATATATATATATATATATATATATATATATATATATATATATATATATATATATATATATATATATATATATATATATATATATATATATGCTCTGTGAGGCTAGGGGGTTGGAGCACTTTCAAGCATTTATTGTCTCCCAGGCAGTTTTCCCTCTCCCTCGCATAATTTCTTGCTATCATAACTTACTTTGATCCGCGCTGTCCTTGTCTTTACTCCCTTCACGAGCATCCTTACTTTCTTCAAATCCTGTTCCCGCAATGGAAGTTGGACGGTTGTTCAGTTCCCGACCCGCCGTGGAAATCGATTCCAGGATGTATGTGGTGGTCTCGTGTTGTCCGCTGATTTTGATGGGAAGTTCCCCGCCTTGAAGGCCAAGCTGGGGCTCCAGTTTGACCTGCCCCGTTTGGCTCTGGCCAGGGAAAGGCTCGGAGTCCCGCGGAGCGCAGTCCAGCCATGAGCGGATGTACCTTGTGTCTGCGGCGGGTCCATGCTGGCCCGGGATGTAGGGATGGTAGACTGCGGGGAGACCACTAGCTCCGTGGTGCGGGCTGAACGGGCCCCAGGGTGATGAGAAGACCGGAGGTTTGGACTGGAAGCTGCAGGATGGATATGACTCGGAATGAGCGTGCTCGGAGTGCGTGGCTCCATCGGTCGCAGCGGAGGTGGAACCGGGATACTGGACGCTGGAGAAGCGAGCCGCGCCTGAGAGTTCGTCGCTATCGTGACTTATGATGGAGTCCACGTAATAGTTGCTCAAAGTCCCAGAAATGGACATTCTTGGACATTATCTAGAATACGAGGCAAGCTTACTTCATGCAGAACAAAAGAGACATTAAGATGTTTTTGTCACTGTCTTTTCCCCACTCCCTTCTGCAGATTACTTTCAGAGGTCTCTCTCTCTCTCTCTCTCTCTCTCTCTCTCTCTCTCTCTCTCTCTCTCTCTCTCTCTCTCTCTCTCAGCCCGTCCCCCTCCCCCATCACCAACTTGCTCAGTACAGCAAAACATAGTACTATTGCCTACTCGTTGTAAATGTTCACGGCGGTTTGTTGGGTCTGTGTGACTGATTGGCCGGACTTTTACTCTGAGCCTGAAAAAGCGCCGGTGCAGGAAAATTAAATAAAGAAATAAATATCACTGACCCCCCCATCCCCCAACCACATCCACAAAAACATCGTTCCTTCCCCTCTCTCTTTGTTCTCTATCCCTTCTCTATACTGCAGTCTTGTTTACAGGCAAAATTAAATTTAAAGTTCATCGCAATTTGGACTCTATAATTGCAACTAAAATAAATATTGCTTCTAATATCTTATGTTGAGCCCATTGCGTATCTGAGTAAAATATGCAAAGGGTAACTTAAAGGTTTTCTTGCAGCTTTGATTTTATTTTACGTTGACCTAAATGACAGACGTGCATTTCAGAATGAATCTAAATCAAAACCTAGAGATTAGCCAGCGTTGCCATGCTCAAGCAGTTACCTCTTAAATTAGTTCCAACATTGGCTGGTATGTAGCCTAGGCTACTTAAACCACTATTACAGTAATTCACAAGTCACAATTCATGCTTTGAGATTAGACAAATTAAATTAAAAAGAAAAATCCCATCGGGGCATGTTTAGTTATTTACCTGCATCCCGGACTTGGTGTATAGTTTTTCTGGTAACTCTAGAGCTGCCCAACACTATTTTTATTGACATATTAACATTTTGTTAATGATTGCCATTAAATCAGGTCCTGTGGCAATACCTCTGGTCTTTAAAGCACAAACTACCTCAGCTACTTTTTGAGGCTAATTTAAAACCACAATAAAACCTCCAAAGTGATTGTTTCCGTTTTATAGGCTCTGTACATGGCGAGTGGTTGAGCAAACTGGAGACGCAACCTTCAATCCGTTTGGGTAAAGCGCGCCTCTGCTAGAGAATTCACGCTGAAAGGAGGAAAGAAACGGAGCTGGTGGGAGCGATACGGGAGATCAACGGACTCTGATGCTCTGGGATGTGATCCATGTTTATGGGAAAAACTTAATGACGAAATGTGAAAGACAAGAGGATTGACTGGAGGGGCCGAGATGAAGAAATAACTATTTGACGTCACCAACGTTGTAAGTCGAAGCGTTTGATTGTGATTATAACATAAATTTAGTAGCTACTCGACTCCAGTTGCTACTGACTAATAAATTCCATCTGCGTTGTACACATGCTAACGTTGTTATTTAAGTTACATACAGATGAATGGAAGGTCGTTAGTGATTAAAGTTGGAACTATACACTCAAATCCCCCGGAAAAAAAGGATAACTTGGACAAGAAATGTTGGCTTTAGATGTATCTTTTATGGAGCCTAATTTAATTTGAATCTGACATTCATAGTATTTTGTACTGGAATAAATTAGACTTTTTTGAATATATTTGAACAGAGAAAGGTTTCTATTCAATTTGATATAAATTGGGCTTGTATACATTGCTTTGAGAGGACGTTCTCTCGCAATTGGTGCTATAATAAAACCTGCAATGAACTAAACTGGGCATAATTAAATTTATTTTACTCTATCTGTTCTGACATTTATGGTGGTTAGAACAGATTCACAGACTTTTAATTTCTTGCATTTACTTATTTTTCTTCTAAGCAACATATTTGTGTGACCAAATCAGAAGGGGGTTGTATAGTGTTATTTCCCCTTAGGTTTGAAGCGTTTCCCGCATTCAAATAATGTTCTACTTGATGCTCCACTAACTAAATAAACTGAACTGAATGTATTTTTGGCTTTGTTGCTGGTGTTGTTCTTGATGGTGGTAGAGTACATAACGTTATCCTGTTGAAGTGAATCCTAAGCACACATTCTTCACGATTTGAATCATATTTGCTGTAGTTTACTTTGCCTTGCAGTCATACGTTCAGTATATATTTTTCAGTTAAAACGGCCTCTCCTCAGACCGCAGGCTGCGGGAATTTCCAATTTTCACAGGGCCTCCACCCTGTGGGTTTACAGCCATCCAGACAGCGCGTTAATTGGGAACAGCGAAGTGCAAAAAGATTGAAAATGTTATCTGCCTACCACTTAGAGTCTTAGCACTGTGCTTCAGTGGTGTTAGAGAGGAGATTTGGGAGAAGCAGACCCCCTCTGCGCATATTTTTCCAATTACTTAATCTGCGATTACATGATAATGTGAATTTCATTAAAATGGCAACGTGGTGAGTCTTATTTTCTTATTCCATCTGGGTTTGATGACACATTCAGAAAGCAATGTTTCCATCAAGAAGGTAATACATTTTCTCGTCAGTTCTTGCACCACATGACGCCACTTAATCGGCTCATGTAAAAAAAAACTTTCTGGATGATACGAATCAAGCTTGCAGTGATTCAGCACACTCACTGCCATCATTTAAAGCGGCTGTTAATTTATCATTAAAAGAGAGGGGTTTTACAATTGCATCTAAAAACACTAATAGAGCATTTAAAGGCTTAATTAAAGTATTCACTGAAAGAAATATCATCCTGAAACACTTTTTGCCCTCTTCACCACTAAACATCTTACATTATCGCCCGTGTTCTTAGCCGGTAATTTACTCATCTTTCGAACTGATTAGATATTTCCTTTTTTATTTACTTAATTAAATTTGTTTGGTTCCGTGTGGGACTTTAATTGTTAGGTCTTTTTTGTTGTGTGCTATCGGATATAACGCTGATTTTCTATCGTGGGCTTAATTTAGCCTACAGTTGGGATATTTATTTTCAAAACAAATGTAAAACGACTGTAATAATCTTGTTGTAATTTATGGTAAGAAAGGAAAGATTTGCATTGAATTAATTAAAAAACACATAATAATAATAATAATAATAATAATAATAATAATAATAATAATAATAATAATAATAATAATAATAATAATTATTATTATTATTATTATTATTATTATTATTAATGGAAAACCTCGGAAAAAAAGAGTGATGTTATAGTTGTCAGAAACTTTGGCACCGAACAAAATTTGCCCAAAAGAGCGAATTTTAGAGAACACAAATTTGTTTTAAAGTGATGATAAAGTTATTTTATAAAAGACTTAATACTTCAGATACATGGATTTTGGCACAGACCTGTTAAATTAAAAAAAAAAGTTAAATACATTTTTATAAAATGTAATAAGTACGTTAAAATTGGGTTGTATCACCACCATCATAATCATCCATAATCAACATTATTACAGTTCAATTCAGTTCATTTATATAGCACCAATTCACAACACATGTCATCTCAAGGCACTTTACAAAAAAGTGATTGCAGTCTTTAACAACATCAGACTAGTGTATAAATTTGTTCTAACATAAGCTAATTATTTAGTTTTTGCCCCCCTCCCTCCTTAACCTTAGTAATTCAATAGTTTTGGATACAATTTCCTAACAACAATATAAAACCACCTAGATACTATCAGTGATCAAAACACATAAGTGGAAGCTGTTTCAAAACATAAACCGTTTGGAGAGATAATTATCTGATCTAAGTATATTTATCTTTTTTCCATCCATCCATCCATCCATCCATCCATCCATCAAGTTTTTTATAGACAACAAGCTACATATTAACTCCTATGTCATATAGTCAATCTTTCATTAAACTAAGACATCTGTCTTTTTTTTATGGAAACAATTTTATAGTAAAATTTTAGATGAAAACAAAAGAAATACCTGACTCTATACAATCCACAGGCTTTATCTAAAGGCCTGAGTGTTCCCATCGGGTTATTGTTTCTGTCATCCAACTACAGCAAGATATGATAAAAGCTGTGCTGTTGTGACATTCCAATCTATTCCCATAATAGACAAAGGCATGCTGGTGTATCTGTGCTTATAGTGAGAAAAGTGAAATAAGCAGGAAAGGTAAAAGCATGTTAATATTTATTTAAATTAAGCAAACATGATCAAAGAAGCATTTAGAGTAGGGTGTGCACAATGAGGAAAGGGATTTAACTAGACAGTATATTCAGAATTTGTTTTAGGAAAACACATTTATATATTTTCTTTTCTTGTTCTACTCTTCGTAACCAACAAATTATTCCCTGTAAAATTATGTTCATACTGTAAAAAGTATTCACTGATAAATCCCTGGCAAAATGGACCTAATGGACGCTTCTTTTGAAAGAAAAAAAAAAGATTTTATGCACCTTTGTCAGGGTAAAGTTACTTATCTGTTTCATTGGGCATTTTTATTAAATATGATTTTTATTTGTACACAAATCTGCTAAATAAGCATTTTAATATTGTATTACAGTTATTTAGTATTTTAGAAATAAATGTGCGTGGCATCAGTATAACTTCATACCAACTATTATGTCTAGCAAAGATATAAAAAAAACATGTACAAAACAAATGTAATTTCAAGGCACGTTACAGGACAAAGACCAAATTCATAATCACAACTATAAAAATATATTATCACATCAATTTCAATCGGATGCATCTCAGAAGTTTTGTGTGGTGGCCCTCTCCTACATTTAGAGGCACATCTATTTTTTATGTTCTAGACTTCCAGAACATGTCAAGCTCAGCAGTTTAGATCGGGCCAGACAGGAAATCAGACACTGGAGCAGTGTAAAGCATTTAGCAAATTTCAAAATAAAAGACACGTGCAGATTTCCAATTGCTGAACTATTAAAAAAATAATAATTAAAAAATCATTGGTGACACCAGGCTTGAAGTAAGTCGGTCTGTGGGTGTAATTGGTTGGTTTCTGCCATGTACAATGAGAAGTTAATGCTTGAAGTGGAGAATTCTCTCTGTACATGCCTGGGTTCTCTCCGGCTTCCTCCCACAGTCCAAAAACATGACTGTTAGGTTAATTGGTCTCTCTAAAATTGCCTAAGGGCTGTGTAAGTGCCAGTTTTTTTGTTCTGTATGTGTCTGTGTTGCCGCGTTGCTAGGGGAAGCCGCATTAGATATACTGAAGAAGCCGAAGTTGAGGAAGCACACTGGAGTCTCAAACATGGAAAAAAAGAACTAGGAGGAACACATTCCTTACAGGGATAAACTTGTAAAAGAGGCTAGGGATAGATATAATCAGAAATTGTCTACAATCGACCATGTAGATCAGAGGTGTCAAACTCATTTTCATTTAGGGCCACATCACGATCATGAATGTCCTTAAAGGGCTTGTTGTGGCAGAAAGTATTGACAGAACTATCTTTAACAAAATGTTAAAATATTAATAAATATCTCTGCATTCGACAAGTACTTCTTAAAATAAAATACTGAACATCTTTTCACATTGATGTGATTTAGGACTATTCAAATAAACACTGATTTGATTTGACGGATAAAATAGTATTTAGGTGCACATAAATAGAACTTAAAGGTTCTAATTATATGGTCCTTTAGAGTTTAGAGGGCCACATAAATGGCTATGGCGGGCCGGATTTGGCCCCCGGGCCTTGAGTTTGACACATGTGATGTAGATCCATATGAGCTCAAAGGAAATGAATGGAGCTCAGACCTTTCATTACTTCCTCCAACTACCGCATTTGACATCACAAACTATCTGGTGTTTGGGATCAGCACATACACATGTAAACAGTTCAAAAAATTACAAATCACTGGAGGCATTCTCCCATTTTCTGTCCAAAATCACTTTTCCAAACAGGAAACCTAAAGACTCTTATGTGGCTGTAAAGTTTTTATTTCCTGGTATTGTGCGACCTGTTATGGCAGCCCTTCACACAACAAGAGTGAACCATTTTGTCCAGGTTTATGCACTCCACATACACAGCGATTGCTGCTTCCGTTGTTATGTACACTCAACCATCCCATCATGCAACGCACCTACAGCACCCGATTCATCATCTGATAAAGACCGATTCGTGCCAGGATATTAATCTTGCACTTGTTGGACAAAGATGGCTTGTTGTGGTATTGATTGCACTAACAGACCGTCCAAGAAGTCTGTGCTCCATTTTTTTTCAGTAAGTAGCCCAAAATTCTATTTCTGCTGGGCATTTAAGATAACACTGCTTGGTCAAAAATGGGTTGCAACTATTACATTTCTTATTCACTGAAAATATTGATTATTAAAACTTGTTTAAATTAATATTCATATAGTTATTGTGGCCTAATTGGTCTTTCTAAAATCGCCCTTAGATGTGAGTGTGTGCATGCATGGTTCTTTGACCTGTTTGTCTCTGTGTTGCCCTGTGATGGACTGGCGAACTGTCCAGGGTGTACCCCACCTTGGGATGTCTGCTGTGGGGTTTGCCCCGGGGTGGTGGTGGCGTATGTATGCCATTGGCTGGCAGTAGCCCCCTTGGTCTGGAGGCGGTGGCGGAGCGCATGTCGGGCATCGGCTGGCTGTGGCCCCCGCGACCTGGCAGTAGTGATAGGGCACCCCTCAGGTCTCCTGGCCCATGGCTGGTTCCACCCTGGCGTGGCCGATTGCCGGCGGAGCCCGTGGGCTCGTTGCTTGCGACCCCCCTGGCCCATGCATTGAAGCTGGTGGATGTTCCCCCGGGGCTCTCCTCTGCTCCTCTCTTGGGGGTGCGGTCAGCCCTGCGTTGGTCTGCCTGGGGCTCCTTTTCTCTGGGGGACCTTTGGATGTCTAAGGCTCCTATCTCCTTCGTGTCTGCATCAATTCCTGGGAGGCGGATTGATGGTTTCTTACACCAGCTATTAAACACTCATATGTAGAGACCTTATATACACCAGCATGCTCACACACACACACACACACACACACACATACACCTGCACACACACACGCACACACACATACATATGGAGCTAGAACTGGGACTTTATTTTTGTACTTTTAGTTTTGTACTTGTAACTTACGTTTTGTACTTATAACTTACGTTTTGTAACTTGTAAGTTATGTTTTGTAACTTACAAGTTACAAGTTTCAAGTTACAGGTTTCAAGTTGCAAGTTTCAAGTTACAGGTTTCAAGTTTCAAGTTACAAGCTTCAAGTTACAGGTTTCAAGTTACAAAACATTTTTTACCATATTTGGCCTGCCTGGAAGAACCAATGAGTGGCTGGTTTTGACTAACAAATGATGTTTCTCGAATTTCCATCCAATCATGGCAAGAGGAGGGTAGGGGTACACCTCACAACCAAACATGATTACCTTCACACTCTTTACCAGTAGGTGGTGATAATGTGTCTCACTAGTTGTCAACCGCCAGTAAACCCTGAGCAAAAGAGGTTATTGCTTAGATAAAATAAATATGATTGACTAAAAATAACAGAAGTATTAAAAATTTAAATAGAAAAACTTATGTTAATATAGTCGGTTTCTCACGATTTCATACTCTCAAACGTGTGTGTCTGAGTGTGTGTTTGTGTTCGTGTGCGCACATCCTCTTGTCCTTCCTGCTCTCAGAGCAAGATAACAGGTGTTGTGCCATTAAGTGACCAGCCGCCGCGGAGCGCGCACGGGTTAGGTAACTGTGTTTCTGGACTTAACTCACATACATTGCAGCTTAAAATTCAGCAAATCAAACATTATCAATATTGAAAAAGCACAAATATCCTCATCAAGTACTTTAGCAGTTGTCTCCATTTAATTTCTAGAATTTTCTACAGAGACTTACTGTGTTTTCTATTTCAGAAGTTGTTTGAAATGTTTGGCGTTTATCCTAAACGGTCACAATATGTAGGCTAAGCCTGAATGTAAAATTTGCATTTGATGGTTTGTGGTAAGAATTGGATATCTGTATGCTATAGCCTTGATAGTAATTCAAAATTAATGTAACATGCTGCATTGAATTTAAAGTAAAAAGTTATGTAAATTGAATTTAATTATTTTCCAACAATTTTATCAATCTCATCGTGTTTGTTTTGACAATATTTTAATGTCATAGCCTACAATGGGTTATCCTGTTTACACTGTTTTTATTTGTATTTAGTTATTTATGAAGCTATATAGTTTTGGTTTTTTGTTGTTACTATAGAAACTCTCCATGGCACATTTTCACTTGAAAAAACTTGATCAAATTGATCAAGCTCCTATGGCTTTACAATTACACTGCGTTACTTTCTATAAGTGACTTTGTGCTGTTTAAAGGTGACAAGATTAAAGCACATTTTAGCACATAGAAAATCTTGAAATTGTGATTGTTCACTTGCCAAAAAGTGACTAGAACATCCTGTTCAATATGCCTCAAAATGTCTTTATTTATTTCTTCTTGATTTATTTGCAGACATCACAACATACCTTTGCACAATCTTTGATACTCCCAAAATTGCTAAAAAGGATCACTGGACTTACCAAAATTGATTATAGCATCCTGTTTACTCATGGAGGGTTACATCTTCCAAAAAATGATTTTATCTCTTGATGCTATTGTACCCATCACATCATTCTGGGTCCTTTCTATGATCATAAATACCGCCAAAATGGCAAAAAAAATTACTTGCCAAAAGTTGACTATAGCATACTGTTTACTCATGAAGGGTTAAACTTACTAAATTATGACTATTTATTATCCCTTGAAAATAGGGATTATTTAGAGATCCCTTGATAACAGTCACTGTAAACATCACAGCAGACTGAGTCTTTTGCATCATCATCAATACCCCCATTACTCGCGGTTGACAACTAGTAAGGCACATTACCGCCACCCACTGGTAAAGAGTTTGATGGTAATCAAGTTTGGTTGTGAGCGGTGTACAAATCTCTACCCTCCTCTTGCCAAGAACGGATGGAAATTCGAAAAACAGGATTTTTTGATCAAAACCAGCCACTCTTTGGTTCTTCCAGGCAAGCCAAATATGGTAACAAATGTGTTATAACTTGAAACTTGTAATTTGAAACTTGTAACTTGAAACTTGTATTTTTAAAATGTGTGCAAGTTACAAAACATAACTTAAGTTACAAAATGTAAGTTACAAGTACAAAATATAAGTACAAAATGTAAGTTACAAGTACAAAACGTAAGTTACAAGTACAAACATAAAGTCCCAATTCTAGCTCCATACCATACATACACGCACACACACACACACACACACACACACACACACACACACACACACACACACACACACACACACACACACACACACACAAACGCACGCACGCACACACACACACACACACAAATGTGTGGAGATTCCAGTGTTTACAGATACATTCTTGGGCTTATGTTACCATTACTAAATCTTGTAATAGGCAAGGCAAGGCAAGGCAAAGCAAGGCAATTTTATTTGTATAGCACACTTTCAACAGCAGGGTAATTCAAGGTCCTTTACATGATTTGGTGATGTAAAAAACAAAAAACAATGGAAATTAAAAGTAAAAGAAACACACATTACACATGATACACAATAAAGAGAAATATCAATAAAGCAAGACAGCATGAACACATTTCATACATATGACATCAATCATTTAATCGAAGGCAATTCTAAACAAATGGGTTTTTAGTCTAGATTTAAAGCAGTTCAAAGTTTCAGCAGCTCTGCACTTGTCAGGAAGTCTGTTCCAGATAAAGGAAGCATAGAAACTGAAAGCTGCTTTTCCATGTTTAGTTCTGAGTCTAGGGATGTTTAGTAGGCTAGAGTTGGAGGACCTGAGTGGTCTTGGTGGTTGGTACCGTGACAACAGGTCTTCAACATATTTTGATGCTAAGCCATGTAATGATTTATAAACCAGTAGGAGTATTTTGAAGTCTATTCTCTGAGCTACAGGGAGCCAGTGTAAGGACTTTAGAACTGGGGTGATGTGCTCTACTTTCCTGGTTCTAGTGAGGACGCGAGCAGCAGCGTTCTGGATCAGCTGCAGCTGTCTGATTGACTTTTTAGGCAGACCTGTGAAGATGCTGTTGCAGTAATCAATCCGACTAAAGATAAACGCATGGATGAGTTTTTCTAGGTCCTGTTGCAACATCAGTCCTTTAATTCTAGAAATGTTCTTCAGGTGATAGAACGCTGACCTTGTTATTGCCTTTATTTATGTATGTTTATATTAGATGATACTCTCCACAACTTCGGCCTGATCCAGCATGTCAAACAACCAACACACAATAAAGGACACACTCTGGACTTAATTATCAGCAAAGGTTTAAATATTTCCAACATCTCTGTAATTAATATTGCGTTATCTGAACATTTCTGTATTTTCTTTGAAAGTACCATCTCTGCTAAATTTTCCAGCCACAGTAAGACCACTATAAAAAAGCGTTTTCTAGGGGACAGTTCAGTAGAAACGTTTAAACTTATTTATCCTTCCACCACATCCCCCTCATCTCCCAACTCAAACTCAGTAAATAAGTTGGTAGATAATTTCCTTGCGAAAATCTCAGACATCATGGATTCCATTGCTCCAACTAAAGTGAAAGTAGTCTCAGGTAGAAAGAAGTCTCCGTGGACAAGTAATCCACTGGTATGTAGTGAAAGAAAGAGAGTGTCGACGAGCCGAGAGAAAACGGCGGAATACTCGACTCCAGGTTCACTGTGAGATCTACAAAGAGAGAATGAATAGATATCAGCTAACTATAAAAGATGCTAGGGAATCGTTCTTTTCTGAAATGATCAACAGAAACATTAATAATGCACGGACTCTATTTGCAACAGTGGAAAGACTAACTAATCCTTTAGTGACAGTAGCCCCTGAACTAAACTCTACCAGGGCCTGCAATGAATTAGCCAGCTTTTTCACTGAAAAGATTCAACAACCTCAATATCAAACCCACAACCAGTACCATCCCCAATCAACAACAATGTAGAGAAAATGTCTGAATTCCACGAATTAAACCAGAACAGCCTTGAAAAAATCATTCTCCAATTAAGCTCCTCCTCCTGCTATCTTGATATCCTACCCACAGCTTTTCTAAAGAAAGTTCTTCCTTTTATTGGGTCTGATCTTGTTCAAATAGTGAACTCATCACTGCTATCAGGTGTCTTCCCTCAGGCTTCAAAAACAGCAGTTATTAAACCACTGCTAAAGAAGAAAAATCTGGACAACACGTTAATGCAGAACTACAGGCCAATCTCTAATCTTCCATTCATCAGTAAGATTATTGAAAAAGCTGTGCTTCAGCAGTTAAATGGCTTCATAACAATGACAAACCGTTTTGATGTTTTTCAGTCTGGTTTCCGCGCTCACCACAGCACCGAGACTGTCCTCGTCAAAGTATTCAATGACATCCGCATAAATACAGACTGTGGAAGAACCAAAGTGCTGGTTCTGTTGGACCTCAGTGCAGCATTTGACACTGTTGATCATGATATTTTATTGGAACGACTGGAGAGCTGGGTCGGACTCTCTGGTACAGTACTTGGCTGGTTCGAGTCTTACCTAAAGAACAGGGACTTCTATGTTTCAATAGGAAACTTTTCCTCAGAACGAACAGAAATCACATGTGGGGTGCCGCAGGGCTCCATCCTGGGGCCCCTCTTATTTAATATCTACATGCTCCCACTAGGCAAGATTATAGCAACCAATAACATTAGCTACCATAACTACGCGGATGACACTCAGCTCTACATTACAATGTCACCAGGTGACTCTGAACCCATTCAAACCCTAAATCAATGCATTGACCAAATAAATGGATGGATGTGCCATAACTTTCTCCAGCTGAATAGAAACAAAACTGAAGTGATTATTTTTGGACCCAAGGAGGAACGATCAAGAGTCAGCACACAGCTTCAATTAATACAGCTAGAAACTACTGATCAGGCTCGAAACCTAGGTGTAGTAATGGACTCAGACCTGAACCTCCAGGGTCACATAAAGGCAATAACAAGGTCAGCGTTCTATCACCTGAAGAACATCTCTAGGATTAAAGGATTGATTTTGCAACACGACCTAGAAAAACTCATCCATGCGTTTATCTTTAGTCGGATTGATTACTGCAACAGCATCTTCACAGGTCTGCCTAAAAAGTCAATCAGACAGCTGCAGCTGATCCAGAACGCTGCTGCTCGCGTCCTCACTAGAACCAGGAAAGTAGAGCACATCACCCCAGTTCTAAAGTCCTTACACTGGCTCCCTGTAGCTCAGAGAATAGACTTCAAAATACTTTTACTAGCCATGTAATGATTTACCATGTAAATCATTACATGGCTTAGCACCAAAATATGTTGAAGACTTGTTGTCACGGTACCAACCACCAAGACCACTCAGGTCCTCCAACTCTAGCCTACTAAACATCCCTAGACTCAGAACTAAACATGGAGAAGCAGCTTTCAGTTTTTATGCTCCCCTTATCTGGAACAAACTTCCTGACGAGTGTAGAGATGCTGAAACTCTGAACTGCTTTAAATCGAGACTAAAAACCCATCTGTTTAGAATTGCCTTCAAGTAAATGCTTGATGTCATATGTATGAAATGTGTTCATGCTCTCTTGGTTTTTTTGATCTTTCTCTTGCTTTATTGTGTATCATGTGTGTTTCTTTTATGTGTTTTAAAAAAAATCACCAAATCATGTAAAGCACCTTGAATTACCCTGCTGTTGAAAGTGTGCTATACAAATAAAATTCCCTTGCCTTGCCTTGCCTTTGTGTGACCCTGGAGGTTCAGGTCTGAGTCCATTACTACACCTAGGTTTCGTGCCTGATCAGTAGTTTCTAGCTGTATTAACTGAAGCTGTGTGCTGACTCTTGATCGTTCCTCTTTGGGTCCAAAAATAATAACTTCAGTTTTGTTTCTATTCAGCTGGAGAAAGTTATGTCACATCCAACCATTTATTTGGTCAATGCATTGATTTAGGGTTTGAATGGGTTCAGTCACCTGGTGACATTGTAATGCAAAGCTGAGTGTCATCCGCGTAGTTATGGTAGCTAATGTTATTGGTTGTTATAATCTTGCCTAGTGGGAGCATGTAGATATTAAATAAGAGGGGCCCCAGGATGGAGCCCTGGGGCACCCCACATGTGATTTCTGTTCGTTCTGATGAAAAGTTTCCTATTGAAACATAGAAGTCCCTGTTCTTTAGGTAAGACTCAAACCAGCCAAGTAGTGTAATAATTGGTACCATGAGCTTTTCAGTAACGCTGCTATTGTATTTGTATATCTATTTGTGGGTTTTGGTTGTGTAGGTTGTGCAGTTTGAACTGTTTGATTTGTGTTGCTGTTTTTTTTCCCTCTCCCTGTCGTCCTGCAGATGTGGAGGTGGACTGGGATGTTATTTTTGTGTTTTCTTTGTTCCCCTTCCTCTTTTAACTTCAACTTACCCTCTCCCTCTTCACTTTTCATCCTACATCTCTTCATCTTATTTCTTTCTCCCCCTTTATTTTCTGTCTCCATGTCCAAAATATTAGGGGAAAAAACCCACAGCAATTTCTAAGATTTCTTACACATATACAGTGGGAAACAAAGTATTTAGTCAGCCACCAACTGTGCAAGTTCTCCCACTTAAAAAAATGAGAGAGGCCTTTATATTTCATCATAGGTATACCTTAACTATTAGAGACAAAATGAGGGGGAAAAAAATCCAGAAAATCACATGGTCTGATTTCTAAAGAATTTATTTGCAAATTATGGTGGAAAATAAGTATTTGGTCAATAACAAAAGTTCATCTCAATACTTTGTTATATACCCTTTGTTGGCACTGACAGAGGTCAAACGTTTTCTGTATGTCTTTAAACTGATTGGAATGTTTGTATTGAAATAACTTTTCTTGTAAAGTGCCTTGAAATGAGATCTGTTGTGAATCAGCGCTATATAAATAAATAAACTGAATTGAAGTCTTCACAAGGTTTGCAGACACTGTTGCTGGTATTTTGGCCCATTCCTCCATGCAGATCTCCTTTAGAGCAATGATGTTTTGGGGCTGCCGCTGGGCAAAACAGACTTTCAACTCCCTCCAAAGATTTTCTATGGGGTTGAGAACTGGAAACTGGCTAGGTCACTCCAGGACCTTGAAATGCTTCTTACAAATCCACTCGTTCGTTACCTGGGCCCTGTGATTGGGATCATTGTCATGCTGAAAGACCCAGCCACGTTTCATCTTCAGTGCCTTGCTGATGGAAGGAGGTTTTCACTCAAATCTCATGTTACATTGCCCTATTCATTCTTTTCTTTAAATGGATCAGACGTCCTGGTCCCTTTGCAAAAAACAGCCCCAAAGCTTGGTGTTTTCACCCCCATGCTTCACAGTAGGTATGGTGTTCTTTGGATGCAACTAAGCATTCTTTCCCCTCCAAACACGACAGGTAGAGTTTTTACTTAAAAGTTCTATTTTAGTTCCATCTGACCATATAACATTCTCCCAATCCTCATCTGGATCATCCAAATGCTCTCTAGCAAACATCAGGCGGGCCTGGACATGTACTGGCACCGCAGGATTTGAGTCCCTGACGGCATTGTGTGTTACTGATGTTAGCCTTTGTTACTTTGGTCCAAGCTCTCTGCAGCTCATTCTCTAGGTCTCTCCCGTGTGGTTCTGGGATTTTTGCTCACCTTCTTTTGTTATTAGATTATCAGTGTCAGGTGTCTTTTATACTGATAACGAGTTTCAACAGGTGCCCTTAATACTGGTAATGAGTGGAGGACAGAGGAGCCTCTTACAGAAGAAGTTACAGGTCTGTGAGAGCCAGAAACCTTGCTTGTTTGTAGGTGACCAAATACTTATTTTCCATCATTATTTGCAATTAAATTCTTTAAACGCCAATGGGATTTTCTGGATTTCCCCCCCTTATTTAGTCTCTCATAGTTGAGGTATATCTATGATGAAAATTACAGGCCTCTGTCATCTTTTTAAGTGGGAGAACTTACTCCCACTCACAGAAACTTACTCCTTTGGACATGTAACTAAAACAGCTCACATGTTGAAACTGCTGGGGACTCGTCATGATCGCTAGTCCCAGCAACCCCTTCAGGGAATTTAATAGAGTGTCGGGCCAAGGTTTCTTGTGACTTTGATGCCCTCATTAATTGATAATAATGGCTTTGTTCGTGGGTTCTATTGCCCTATAAGTGTGACTGTTTCTGATTAGATCTTATAAGCCTGATACTGCCCATTGATGTTTCAGAACTGAAGAAGTCTATTTGATTAGGGGTGAAACTTCTTCAAAGTAACTAGAGAGGTCCAGTTGCCTTCACTTTTAACTTTCAGGAGTCGTTCCTTACCACTATCACCACATGCTTGCTCAGGAGGAGAGATTGCTGCTAAGTCAACAGATCAATGGAAACTAATCAGCTGATTTTCCCTCACGCAATTTTTTACCATTACATGAACAACTGTCTTTGATTGTGTTGTACCATGACTAGGACTGGACTGGATTGTAAGTTATTGAATGTGACTATTGGTTAATACTGCAGTGAACTGGATTATTTATTTGAACCTGTCTGGATTCTGTAAAACCGGATATGAACTGGATCTGATTGTCTTTTAAAATAACATAAAAAACTGAAAGGAATTACACAGTCTGTCTCTTTTAATGATTTTATATAGTGTTTTTAACCCACAATTAAATATGGCTTTAATAAATGTGTGCTAAAACCCCAAAAATCCCGTCCATTTTTTCACTTCCCGCCTTTAGATGTTTTACCTGCTTTTGTGTGTTTATTTGTTTCTCTTTTTATCACTTGTCCCGGTTAGTTCTGTTATACTTAATTTCTCTTATTAGTCCCTTTTTAAGAATCTCTTTACTTGTAGGTTTATTTCTCATTGGGTGGTTTCCTAATTGATTTCCTCTTCCAGTTTTTATTTCCTTTTGTTCTCCAGGGTTTCCTTAAGTTTCCCCTTAGATTCCATCTTAGACGTATTATCTTTAGTTAGTTTCTAGTATCTTATTTTACATAGTTTTCTGTTCCCTTTGCCATTCTTCCATTTCCTGTTGTCTCCCTGCCACTCTGCTCCGTACCCAGTTTCAGTTATTGCCCTCACCTGCAACTGCTTCCCACTAATTGGTCATCAGGTTTCTCTGTCATTTACTTGCACCCTCCACAGTATTTAAACAGCTCTCTTTCTGTCACTACTTGCTGGTCTGTCATCAAACTTTCCTCCCTGGTCCTGTTTTCCCTGTTGCTGCAGTTTTTGATCCTCCTGAATTTGTTGAGTAAGTTCATGTTCTTTGTTATTAAATCAATCTTATTTTACTTTGCTGCATTTGGGTCCTCTTTAACACCACATATGACAAAGTTGCATATTTTACTAAGAATGTGATAGAAAATGTGACTATTTATCTAATGTGAGAAGACTGAAGAAGCATTTGAAACTAATACAAATATTACACATTTCACTATTTTCAATTGTGAACATATAAACAAATGTATTTGTAAACTAACTTTAATACTGTCACACAGGTCAGCTTGTTTTTTGTTTTTCTTTATGACTCTGATGTTGATGGCAAGCCAATTCTTCTGACGAACCAGTTGACTTCCTTCTTTGCTGCACGGTTTAGTGTGGTAGGCTAGTTGCAAAGAAATTCAATTCAAAAATACTTTGTTGATCCCAGAGGGAAATCAAGTGTTGGTATAGCTCATATAATTCTTAAAGGAGTTGTTGTAGATTATGATGGCTGTGGGCAGGAAGGATTTCCTGTAGTGGTCTGTATTGCAGCGAAACTGAAGAAGCCTCCGACTGAAGACGCTCTGTTGTTGTATGACTGTCTCATGAGGAGGATGGTCAGGGTTGTCCATATTTTTTTTGATTTTATGAAGAATCCTTCTTTGCATTATCATCTCCAGATTTTCCATAGTTGTCCCAAGAACAGAACCAGGCTTCTTTATCAGGTTGTTTAGCCTTTTTAAATCCCTGGCTCTGATGCTGCTACCCCAACAGATTACGGTTGAAGAGATTACACTCTCCACAACAGACTTGTAGATCTGCAGCATCTTGCTGCAAACCTTGAAGGACCTAAGCTTCCTCAAGAAGTACAGTCTGCTCTGTCCCTTCTTGTAGACGGCTTCATTGTTGCGCCTCCAGTCCAGTCTGTTGTCAAGGTGAACTCCGAGGTATTTACATTCCTCAACCACCTCCACTTCATCTCCCATGATGGAAACAGTGTTTGACTTATCCCTGTTTCTTCTGAAATCTACAATCATCTCCTTTGTTTTGTTCACATTCAAGGTGAGATGATTGTTTCCACACCATGTCACAAAGCGGTCCACCAGCTCTCTGTATTCAGCTTCTTGTCCATCTCTGATACACCCGACAATTGCAGAGTCATCTGAGTATTTCTGCAGATGACAGTTCTCTGATTTGTACTGGAAGTCTGAGGTGTACAGAGTGAAAAGGAATGGTGAGAGTACGGTCCCTTGTGGTGCTCCTGTGCTGCTGACCACCTGGTTTGACACACAATTCTTCAGTCTCACAAATTGTGGTCTGTTGGTCCGGTAGTCATTGATCCAGGCGATTGTTGAGGGCTCCACCTGTGTCTTCAGGAGTTTCTGACAAAGCAAATCAGGCTGAATTGTGTTAAATGCACTAGAGAAATCAAAGAACATGATCCTCACAGTGCTGCCTGCTTTGTCCAGATGACAGTGGGTTGGTTGAAGTAGGTGGATGATTGCATCTCCAACTCCACATAAGCAAACTGCAGTGGGTCCTGATACGTTCTTGTTTGCTTACTCAGGGGTGCCAACAGGAGTCTCTCCAGGACCTTCATGATGTGGTATGTCAGGGCAACGGGTCTATAGTCATTGATGACTGATGGGTGAGTTCTTTTGGGTACTGGAACAAGGCAGGATGTCTTCCATAACACTGGAACCTTCTCCTGAGTTAGGCTAAGGTTGAAGATGTGCTGCAGAATCCCACAGAGCTGCTCTGCACAGGCCTTCAGGACTCTGGGGCTGACACCATCTGGACCTGCAGCCTTGTTCCGGTTCAGTTTCTCCAGCTGCCTCTTCACCTGACTTTTGGAGACAGACAAGTGGGAGGGGGAGGCAAAGGGGTTAGCAGCATTTCCTGACTTGGTTGAAGTCAAACTTGTGGAATTAGAAGAGTCCATGGCTGAGGTGAAGGATAAAACATCCGAGGTGTAACAGGAAAGCTGTTGATCAGAGGAGAGTGGGATGTCGGTTTGGCTGGGAACAGGAGAAGGGGATGCTGAGCTAGTTCCTGAACTGAGCCTGTTGAAGAATATGTTCAGTTCATTGGCTCTGTCCAGATTTCCATCTATCCAATCCTTCCTGTCCTTAAAACTTAAAATAATCCTCACCACACCATTTTGAACTTGCTGTCCCTTTATTTTATTTTTTCTCCCACACGCACGCACACTCCCTTGGTTTTTTTGAGGACACTCTGAACTTTTAAGGACTTTTACTGACTCTACACAATGCTATATGTAGTGTCGTTGGTGAATGACTACCTTATCTTCAGATGTAATGTCTAGATTCTAACTATCTAAACCAGAGGTGTCAAACTCATTTTCATTTAGGGTCACATCACGATCATGAATGTCCTTAAAGGGCCGGTTATGGTAGAAAGTATTGACAAAACTATCTTTAACAAAATGTTAAAATATTAATAAATCTCTGCATTCGACAAGTACTTCTTAAAATAAAATACTGAACATCTTTTCACATTGATGTGATTTAGGACTATTCAAATAAACACTGATTTGATTTGATGAATAAAATAGTATTTAGGTGCACATAAATAGAACTTAAAGGTTCTAATTATATGGTCCTTTAGAGTTTAGAGGGCCCCATAAATGGCTATGGTGGGCCGGATTGGGCCCCGGGCCTTGAGTTTGACACATGTGATCTAAACTGTTAACTATTGTGGAAAAATGTAATATATTAAGAATGATCTGTTCTGTGTAGTTCACATGCTGATAGTTACTGTGTGTCTTTTCTTTATGATATGGTAACCAATCTGATTATATGACACTGTATGAATTTAGGGCAGGACAAACCTGCTGGTTCAGGCTCTTACAGCCTGGGTTGGCATAGCAACTCTCTTTACATTTAAGAACGTCCTGACATACATTGATTATGCTTTCGATACCAAATCTTCTAAGCCTGTGAGTCAAATGCTCTACCGACTGAGGAAATGTCTGATTTGATATTGATAGACTCAGCATTACTGAACCTATATAATCCTGGGTCTTGTTTTGGAAGGCAGGTTAGTACTGCATATTCTCTGATAACGCTGTACCTCCTTGCTTGATCAACCAAGTCTGTATTAAAACCTCCGAATATCTGAAGGAAATTCTCATCTCTTTTATTTAAGAACTTATTTTACACAACTATCTGGCTAGTGGAGTTCAATACAGTCACAAAGCACTCTTCAGGCACTTGAGGTCTTTCAGTAACTTGAAGTTTATTTTGCACAAACATGACAGTACACAGCTTACAAGCAAAGACGCGTGCAATTTCACTCTGACAGGCAGACAGACACTGAAAATGCATTGATCATGCATTGATTTGTGCCTCCTGCTGGTTCCTTCCCCTGGGACCTCCTTTTTCTTTTCATGTAGCATAATTCCTTTTTTTTCTATTAACATCCCCACATTTGTGTCTGGTTATCATTGGTCCTTTTAAACTATGATGAAATGGACACACCTGTTAGATGACACAATAAACTTATATGGGCATAACTGCTTATCCCAGCTGTCAGCTCTGGTGGACACTTTAGCACACAAAAGATCACTATAAACCAATGCACTTCAATCTACAGAACTGGTGTTTTTGTTTACCAACATAGAACTTCAGTCTACAGGACTGGTGTCTTCGTCTACCCACATAATACTTCAGTCTATCACATTGTTTTACGTTCCATATCTTAAGGCATGTGTGTGTTCTCAAAAAAGACACTTTGCATGTTTAAAGGCATGAGTGTGTTCACAAAAAAGACAATTTGTGCACAGTGTGGCTGACCGACAGTGACACCAATCTGTCTGAGATTTTTATACGCAGAGATACTTAAACATAATTCCACCTGTCTGAGGCCTTTCTTGAATGTTCTCTCCTTTTCAATGTTTTATCCATGGTACCGTTTACCATTTCATACTCTAAAGTAGGAAGTTGATTTGGTGGAGGCAAGTTGGAGCCATCCCTCCAAAATGTTTTGTTGCAAAGAATGTAGTCCATGCAATGTCAAACTGATTTTGTCATTGAAACTGTTGATTTGAACTGAAAGCCCCTTTTCTTATTTGAAAGGGGGCACCCAGGTAAGAATCTTGAAGTAACCATTTTGATTGTGAGGCAAAGAGGTTTTTATAAAAACTTTTTATTATAAAATATTTTTTTTATTTCTTATGAATTTTCTTTATAAAAATAATTAAGCCGGCATTTTCTGACGGCATTTTCATCTCATTCATTTAATTTCTAATGTATGTACCTTGACGTTTGGACTTTCTGGTCCAAAATCATTTCAGCTCATTTACATTATGTTTTGGTAAATTAAGTATAGATTCTTAAGTAACCTGAGTGTTACAGTTGGTTGTGTCATAGACAACTACCAGAGACACACATTTATTTTAGCAACTATTTCTGGACAGTCCACACTTTCAGTGTCACATTTAATCCCATGTACTTCCAAATGCTCAATTTCTCTCAACCTATACAGGTCAAAGTCAAACAATGAGAATATTGTGCAAAAGTTCCTTAATTTCAGTAATTCAACTTAAAAGGTGAAACTAATATGATGTAATAATGGCTTGCATTTATATAGCACTTTTCGAGACCATCAAAGCTCTTTACAACTCCATTATTCATTCACTCTCACATTGGTGGAAGCAAGCTACGATTGTAGTCACAGCTGCCCTGGGGCAGACTGACAGAAGCGAGGCTGCCATATCGGGTCAGCGGCCCTTCTAGTACTCCAGTTAGGTGAAGTGTCTTGCCCAGGGACACAACGACATGTAGTAGGCAGAAGTCAATGAATCGGACCCATGATTTGTGGGTTACAGGCCGACAACTCTACCACTGAGCTACAGCCGCCCCTATATAGACTCATTAGAGGCAAAGTGGGATAAAGCAGGGCTCTAGACTGCGAGTGTTTGGTCGCGTTTTGCGACCATCTTTAGTCTGAGTGCAAGAAAATTTAAACATCACTCTCGCCAGACCAAGTGGCAATTTCCCAAAACACTTCTGTAATGTCAACATAACTTGAAAGAGTTACAATATATATTCACGTGAGTGAGGTCATCAGACACATTTGGGACTGAGAACCTGCTGTGGACATGAAGAAGAAAAAAAACTGCTGCGGACATGATCCTGTACAAACCAGGCGCTTTTGGCCCATTGAAGCAAGCAATATTTATTACTTGCTGCGATTTGCCGAAGGCGCTTGATTTCTACAGGATATGATTGGCCGCCTTTGTGTCGCAATATTGCTTTAAATGGGGAGGAGCGCGGCAATTTTAGTGCTGTAAGTTCTATAAACAGTCACTGGCTGAGAGGGACAGCTCCGCTATCATGGCGAAGAGAACGATATAATTTATTTTTAGGCCAGCTCGTGAATAAACTTCCCCTGTAGTCGATATTAGTCACAGACACGCAATAGGAAGAATCCGAAAGTTTAAAAATTCCGACATGAGTGGATGTCGGAGTTCAAGTGGCTGAGGTATGACTCATGAAACGGCACAATGTCTTGCCTGCATTGCATTGCTGTCACTGTGGTCCTCAACACGCTGGGAAAACCAAATATCTCGAATATTCTGGGACAGCATTTTTTATTTTATTTTTTACAACTATGCATATTTTAGTAATTTATTTTATTTGAAGGGGATACCTACATGACTTGTTCTGACAACTTATTATCCTGCCTCTGACATTCTGATACAGCGCATGTTTTTGATCCATATGCATATTTTTTGTTATTTATTTCCATCCATCCGTTTTCTTCCGCTTATCCGGGGTCGGGTCGCGGGGGCAGCAGCCTAAGCAAAGAGACCCAGACTTCCCTCTCCCCAGCCACTTGTTCCAGCTCCTTGGGAGGAACCCCAAGGCGCTCCCAGGCCAGCCGAGAAACATAGTCCCTCCAGCGTGTCCTGGGCCTTTCCCTGGGCCTCCTCCCGGTGAGACGTGCCTGAAACACCTCAACAGGGAGGCGTCCAGGAGGCATCCTGACCAGATGCCCGAGCCACCTCAACTGACTCCTCTCGATGTGGAGAAGCAGCGGCTCTACTCTGAGCCCCCTCCGGATGACTGAGCTTCTCACCCTATCTCTAAGGGAGAGCCCAGACACTCTGCGGAGGAAACTCATTTCAGCCGCTTGTATCCGTGATCTCGTTCTTTCGGTCACCACCCAGAGTTCGTGACCATAGATAAGGGTAGGAACGTAGATCGACCGGAAAATCGAGAGCTTCGCCTTTCAGCTCAGCTCTCTCTTCACCACGACAGACCGGTACAGCGCCCGCATAACTGCAGATGCCCCAACAATCCGTCTATCGATCTCCCGCTCCATTTTTCCCTCATTCGTGAACAAGACCCCCAGATACTTAAACTCCTCCACTTGGGGAAGGACCCCATCCCCAACCCGGAGAAGGCACCCCACCCTTTTCCGGCTGAAGACCATGGCCTCGGATTTGGAGGTGCTGATTCTCATCCCAGCCGCTTCACACTTGGCTGCGAACCGCTCCAGCGAAAGCTGTAGATCACGTTATTTATTTATCTTAGTTTTTCCATGTGCAAATATTGACAATGCAAAGTCAAAAATAAAATGGCAGTTGTTGATAACTTGGTTGTCTTTTATGTACATTTCACATTTGGTCAATTTAGTATATCTAGGGGCACCACTAACTGACATTAGATTTTTTCGGGTTAGGGTGGGCCCTTAAATTTGGGAAAATGCCGGTAGAAATTTCCGGTTAAGGGCTACAGTGCCCCTTCGAAAAATGTTAGTCTGGAGCCCTGTAAAGGCTTGAAGCCTTTATTTGTCATAATTAGGCCCGAGCAGCTAAGCGCTGCGAAGGCCTATTGTATCTGTACTGTTTCTTATTATTCTTCCCCAAAAATTAATTGGCTTTTTTTTTGGAGGCCTAAACATACCAAAAAACTCACAATATTTGGTGGACGCGTCAGGTGTGTGTGATATTTACGTATTTTAAAGGTTTAAAAAAAGTCCAAACAGAAATGGCTCAGTAGCGCCACCTGGAATATTTCAAATACCCCTCCCCATTGACCTTATTTCAAAGTAGAGGCATGCCCTTTGGCACACAAGTAGAACTTCCCAAGACCTAACAAATTGCGTTAAAACGTCGCCATCCCAAACGCTCAGGAAGTCAGCCATCTTGCTTGGAACATGCGATTTTTACCCCTCTTTTGACGTTTACAGCCTCTGCATCTGATCAAACTCCTCCGTCAAATTTAGACTGATCAAATTGGAACTTGGTCAGTATTGGCCTTCAGGCATGGGGGATCAAAATGTATCAATTAAATTGACTTTTCGGGTATGTTGGGGGGCGTGGCCAGGCCTCAAAGTTTGACTAGACTGCAAAAATATTAAAGTTCTTATATCTCCTGTTCAGAAAGTCACAGAGGGATGAAAACGGCTGAGATGAATGATCATCAGGTCCCTGACAAATCCTGATGGTCAAATCCTGACACCACTGAAGTCCCTCCCCCTCAGATTAAGAAGTGTAATGTTTTGCTGTGAAAGGTCCAGATTATACACCCTTGACTTAATCAACATGATCCGGTCCAGTGACTAAACAAGTTGGTGTAACTCTGTGTCCAACACTGAGAGGCTACGAAAGAGGGTGTGGCTGTGGGGCCGTGGCGAAGTTGGGCTTCAAGCCATGGCCATACATTTGGCTATAATTTCCACAAAATGTATTGGATCTGCACCATATTACATAAGATGTTTACTGGTCCAACCCTTAAAAGATATGAATGCAAACCTTTGGTGGCTGTGGTCTAATTTTTGGACAGCGCCCCCTAGAATCACTAAAACAACCAGCCCCCAGCCATATTTTATCACAAGATTATGAAATTCGGGATACCAATGGAGTGTCTCAGGACCTACAAAAAAGTATCTTGGAGCAAAAGTTATCAAAAGACTTTTGCTGCATAAAAGCAGGTGGGTGTGGCTTAGCCTCAAAGTAAGGCTTCTCACGCCCCGTAGAATCACTAAAACAGCCACCCCCTAGATATATTTCATCAGAGGGTTATGAAATCTGGGATATAAATGGAGGGTCTCAGGACCTACAAAACAGTCTCTTGGAGCCATGATCCAAAGCACAAAGGAAGTCGGCTATTTTGAATCAAGACCAACCTTATTGTTCCATGTATATATGTCGTATTTCAACAACCTCCTCTTAGAGCTTTTCACTTATAGACTTCAAAACAAGCGAGGACAGACTTAAGACATTGGGGATCAAAAATTATCAAAAAAATTCTGCTGCATCAAAGCATGTGGGCATGGCTGAGCCTCAAAGTAAGGCAGAAGATATGTTAACTTCAACATACAAGGTCACATTTGTACCAAACTTTCTGGTTCCCATCACATACCACCAGTCAACACATTCATAGACTCATTTTCTCATTTCACTTAAAGCCCCACCCCATGAGAACAGGAAGTGCAATGTTTTACTTTGAAAACTCCGTATTCACCTCCTTTTACCTAATCAACATCTGGCTGTGATCAGTGACTGAAAACAAGTAGGGGTCACTTCTTGTCAAGTACTGAGGGTGTTCGAAAGAGGGTGTGGCTCCAGCTGCATGGCTAAGCATGGCGTCACGAAATGGAAATATGTTTGCCTTTAATTTCCACATAAATCATTCGATCTGCACCAAATTCAACAGCATGGATATTCGTCCAACCTCTAACCCATATGAATGTGAATATTTGGTGAGTGTGGCCTAATTCCTGTACAGAGCCCCCTAGAATCATTAAAACTATCCCCCTCAAGCAATGCATTACATTAGGATTGTGAATATCCCTGATGATGGAAAAAACATAAATGTGAGATGGGTGTTGGCCAAAGGCAGGGACCTTGGCGATCCAATCCTCCTCTACAGAAGCTGACTCTCGGGACATGGAATGTCACCTCTCTGGTGAGGAAGGAGTCTGAGCTGGTGCGCAAGGTTGAGAGGTTCTGGGTGGAAGATGGAGCTGATAGCTGTTTAGCCAAGCCGGAGAGGACGACACACCGTCCCATCTAAAGGCTGCTGCCCGCAAACTAACAGCCATAAGGCCTCCCACTGCTAACCAACTGCTGGCTAACGTTGTTTAGCTTCCCCCATCATCCACGTAGCAACCTGGAGAACTTTAACCGTTCAATAAGGTCTGTCTGGGTAGAGGCGAGATTAGTTTAGGATAAACAAGATTTAAGGGTTGTTTGTTTCACGGTGATTCGTTACGTTGTGTAAGATTTCCTTTATTGTTTGGGTACAAACAGGCTGTTCGGCCTGGAGGTTTAAACAGTGATTTTCGAGGTTTCCGATGGGAAGTAACTGAACAAGTGGCTTATATTCTGAACAGAGAAAACAAGATTGTGATCTGATTGTCCCAGAGGAGGTCTTGGTTTGGACATGTATGCATCCTTTACATTTCTATAAAACAAATCCAAGGTCCTGTTTTCTCTTGTACAGCAGCTGACAAACTGTGGAAATGTTGGAAGTGTAGTTGAGAGCGAGGCATGATTAAAATCACCAGATATTGCCACAAATGCATTGGGGTGCTGTGTCTGTAGCTTAGCAACAACGGAACTGATGAGATCACACGCATTGTCGGCAACGGCTGAAGGTGGAATGTAAATAACTGCCAAAATTACACTGGTGAACTCTCTTGGTAAATAATATGGACGAAAACTTACTGCCAAGAGTTCGACATCTGGGCTGCAGAGACGATACTTCACAGTAACATGTCCTGGATGACACCGTCTGTGGTTGACAAGCACTGCTACTCCACCTCCTTTTCTTTTCCTGCTCGTTTTCAGATCTCTGTCTGCTCGTACAGTCAGGAAGCCTGGCAGAGAGACGTTGGAGTCGGGGATATGATCCAGCAGCCACGTCTCAGTAAAACACATAATACTGCATTCCCGGCACTCTAGCTGAGTCCTTGTAAGGGCTTGGAGTTCATCCATCTTGTTAGCCAGAGTTCTTACGTTGCCCATTATGATTGATGGAAGAGATGGCTTGAACTTCCTCTTTCTGTCTCCTTTTCGCTCCTGCTCTGCATCCACACACCTGCACCTACACACCCTGTATTTCCCCTGTTTAAAGAGGCTCTGTCACCTTAATCCTTAAATTCAGGGGAATGCTTGTTTTGGGCTTAATAAAAGCACAGCAATCTAATAATTAAATTATTTTTCTGTTTTTGTTATTAGTTGACTGTGGAACCCCTTTTTTGTCTTACTGATACTTCAAAGTTACCTATTTTGTAAAACCTCTTTTGTACTTTTTGTTTTTTTTTCGTTCTCTTCCTCTGCATTCTTGTAAAGTGTCCTTGGGTGTTCTGAAAGGCACTAGAAATAAAATATATTAACTTTTTAATGGCTGCAATGGACTGGCGACCTGTCCAAGGTGTACCCCGCCTTTAGCCCCCTGACTGCTGGAGATAGGCACCAGTCCCCCCGCAACCCTGCTTAGGTTAGACGGGTACAGAAAATGGATGGATGGATAAACTTTTTAATGGGTTCTCGTGATACTAAACATCCAGGTCAACCACTTATAACTACCTTCATCACACAGCTCCTACTGAAATCTGTTGACTCGTCATTGAAACAGAGGTTGCAGGTTCAGACATGTCAGTTTTCGCAAAAAAAACATCTTACACAATATCTCTGGCTTGGATGAAACACACACACACACACACACACACACACACACACACACACACACACACACACACACACACACACAGAAACATCATCTATAGAATCTCCAGTGTTGTTGAGACAATTCTTTGCTAACTTCAATTGACCTCCTAGTGGCGCTGTGGTGCCATTAACAGACTGAACAAAACACTCTATCCTAAGACAACCAGCCCCGCCCCCTGACTTTGGGAGCCACTTCTTCAGCTCTAAGGCATGAGGCTCCTGTAGAGAAGGAGATGGCCAAACAAACTGAGGACATTTTTTGTTGTTGTTTTAGTTACAACACTGTGATTTGAAGGTAGCTGGAATTTAAGACACACTTTTATTAACTATTCTCACCCACTGTCATTACTATACCATTATGTTCATAAAAATCAACATTGTTGTAAATGTTACATATTTATGTTCAAAATAACTTGAAGTTGTTAAAAGAATCCTTTCATTCATATGCTCCGACACACTGTATTTCCACACTGAGGGACAGCCGGGAAAAAGGGGGGATATTAGAGTTAAGTTATTATGGTGAGGTAAGGAGATAAATATAACTTTCACGGCCAGCTCGTTAAGGTTGTCTAACTGCAAATGCTTCCCCACATAATAGCTTTAGATGATTTTACTCATTTAGAAATCTTCACTAACATGGTATTCTAAACAAATAAGTTAAGGAAAAAAATTATGCAACTAAAAGCATATTGTTTTACCAAACCTGATTGTTTTTTTCATTATTATTATTACTTTCCTTGTAATTATACAATTGATTGTTTAATTGTCCCCAGCTATCAGTTAAAACATACCCCAGTGCCAAAACGATTATTCTTAGCCACTCTAACTTCCACTCCACTCATTTTGATTTGAGTCAATCTGGCTTTTAGAATAGAATAGAATAGAATAGAATAGAATAGCAATTCTCAAATTGCGACTCTGACATGAAATTTAACCTGATGGAAATAAAAAAAAACATATACTTTAAGAAAACTTTTTTTTTTTAAGTCATGGTATTGTGCTACTACAATGGAACGAGGTTAATGCAGGTTATTATACACAGACACGTTTTGTTGCATAGAAATCTAAAATAGCAGCTTTTGTTTAGCACATGTTTTCAGCACAAGTATTTGTTTTTGTTTAAATAAATGTATAAATTATCCTGCTATTTGACTTTTTTTTTTTTTTGGATTTTGTACAGTTAGATGGCACATACACACTCTAATCAGTTTTTAGAACTAAACAGACACAAGGACCACATTGTGACACCGCAATGTCTCAGGAAATCGCCTAACGCTTTTCCTTTCCCTATCTGTCCCGAATTCCTACTGCTGGAATGTGGCAGCATACCTTTGATGGTGCAATAAAATCTTTTTGAGGAGAGACAGGGCAAAATGTCTTTGTCTGCCAGGGGAAACTATAAAATGAAATAATAAAAAAAGTAGCTTCCCTGTGAGGAAGCAGACAGGCAGACAAACATGGTCTTCCTTTGTGTTCCAGACCAAATCCTCTCTGAGCTCTCACACACCATAACTCTGTCCATTCCATGGCAGCATGGTTTCCATGGCATTCTACTTTATTGGAATATCCAGTGTCTTCATTGGACTCCAATCATGTGGAGTCCCATCTGTCTCCGTTTCTATCGTAAGGCTATGACTCCAGTGACCTGAGGGTTTTTTCGCTTACATGGCTAATTTGTAACAGATGTTTGCTTGTTCCCTTCCAGTCTGTCTTGTTTTGAAAAGCCATCTATTTGCTCGGGTTCTCTCCACTTCTTTACACCTTCAGTTGACTTCCTCATGAATTGTCTGTGTCCATGTCTGTGCTTCAGCTGATGCCTCTGCTCTGTGGCTGCTGTGACAAAGCAGCTTGTAACAGCCTGTCATGGCGTTGTTTTCTTTTTTCAACCACTCATCTTTGGTAGTAGCTGCTGCACCCTCTCATCTGGAAGCAGAATCCGTAGAGCTGCAGCGTTCCCTCATCCCACAGCACTTCAGCTGATGATTCAGTCATGGAAAACAGAATGGAGAGTTGCTAGGAGATAATACACTGACACTGTTTTTTGTTTTGTTTGATTGTTGCTTCTAAAACATACTCGAAGACAATATTTTGAGCATCACAGCCTTTAAGGATCTCTCCTGATTTTAAATGGAGTCCTGAAGTTCAGTTATGTGGCGCTTAGTCTAAGTTAGCTCAAATCCTAAAATAATTAGTCATCATCCAATGGGGTAATCTTATAATTCAGCAGCTAAAACAGTTTGCAGTATTTTGCTTTCATTGCTGTTTAAAACTGTAGAGAAAATGAAGTTGTGCATTAAAAAAATCCTAAAGAAACAGACCAAAAAGTGTTCCCATTGCGCAACAAGAAATAAATGAAACTGTCGAAACTGAAACACAAGTGCACAGCTGATGTGAGGAGATGTCAGCTGTCTGTCAGTTTTCAGTTGGACCCGGCTTGAGGGTATCTTTGGTAAATGTGAGATGTAGGATGGACCTAAAAGTTGCACTGCTTGTCATGAATCTGAGGTTTTAACATCATATGAACTCTCCTCTTAATCATCCTTGCTCAGATCATTCCCAGGGAACTCAAAAGTTGGAGCACACCCTTTATTTCCCCAGTTTAAAGAGGCTCCGTCACCTTAATCCTTAAATTCAGGGGACTGTTTGTTTTGGGCTTAATGAAAGCACAACAATATAATTATTAAATTAATTTTTCTGTTTTTATTATAAGTTGACTGTAGAACCCCTTTTTTGTCTTACTGATACTTCAAATTTACCTATTTATTAAAACCTCTGTTGTACTTTTTGTATATTTCTTTTTTGTTCTCTTCCTCTGTATTCTTGTAAAGTGTCCTTGGGTGTTCTGAAAGGCGCTAGAAACAAAAAAGAGTTAACTTTTCAATAGGTTCTTGTGATACTAAACATCCACATCTTCATCACACAGCTCCGACTTAAATCTGTTGACTCGTCATTGCAACAGAGGTTGCAGGTTCAGACATCTCTGTTTTAGCAAAAAACATCTTACACAATATCTCTGGCTTGGATGAAACACACACACACACACACACACACACACACACAGAGAAACAATCTATAGAATCTCCAGTGTTATTGAGACAATTCTTTGCTGACTTCAATTGACCTCCTAGTGGCGCTGTGGTGCCATGAAGAGACTGAACAAAACAGTCTACCCTAAGACAACCAGCCCCGCCGCCTAATTTTGGGAGCCACATCTTCAGCTCTAAGGTATGAGGCTCCTGTAGAGAAGGAGATGGCCAAACAAACTGAGGACATTTTGTGTTATTTTAGTTACAGCGCTGTGATTTGAAGGTAGCTGGAATTTAAGACACACTTTTATTAACTATTCTCACCCACTGGCATTACTACACCATTATGTTCATAAAAATCAACATTGCTGTAAATGTTACATATGTTCAACATATCATGAAGTTGTTAAAATAATCCCTTTATTCATATGCACCGACACACTGTATTTCTACACTTAGGGACAGCTGGGAAAAATGGGGGGGGGTATTAGAGTTAAGTTTGCTAGCAACATTATGTTGTTTATTAAGGTGTGGTAAGGAGATAAATATAACTTTCATGGCCAGCTCGTTAAGGTTGTCTAACAGCAAATGCTTCCCCACATAATAGCTTTAGATAATTTTACTCATTTAGAAATCTTCACTAACATGGTATTCTAAACAAATAAGTTAAGGTATTTTTTGTAATTGTGGGTGGGATTTACTTGGAGAAAGGCACAAATTTTGATTTACATATTGAGGAAGAAAAAAATTTAGACCTGATCAGTGATACTGATTTAATGCTAAATACCACTAGTGTAACATGCATGGTCGTAACAGATGCGCGTTAGCTACACGTGGGACATGTCCCCCGCACTTTTCGTGTCAGTGCCCTCTGTCCCGAGCACTTCTTTTCAGCTGTTACTGCCATTTAATCAGTTCATATGTGGTAACGTATTTTTCCTTAGTTATTTGTTCATGCTGAGCAGGTGGTACTTCTAACCATTAGTTTTATTAATAATAATAATGATAACTTAAACTACTATTAATATTGCTAATAAATAAGCCACTACACTAATTTTGCAACAGTGAATTGAATGCGAGAAGATGATAAATCACTCAAAAGACAAAATTTGTCTCCCTCACTTCTGAGATGATGGTTACACTCTTGCCTACAAGTGTAGGCAAATGATTTGTGACATCCATGTTTACTTATCCTTGCATTGCATCACTGGATTGGGTGGCAAGAAACAGCGTATTTTACCTATAATTTGATTGTTTTGCATGATTGGAGAAGGATTTAGCAAAGCAGATGTTTCACTCTGTGTGGTCGATTGTACGGCCAGTTGGGGTCTGGTAAAAAGCTTCTTTCAAATTCCCTTCCAAAAGGACCGCGAAAAACAAAAGATGGTTGCAGGCGATCCGGAGATTAAACGCGAACGCTTCAAAGAAAGCTTGGATTTCTGTGGCAACTGACAGTTTGTGAGGTTTGTTTTGTTCGTGGTAAGTCCTTGTGACTATGTATTTGTTATTTAGAGAAAATGTTTTTTAAAAACATTCAAGTTTGCTTATTTTAAAATCCCCTGCGTTATATTGTTTTTGCGTTCTGATTCAGGTGTCCCAAACTGCGATCCACAGCACCCTGACTATGCACGCTACTGTTCATGCAGCAACTGTAAGTTCTATCCTGACAGCTGCTTCTACTTTTAAAATTAAAGGTGCTACATGACTGTATGTTTCTTCAAGATTGGATTTTTTTTTAAAGGATTGTGTAGCTGTGATATTCATTTTTTACAGACGCCACTGAAGTATTATATTACCATAACTTGCAAACTATCTACAAACAACCATGGAATACAGGTATGGGCGAGTGTGGGTTTTTCTAATTGGACCGGTGCAGGCGCACCCTGAGGATCTGTAAGTCAGTGCATATGCTCATTGACTCACATTGCAAAATGGCACACAATTAATAATTTGTTTATTTTATTTTCAATTCAGGTTGGATTCCTTTTTTTTTGTGGGCAGAGCAGATTTTCTGTGCCCGAAGACCGTGTCAGCAGTGCGCAATTGCTCAGGCGCGCAGCTTAGAAGGAACAGTGCTGCTGGGCAAAAGCTTGAGTAGGTAAATGTCCTTGTTGTCTGAAATGATATTCCTCATTTTGACCACTTTACCCTCTATACTGAAATAGCAGTTCGCCCTGTCTAATTTCAGTGTGAATTGCTCTGTTTTGTACACAGAGTATTGAACAGCTTTAGGAAACATGGCTGGAAGTGGTCCATTTATATGTTCCCTTCTCAGGCCCAAACCTACCACTCTTGGCACTGGGGTGGTACCCCTCCAGAGGATCCGCTTCACCACCTGGGAGCAGGGAGATTGTGGCTTTCGAACCATCTTCTTTAGAGTCTTCATGAAATTCTCAAACTTAAACGCAGTGAAACAATTCAGTGTTCCATGCACCTTGGCATCTTGGGCAAGGTGCAGAAGATTGTGTACCTTTTTTTTAAAGGTTTTGTGGCCACAGTGGCCTTTATTTGGAAATCTCATAAAAATAAATACAACTTTGACTGAAAATAAATCTATTAAATGTGGTTTATTAAACATAAGATCTCTCTCCTCAAAGACTTTGTTAGTAAATGACTTGATTTGTGATAATCACATTGATTTCCTTTGTCTCACAGAAACCTGGTTGCAGCAGGAGGATTATGTCAGTATAAATGAGTCAACTCCTTCCAGTCATTTAAATTTTCACATTCCTAGAAATACTGGGCGAGGAGGAGGAGTTGCAGCCATTTTCCGTTCTGATTTACTAATTAGTCCCAGACCAATTGATAGCTACAGTTCTTTTGAGCATCTAACCCTTAATTTTCCTCATCCAAGTTGCAAAACATTAAGACCATTTTTGTTTGTGGTTTTGTATCGTCCACCAGGCCCTTACTCTCAATTCTTGGATCAGATCTCACATTTTTTATCTGATATAGTATTAAATACTGATAGGGTTATTATAGTGGGGGACTTCAATATTCATGTGGATACTGAAAGTGATAGCCTAAATGCAGCCTTTAATGCTATTTTAGACTCAATTGGCTTTACTCAAAAAGTACAGGGATCGACCCACTCAGGTAAACACACTTTGGACCTTGTACTGACATACGGTATTGAGTGTGAGGAAATAACAGTCCACCCACATAACCCGGTCCTGTCTGACCACTTCTTGATAACTTTTGAATTTACTTTAACTGACCATCTTAAATCTGAAAGAAAATTTCATTATAGTAGAACTTTATCAGACAATGCTGTAACAATTTTTAAAGAATCTGTACCATTCTTACTTTCCTCAGTGTCTCAGAGTAACACAGTGGATGGCAGCAATTCTATCTCTAACCCTTCAGAAATTGATGGTCTGGTTCACAGCGTTACGTCCTCATTGCGTTTGGCATTAGATAGTGTAGCCCCATTAAAAAAGAAAGTGGCTAGCCATAGGAGGCTGACTCCTTGGTTTAACGCAGAGTTGCGTACTTTAAAGCAGAATACTAGGAAGTTGGAGAGAAAATGGCGCTTTACACATCTAGAGGATTCCTATTTAACCTGGTATAACAGTCTACTGCTGTATAAAAAGACCCTTCGACAAGCTAGAACAGCATATTTTTCATCATTAATAGAGGCGAATAAAAACAATCCTAGGTTTCTTTTTAGTACAGTTGCCAAACTTACACAGAGTCATAGCTCTGTTGAGCAAACTATTCCCCCGGCTCTTAGCAGTGATGATTTTATGAGATTCTTCATAAATAAAATAAATTTTATTAAAAATAAAATCATTGGCACCCTCCCAAACATGATTACTTCTTCCTCAGTAAATGAGTCAGAATCGGAAAGAACTGTAGAACCTCAGTATTGCTTAGGCTGTTTTGATTCAGTCGAGCTTTCAGAATTATCAAAAATATTAGCCTCATCTAAATCTTCAACTTGTATTTTGGACCCAATCTCAACCAAATTATTTAAAGAAGTGTTCCATTTGGTTCCTGGCCCCATTTTGGATATGATGAATCTATCCTTAGTAAACGGATACGTACCACAGGAATTTAAAATAGCTGTAATTAAACCTTTACTCAAGAAACCTTCCCTTGATCAAGATGACTTAGTGAATTACAGACCTATATCTAACCTTCCTTTCTTATCCAAAGTCCTTGAGAAAATAGTTGCTAATCAAGTCTGTGAACATCTAAACAGTAACGAGCTGTTTGAAGAGTTTCAGTCAGGTTTTAGAGCTCATCATAGCACTGAAACAGCACTGGTGAAGGTTACTAATGATATTCTCATGGCCTCAGATAATGGACTGGTGTCTGTTCTGGTTTTGTTAGATCTCAGTGCTGCTTTTGACACAGTCGATCATAATATTCTCTTAGAAAGGCTTGAACATGTTGCAGGGATCAAAGGAACAGCACTAGGCTGGTTTAAATCATATTTGTCTGATAGATTCCAGTTTGTTCATCTAAATGATAAATCATCTTCACTCTCAAGGGTTACTTGTGGAGTTCCACAGGGTTCTGTCCTTGGACCAATTCTTTTCACCATATATATGCTTCCAATTGGTAGAATCATTAGACAGCATGGGATAAATTTCCACAGCTATGCCGATGATACACAACTATATTTATCCATAAATCCTGATGAACCCAGTCAGTTAGGTAGATTACAGGCATGTCTGGAAGACATAAAAGCATGGATGACCCTAAACTTTTTGCTTTTAAATTCTGACAAGACAGAAGTTGCTGTCTTTGGACCAGAAGTTCTTAAACAGAAACTGATTAGTCAATCACTTCATCTGGATGGCATTAAATTGGCCCCCAGTAATAACGTAAAGAACCTCGGCGTTATTTTTGACCAAGACTTGACATTTAAATCCCATATTAAACAGGTTTCTAGGATTTCTTTCTTTCACCTCCGGAATATTGCTAAAATTAGAAACATCCTGTCCAGGAGTGATGCTGAGAAACTAGTCCATGCATTTGTTACCTCAAGGCTGGACTACTGTAATTCTTTACTATCAGGAAGTCCACAAAATGCCATTAAAAGCCTTCAGTTGATCCAAAATGCGGCAGCAAGAGTTCTGATGAATATTAAAAAGAGAGATCACATTTCTCCTGTTTTAGCTTCCCTTCATTGGCTCCCTGTTAAATCCAGAATAGAATTTAAGATCCTTCTTCTTACATACAAAGCCCTTAATAATCAAGCTCCATCATACATCAGAGATCTAATTGTTCCATATGTTCCTAAAAGAGCACTTTGCTCTCAGACTGCAGGTTTACTTGTAGTTCCTAGGATCTCTAAAAGTAGAATGGGAGGCAGATCTTTTAATTATCAGGCTCCTCTCCTGTGGAACCAGCTCCCAGCTTTAGTCCGTGAGGCAGACACTCTGTTTACTTTTAAGGCCAGGCTTAAAACTTTCCTTTTTGATAAAGCTTATAGTTTGAGTGGCTTAGGTCATCCTGAGCTATCTCTGTAGTTATGCTGCTATAGGCTTAGACTGCTGGAGGACAGACTTACCAATTTTCTTCACTCTGCTACTTCCTTTTCTCCTACGACTCTCCAGTTGTATTACAGTACATTCTGTTATTTCGACTGTTAACTTTGTTTTCTCTCAGTGTTTTTCTCCCCATCGAAGATACACCTGGTCTGGTATCCTGCATGGCTGCAATGCCCTGTTGGACGGGGGTCATCGACTGGGATGATCCTCTCAGTAACTGAACATCCACTGTGTCCTGTTATCAACTTTTTACTTTCTGTAACATAGAAAGTTCTCTTATATCGGATCTTCTGTTCCTTCTGTGTTCTGCTCTGTCTTCTCAAACCCCCAGACGGTCGTGGCAGATGGCCGCTCCTACTGAGCCTGGTTCTGTTGGAGGTTTCTTCCTGTTAAAGGGGAGTTTTTCCTCTCCACTGTCGCTACATGCTTGCTCAGTATGAGGGATTGCTGAAGGATTGCTGTGGTTGGAAATCTGCCCAACCTCACGCCAATGACTGACGCAATCTGCTGGGATTCCTTAAATAGGAAACTTTTTAACTGATTGGAATGTTTGTATAAATGTATTGAAAGGACTTCTTGTTAAGTGCCTTGAGATGACATCTGTTGTGAATTGGCGCTATATAAATAAACTGAATTGAATTGAATTATTTGACAGTGGATAGGATACAGAAAGGGGAGAGAAGTGGGGGATAGACACTCGGCAAATGTCCTCAGGCCGTAGTGGAACCCGGAACGACCCCATTGAGGGCTAAAGGCACGTTCATACCGGTCAGCGTGTCCACGCGTCAAATCGCTCAAACGGACGAAAGTTGACAGTATAAAATTAAAACACAGCTGCTTGCACACTTTATAGTCCACGTCGGCGCATCACATCCGGTAGTTGCCCTAACCGAGTTTGGCTAGCGTTAGCTAACATAAGAAAGTTAAAAGAAAATATTTAACTGCTTACCTGGCACTCCAATACCCTCCGATATCTTCCTCCAAATAAATCCGATCTCTTTCTGTCTTTGTAAAAAGATGAAGACGGGTCATATAATTCACCAAAGTTACAGACAGCGACGATTATTTGATCCTCCATTTTGATTGAATGACTTGCCATCCACGTCAGTACAAAGAGTCCCTATGATTGGTTACCTCCCCGTGTTTGCAGCCCCAAAGTTCAGTTTTTCCAAATTCACACAGCAGCTACTCCGACGGTCAGTCAACGCATCCGAGCAGCAGGTGCATGGATGCATTGATACCAGCTGCACCAATGCGCGCGACTTGTTGCGGGTCAGCTTGATGCCCACTTGATGCGTAGGTACCATAGACTTGCATGTAATCTAGCTGCCCTGCTGCCTGGACGCGCTGACCGGTGTGAACGCACCATAAGGCCTCTGAACATGGGGCACCTGTCTTAGACCACTGCGCCACGCGACGCCCCAAGATTGTGTACTTTGCAAGAAATGTAGGTATCACCGTACATCTTCCTGAACTGCTGCACAAAGAGAACAAGGGCATTGTTTGCATAGTCTGTGTAGGTGGCAAACAGTTTTTTGCTAGAGAGGATCAATATTGTAACAAAAAAACAGGAAGTGCTTGTAAACTGCTGCATGCAGAAAGGACTTCAGGAGCACAGGCCCAGTGTAAAGCAGGAGCTGCCGGAACTCGGACGCCTTCCACCTGTCTATCTCTTTCAGTTTTCTTGGCCGCTGGTTAAATTATACTGATGTGTATCTCCTTACGTTCTCTAATTGCTCAGAGAGCATATTCACCTGTCCACTTGAGAGCCTACATGACAATGGACCCTTAAGCCAGAGGTAAACTAGAAGCCTCATGACTCCCAAGCAGACAAGGTGCATGAAGTCCAGAGGGAAACCACTGACCAAGCCTAAAGTGGTGGCAAGAAGGGGTGAGGACCCAAGGTGATGAGCTTCATCAGTCATGTTGATGAAGTCCTCATTTCGTCGGAGGGGTGCATCAGTGATGGGGAAAACCACACGGTTATTCAAGTATTCACCTTCTTGAGTGCACTTTTCACACAATGTGTGGCCTTTAACACACTTAAAGAACGCACGTGCTGGTTCATCAGTAATGCAGAATTCAGTGATGTGTCTTTTTAACTCCCACATGACCTCCATCATTATGGGCAGTTGTTTACATCATTTTGCACAGTGACGATGCACTACCACCTGCAAGACACATTCATCAGAAAGTTCACTGCCCAGTGGGCATTTACACATTAGGACACCATCTCTAACTACATGACCATGTATGATATCACAGGTTTCAATGTCATTCACTTTGGCAAATAAAGGTAGCTTTTGCGCATCCATCAGCTGTTTTTACATGATCAAAAGTTGGACGAGAAATCAACCTCTATACATCCCTAAAACACAAATCAGACAAGTGAGAGAAAAACTTTGTAAATCTCGCAAAAATCTCAGAATTCTGAAAGTTCTGGCAAGAGACAAGCACAGGACAATCAGCAGTCTTCTTAATCACATGGATTTTCCTTTTTCTGCAAGAGGATCTCACCAACTTAGTGGCTATAACTCCCATCCCAGAAACTGTAGCGTGGCAACTAGCCAGAGAGGGGAAAGTTCCCTGATCACGTCTGATTAGATTTCTGTCTTTAGATAGCGACGACTGAACTTCAGCACCACCAGACATGGACAGCGACCAAGGTGCGAAGCTAGCGTGAGGAGAGAACACATACGGATTATCAGGCGACTTTAAAATGTTAGTCAAACCTATGGTGTGGATATTCTTTTTCTGATTGGGATGTTGGAAGGACTTATGAAAAGCCTAGAGTCTAAGTCAAGATCCTGTTAGCAGAGTAAAACCAAGAAACCTTATCAGAAACCAATCAGATCACAATCTTGTTTTTCTCTGTTCAGAATATAAACCCCTTGTTCAGAGGCAACCTGTGACAAAACGAACTGTGAGAAAATGGTCACAGGAAGCTGAAGAAGCCCTGCAGGGTTGTTTTGCAACCACAGACTGGATGACTCTTTGCCAAGCACATGGAGAGGACATCAATGCCATGACTGAGTGTGTGACTGACTATTTAAACTTCTGTGTGGAAAACATCATCCCCACCAGAACAGTGAGATGCTTCCCTAATAACAAACCCTGGATCACCAGTGACCTGAAGGAACTGCTAAACAAGAAAAAAAGAGCCTTCAGGGAGGGAGACAGGGAATTACTGAGGAGTATACAGAAGCAACTTAAGGTCAAGATCAGACACAGCAAGGAGGCATACAGGAAGAAGCTGGAGAACAAACTACAGAGGAACAATATCCGAGATGTCTGGTCAGGAATGAGAAAGATCACAGGTTTTAAGGACAGGAAGGATTGGATAGATGGAAGTCTGGACAGAGCCAATGAACTGAACACATTCTTCAACAGGTTCAGTTCAGGAACTAGCTCACCATCCCCCTCTCCTGTTCCCAGCCAAACAGACATCCCACTATCCTCTGATCAACAGCTTTCCTGTTACATCTCAGATGTTTTATCCTTCACCTCAGCCATGGACTCTTCTAATTCCACAAGTTTGACTTCAACCAAGTCAGGAAATGCTGCTACCCCCTTTGCCTCCCCCTCCCACTTGTCTGTCTCCAAAAGTCAGGTGAAGAGGCAGCTGGAGAAACTGAACCGGAACAAGGCTGCAGGTCCAGATGGTGTCAGCCCCAGAGTCCTGAAGGCCTGTGCAGAGCAGCTCTGTGGGATGCTGCAGCACCTCTTCAACCTTAGCTTAACTCAGGAGAAGGTTCCAGTGTTGTGGAAGACATCCTGCCTTGTTCCAGTACCCAAAAGAACTCACCCATCAGTCATCAATGACTATAGACCCGTTGCCCTGACATCCCACATCATGAAGGTCCTGGAGAGACTCCTGTTGGCACCCCTGAGTAAGCAAACAAGAACGTATCAGGACCCACTGCAGTTTGCTTATCGCTGTGGAGTTGGAGTTGAAGATGCCATCATCCACCTACTTCAACCAACCCACTGTCATCTGGACAAAGCAGGCAGCACTGTGAGGATCATGTTCTTTGATTTCTCTAGTGCATTTAACACAATTCAGCCTGATTTGCTTTGTCAGAAACTCCTGAAGACACAGGTGGAGCCCTCATCAATCGCCTGGATCAATGACTACCTGACCAACAGACCACAATTTGTGAGACTGAAGAATTGTGTGTCAAACCAGGTGGTCAGCAGCACAGGAGCACCACAAGGGACCGTACTCTCTACATTCCTTTTTACTCTGTACACCTCAGACTTCCAGTACAAATCAGAGACCTGTCATCTGCAGAAATACTCAGATGACTCTGCAATTGTCGGGTGTATCAGAGATGGACAAGAAGCTGAATACAGAGAGCTGGTGGATCGCTTTGTGACATGGTGTGGAAACAATCGTCTCACCTTGAATGTGAAAAAAACATAGGAGATGATTGTAGATTTCAGAAGAAACAGGGATCAGTCAAACAGTGTTTCCATCATGGGAGAAGAAGTGGAGGTGGTTGAGGAATATAAATACCTCGGAGTTCACCTTGACAACAGACTGGACTGGAGGCGCAACAGTGAAGCCGTCTACAAGAAGGGACAGAGCAGACTGTACTTCTTGAGGAAGCTTAGGTCCTTCAAGGTTTGCAGCAAGATGCTGCAGATCTTCTACAAGTCTGTTGTGGAGTGTGTAATCTCTTCAGCCGTCATCTGTTGGGGTAGCAGCATCAGAGCCAGGGATTTAAAAAGGCTAAACAACCTGATAAAGAAGGCTGGTTCTGTTCTTGGGACAACTGTGGAAAATCTGGAGATGATAATGCAAAGAAGGATTCTTCATAAAATCAAAAAAATTATGGACAACCCTGAGCATCCTCTTCATGAGACAGTCATACAACAACAGAGCGTCTTCAGTCGGAGGCTTTTTCAGTTTTGCTGCAATACAGACCGCTACAGGAAATCCTTCCTGCCCACAACCATAATTATCTACAACAACTCCTTAAAGAATTAATTATATGAGCTATACCAACACTTAATTTCCCTCTGGGATCAATAAAGTATTTTTGAATTGAATTGAATTGAATGTTCGAACTAGAGATTAATGGATTAATCTGCGGTAGTCGAATTTCAAACTCATGACCTGCAATTTCAGTGGTTCATTCTCAAACGGCTTATTTAATTTCTCACCCTCTACCCAAAAAATGAAGGCTCAGGCCAAAGCCAAAGAGCAGAGGGAAAAAGTCTGAAAAAGCCACAGAAAAATTTCGCAAACATTTGCCAAGTAATGCTATGAAAAGAAATTGTAACCCAGACTGGGCGAAGCTCGGAACCATAATAACCATAAACTAAAATAAACCTCACATATCTTCAAAGCTTACCAATTGGAGATTTGCAATTAACCTTCCCCTGGGGTTGCTTCACAAAACCACCACCAAATCAAAAAAAATTATCAAAACACTAACTCACCAGAGCCTCTTGGTCCCAAGCGCGCTTCCTAAAAAAAGACAGTTACAAGATACAAAAATTTCCAATGGCACAACTAAAGCGATACTGAAAACACAAACACTAGATGCTCTCCATATTGTTGAACTGGGGGAGGGAAAAAAATGTAGCCCCAATTTGCTACAACTAGGAACAAACAGATCGTATCAAGCCCCCATTCGTTATATCCTCGTCTATGGCTTGTGGGACATAACGTATTTGAACTGTAAAAAATGGGCAGACAACGAAACGTAAAAGTAACATAAACGATGCATCCAGACACGCAAACGTTACAAAGTCATATGAACAGGAACACCAGTTGGCATAAGTTAAAAGGAGCAGTAGGTGGAAGGAGCCAGCTTACAAGTGCAAGCTTACAAATGCAAGAGAGAGAAAGCAAAGCCGGATATCAAAGCTTGAAATAGAGGCCGGCAACACCTGCATGCCGATGTTCCCGATCAAGGCGGTTTGGGCGACCCCGCCCAGACATCAACCCTGGACATATTGGGAGAGATATAAATCATGGGCACGGCCTGGACAGTCACAGTCTTCCAGCTCATCCAGTCTTGTCTTTAAAGCAACACTAAGTAAGTTTTGCTCTCTGGGTCCCCCTACAGTTGGGAAAAATTTATTGTTTTCTACTACTGTCGTAAAATCTGTTATAGTTACACCAGGGGATTCACATTTAGAATTGATACCCTCTAACGTTACAGATTTTCACGTCTTGGGCAGCCTTTGTGTCAAATGTCTTCATCCCAGGTACATTTTCTATATTTCAGCATGTCATATGTACGGCGGCGTAGAGCTGTCAGCCATATAATAAAGAAATTAAACTGTATAACGTTATTGTAAAAACGTGAAAACCACTTGAAACTAAAACGTTATAACGTGATGGTTTCACGTTTTTACAATAAACTATCACGTTATAACGTGATACGGTCTAATTTCTTCATTATATTGCAGCACTGTTCTGAGGATCTGTGCTACCTCCTCAGAATGTCTTACCGTAGCGTGCATCTGTCAGTGCTACCCCGTGAAAAGTATGTTTACATGCCAAAAACAACAACTGTTAGCTTTGATGTTAAACATAATCATCGGAAAATATTTTTCAAGTGACGGGATTGAAGTGGCAGTTTAGCAGTAATGCCTAACATAGCAAAAAATTATGAATAACGAAAACTTTTCTTTCAATCCACAGAACATGCTACCCGTTTTATATAAAGCTAAAACTAGCACATAAAGATGAACTAAAAACCATGATCAGAATATCCTCCTGTTAAATAGGCCTATAGATGAATAGCAGACTCTGGAAATCTGTTAGTTTGTAAAGCAGCTAATGAATAAATACCAAGCTGTCAATTAGGCCGCCTATGACATCCCAGTTTTATGAAGAGACGTGAGGCTTGGATACATTTCAACCAAGACTGGCTTCTTTATTAGCACTTCTGACATTGACCATTATCACATTCCCAAGAGCATTTCAGGCTTTTATACCCTCCTGCTACAGGTAATTAGCTGGGACATCCCATTGAGTTGGGACTAAAATACCAAACCTCTAACACCTCTATATACAACAACAACAACCTGCAAAACAAAACGAAGAATAAATATTTACATATATACATAACTATAAATAAGTCAATAAATCTGCCTGTACAGCATAATTCATTTAAACATTTCATTACATTAAAACTACTTCCCCCTTCCTTGTTAACTTGGTTTGCTCCGAAAGCTCTTAAGCAGGCAATTGGGCTACTTCCCTCCTTTACCATTCCTCCCCTGCCAAGAAGACAATAAAAGGTGAGCAATTCCATTACCTTGCTGAACATACAATTTTACCCCATTCAGAACACAGCATAAGTAGATATAAGTATCAATGTTTGTCACCATGTGCACATACTAACTGACGTTTTACTTCACAGGCAGGATGGCCAGTCCCCCTCTGCAAACAACAAACATTTAACCTTATTTTCTACGTAAATAAAATAATCAATTAATTCATCTGTGTGTTTATTACATCAACATCTGCCAATCATGCAATATTCCTCTAAGAACTTAATCACAAAGAGTAGTGATGGAGCGCCAGGTCTCCATCACATTTCCTCCCCCCTTCCCTAGGACCACAGTCCGTCAGTCCTCATACATACGGGAAAGAGAGTCCGCCACAACGTTCAACTTTCCTGCCCTATACTGCACTGTGAAATTGTAAGGTTGAAGACTAATGTACCATCTTGTGATCCGCATATTAGAGTCTTTCATCTGGTGCAACCACTGAAGCGCTCGATGATCCGTTTCCAGAACGAAATGTCGGCCCAACAGATAATACCGCAGCGATTCCACAGCCCACTTCACTGCAAGACACTCCTTTTCCACTGTTGAGTATCTTGTCTCTCTATCCCGAAGCTTCCGACTGAGGAAGGCCACAGGACGTCTTTCTCCATCCACCTCCTGCAGCAGCACTGCCCCCACACCAACTCACGAAGCATCTGTCTGTAGCGTGAAAGACTGTTTGAAGTCAGGGCTATGAAGCACAGAGTCACTCGTGATTGCTGACTTGAGATCCTTGAAGGCTCTGTCACAGTTTTCAGTCCACTTGACCTTATTTGGAGCAGAGGCTTTCGTAAGGTCAGTGAGAGCTGCTGCTCTCTCAGCAAAATGGGGAACAAACTTACTATACCATCCCACCAGTCCCACAAAAGCACGCACTTTCCTCTTTGTTGTGGGCACTGGATATGAGTGAATTGCCTCCACCTTTCCCACTTGAGGCTTAACTTGTCCTTGCCCCACCACATAGCCCAAGTACTCCACTTGGCTCTGTGCCACTTTACACTTATGAGGATTGATGGTGAGACCCGCTGATTCAATCAGGCTGAGAACCTGGTGCAGGTGAGCCACATGCTCCTCCCAGGTTTGGCTAAAGATAACCACATCATCCAGGTATGCAGCAGCAAACTCCGATACTCCGCTCAGCACCTGGTCCATGAGTTGCTGAAATGTCGCTGGCGCCCCTTGCAGACCAAATGGCATCACCTTAAACTGAAACAAACCAAAAGGTGTTTTGAAGGCTGTTAGCTCTCTTGCTTCCTGTGAAAGGGGCAATTGCCAGTAACCCTTACACAGATCAAGAGTGGTAATGAACTGGCCTCTTCCAACCCTTTCCAAAAGTTCATCAATGCGGGGCATTGGATAAGGATCAACTTTGGAGATGGCATTAAGACATCTGAAGTCAATACAAAACCTCAAAGATCCATCCTTTTTTGGAACCAGCACGACCGGACTGCACCAGTCACTCACAGATGCTTCAATGATTCCAAGCTCCAACATGAGCTCAATTTCCTTCTTGAGTTGTGGCACCAGACGTTCCGGAATCCTATAAAACTTCCTGTGAGGGATGACATCATCTTTCAGATTAATTTTATGTTGCACCAAAGTAGTCAAACCTGGCTTTTCCTAAAACAAATCTGGATCAAGGAGTGGTCTGATATCCTCCTGCTGGGAAGGCTGGAGATGGAAGAGAGTCACTGAACATGGCTCTGCTTTGCCCGTGGGGAAAAACTGCTCATCCTCCTCTTCATCCTCCACCATGCGAGCAAGGAGCTGTTGTATGGCTGGCTGTGGATGTCTTGGTTCCTGGGCTTGTTGATCCTGTGGCAGCTGTGGACTCAATGAGGGAGGTGACAAGACAGGTGGCTGCGGCTGAACCAGGAACTCCTTTAACAGATTCACATGAAAGGTTTGATATTTATTTTTCTTTTCAGGCATGTACAGTTCATATGTTACTTTACCCAAACATCTTGTGACTCTGTAAGGCCCCTGCCACTTTGCTAACAGTTTACTGTCACAAGTAGGAAGCAGCAACATCACCTGTTGACCTGGTTGGAAAATCCTCTCCCTGGCCCTTTTATCAAACCAGGTCTTCTGATTGGTCTGAGCCATCCTCATGTTTCTCTGGGCCAGTTCAGTCATTCGTTCCAACTTCTCCCTCATCTGAATGACATACGCCACCACGTTTTCTCCAGCTGCCCTTGGGTCCTCCCAATGCTCCCTCAGCAAGTCCAGTGGCCCTCTAACCTGACGGCCATACAGCAACTCGAATGGTGAAAATCCAGTGGAGGCCTGTGGAACCTCACGATAGGCAAACAATAAGTAAGGCAGCCACTGGTCCCAATCAGAGCCAGTCTCCGAAACAAACTTGCGTAGCATGTTTTTCAAAGTTTGGTTGAACCGCTCCACAAGTCCATCTGACTGGGGGTGGTATGGGGTGGTTTTTATACCCTTAATACTAAGCAACTGATAAACCTGCTTTAGTAGCTTTGATAGAAAATTTGTTCCACAATCTGTTAGAATATCCCTAGGTATACCCACTCTAGAAAATAACTGCAACAAGCAATTAGCAATTTGGCGAGCTTTTACTGATCTAAGTGGAAAAGCCTCTGGGTAGCGAGTGGCATTGTCACAAATGACCAATATGAAACGGTTACCACGGGAGCTTCTCTCAAGGGGGCCCACGATGTCCATCCCTATTCTGTCAAAGGGTGTGTCTATAATGGGCAGTGGCTGTAGCCTAGCGCGAGGCACACCTTTGTTTGCCGAAAGCTGACATGTCTTACATGCTGCACAGAATTGCTGCACCTGAGTGAACATGCCAGGCCATACAAAGCGAGAGGCAATCCTATGAAGAGACTTTTGAAAAGCAAGGTGACCTGCCCACGGCACTGAATGACCCAGTTCCAATACTTTCTGCCTAAAAGGTTGTGGTAATGCTATGGCTTCAGTTTTGCCTTTAAGCTGGTAAAGAATACCATCTCTCACAATGTAAGTAGCTTCTGCCAAAACATCAACTTTGCCCTGCTTGTTCCCATTAACCTCCGAGACTTTATCAAACCAAGGCTTTAATGTGGGATCAGCCCTCTGGAGCACAGATATATCTGAAGGAACATCAAAATCAAGATGTTGACTAGGTATCCCTGGCTGCACATGTTCTAACTTCGGTGAGCCCAGGAACTTATCCCTTCTTCTCTGAGCTCGAGACTTAACAGGTTTAACTGAACCTGACTTTAGTTCCTCATTATAAAATGGTAGCTCTTCGAGAGGATTACTCGCCTTCTGTGCTCTTGTGGTAACAAAACTGCCACTAGGTCCTGTAAATCCTGGGTCTAAATTCAGGTGCAAGCCCTGATTGCTTGATTTGACCTCTTCTTGATGAATAGCAACTTTTTGAGTTTCAGTTTTTACATTGTGTACCAAATCTAGCAAGGTGGGAACATCCAGCCCCAGAATAACTGCATAGGGCAACTTAGGTGCTAAAGCCACAGGCAAAAGAACAGTCTGGCCACCCACAGTCAAATAAACTTCAGAAACATGATAATCTCTCTCATCACCATGAACACAGCTTATTTTAGTTTTAGCATCACTCCATAGCTCTCTTGGCACTAAACTGGACAGAACTACAGACTGTGAGCTTCCTGTATCTACGAGGGCTATTTCACGCTGACCATTTACAAGTACTGGTGTTGTTTGTGTCAATTCATGAACAGAAACTGCATGAAGGGGCCTAGGAACTGAACATAAAAGGGATGGCTTGCTGTGAGTAGTAGCTGGACAGGTATACTGAGTGTGACCAATCTGATTACACTGATAACATCTCACATCTGGTTTTGCACCTGCAGAAAATGTCTTAGAGGGATTGTATTTACCCGAAGTGAACTGTCTGTTGGTAGAATAATTCCTGCTCTGAACTGTACCACCACCCCTTTCACCCCCATCAGACTTACTTCGAGTAGCAGAGAAGGTGTCCCGGCCAAAGGGAAGCCTCCTGGTCCCCGTTCTGGCTGACAAGAAGGTCTCTGCTAGTTGTGAAGCCTCTTCTGCTGTCTTAGGGGCACGTTCCCTGATCCACACTTCCAAGTCGGGATTTACCATCCTGAGAAACTGCTCCATGATCATTAATTCAGAGATGTTCTTCACAGTGGATTTTTCAGGTTTCACCCATTTATAAAACATGTCCTTCAGACGAACGTAGAGCTCTCTTGGGGTCTCACCCTGATGAACGTCCAGGGATCTAAACCGTCTTCGATAGGTGTCAGCAGTTATCTCATATTTGGCCAGAATGGCATCTTTCACTTTGTCATAAATTTCAGAGTCTCTAATGTCCATGTGAACATAAGCACTTCGTGCTTTACCAGTGAGCACAGGGACCAGTCTGACAGCCCACCCGTCTCTGGGCCAACGGCAGACTTGAGCCATCCTCTCAAATGTTGTCAGAAAATGCTCAATATCCTCTTCTGCCATGGGTGGAAGTAACTTGGGGTCTCTGTGGGTGGAAAGTTCCCATCTCGGCACAATCTGTTGACCAACCAGACTTGGGCACTCAAGCGGATCCTCTTCCTCCTCACCATCCGTCTCATTATTCCTCTCACGTTCAGTCTGGTCCTGCTCATGTTCTTCACTCATTTCTCTTACTTGGGCTTGGATCTGCTGGAACTGGTGTTGCATACTCTTCCACCTTTGTTCTTGGCGGGCCGATTCTTTTTCCAGTTTTTGGTCTCTCGCTGCTTGAGATTGAATTAATGGCTTGACCATGCCAGCTAATTCATCCAGTCTGTCCCCTGGACCAGCTGCAGCACCGGGTTCATTTTCTTCCTCCACTCCATTGGAATCAGCTTTTTTCCCCCCTCTGGTCATGATTTTTTTTTTTTTTTGAAAAAAAAAGATCCCACTCCTGACACCACTTGTCAATTAGGCCGCCGATGACATCCCAGTTTTATGAAGAGACGTGAGGCTTGGATACATTTCAACCAAGACTGGCTTCTTTATTAGCACTTCTGACATTGACCATTATCACATTCCCAAGAGCATTTCAGGCTTTTATACCCTCCTGCTACAGGTAATTAGCTGGGACATCCCATTGAGTTGGGACTAAAATACCAAACCTCTAACACCTCTATATACAACAACAACAACCTCCAAAACAAAACTAAGAATAAATATTTACATATATGCATAACTATAAATAAGTCAATAAATCTGCCTATACAGCATAATTCATTTAAACATTTCATTACATTAAAACTACTTCCCCCTTCCTTGTTAACTTGGTTTGCTCCGAAAGCTCTTAAGCAGGCAATTGGGCTACTTCCCTCCTTTACCATTCCTCCCCTGCCAAGAAGACAACAAAAGGTGAGCAATTCCATTACCTTGCTGAACATACAATTTTACCCCATTCAGAACACAGCATAAGTAGATATAAGTATCAATGTTTGTCACCATGTGTACATACTAACTGAAGTTTTACTTCACAGGCAGGATGGCCAGTCCCCCTCTGCAAACAACAAACATTTAACCTTATTTTCTACGTAAATAAAATGATCAATTAATTCATCTGTGTGTTTATTACATCAACATCTGCCAATCATGCAATATTCCTCTAAGAACTTAATCACAATAAGTAGTGATGGAGTGCCAGGTCTCCATCACACAAGCCAGTAAGACGTAGAGCAGATAGCAGTATTATTACTCCAAAATATTAAAATGTAGTAGCCTATGATTATAAGCACAAATAGCCTGCAGAATACACCGCATTTACTGTACGACTTTAATTAATGGGACTTGTTTACATGCAGTGTAACGATATCACAGAAGTGAAACTAACATACAAGGGCTGTCATGTAAACTTTAAACTAGTAGCTTAAGGAAAGCTTTAAAATATTTTGAATAAAAATTAGCCAGTAATAAAATAATTTGAACAAAACTCAACGTAAACTTCAAAGAAATAAAACAGACTAAATGAATCTTCCAGGTAGGAATTCTTGATGACAGATTTGCTGAGTAAGCGAATTGTGACATAACATCGAAATGTGCATGCGGGTAGCACAGATAGCCGGTGTACAGATGAATAAAATCTCGGCTCTGTCATGATAATTGTTCAAGCTACCTGCTGCTAGGTATCTTCCATTTATATGTACCTGCCGAGTATGCTCCACCCAGAGAGCCTTGCAGGACGCTGCACCTACCGGCTTTTGTGAAGCCTGCCGTAAAGCAAGTCTCATTTGAACTACAAAACCGCTACCCGACGACCCAAAGTAACATAGTGCTGTTATGGCCGATAGAGGGCCGCAAAGCGAATGCAGCAGTGCCGTTTCACCCTGTTATGAGTTGATCAACCACTGACACGAGTTCGGAAACATTATTTTAAGGTAAAAAAAAACTCTTTAGTGTTGCTTTAAAGCAAGTGCCAAAAACAAACTGCAAAGCACATCAAAAGCATTGTTTAGGCTACTGTTTCCTAACCACTGGGCTGGGGCTTACTAGTAGCCTGCGAAGTGCAATCGAGTGGGCCACAAAGTTACGTTAAGGGTGACTTTACAAGAAGAAATGCAGCTATTGATTCTTTTTGAAATCGAGTATTCTAGCGATTATTTCATCGATTAATCGGATAAAAAATTATTTTGCGTTAAGTGGAACTTATTAATATGCACAACAAATGTCACGCTGTGAACTATCCTTAGTCACTTCAAAGTACATTCATATATTCAATTCAATTCAAAAATACTTTATTGATCCCAGAGGGAAATTAAGTGTTGGTATAGCTCATATAATTAATTCTTTAAGCAGTTGTTGTAGATGATGATGGCTGTGGGCAGGAAGGATTTCCTGTAGCGGTCTGTGTTGCAGCGAAACTGAAGAAGCCTCCGACTGAAGATGCTCTGTTGTTGTGTGACTGTCTCATGAAGAGGATGCTCAGGGTTGTCCATAATTTTTTAGATTTTATGAAGAATCCTTCTTTGCATTATCATCTCCAGATTTTCCACATTTGTCCCAAGAACAGAACCAGCCTTCTTTATCAGGTTGTTTAGCCTATTTAAATCCCTGGCTCTGATGCTGCTACCCCAACAGATGACGGCTGAAGACATTACACTCTCCACAACAGACTTGTAGAAGATCTGCAGCATCTTGCTGCAAACCTTGAAGGACCTAAGCTTCCTCAAGAAGTACAGTCTGCTCTGTCCCTTCTTGTAGACGGCTTCACTGTTGTGCCTCCAGTCCAGTCTGTTGTCAAGGTGAACGCCGAAGTATTTATATTCCTCAACCACCTCCACTTCTTCTCCCATGATGGAAACAGTGTTTGACTTATCCCTGTTTCTTCTGAAATCTACAATCATCTCCTTTGTTTTGTTCACATTCAAGTTGAGATGATTGTTTCCACACCATGTCACAAAGCGGTCCACCAGCTCTCTGTATTCAGCTTCTTGTCCATCTCTGATACACCCGACAATTGCAGAGTCATCTGAGTATTTCTGCAGATGACAGGTCTCTGATTTGTACTGGAAGTCTGAGGTGTACAGAGTGAAAAGGAATGGTGAGAGTACGGTCCCCTGTGGTGCTCCTGTGCTGCTGACCACCTGGTTTGATACACAATTCTTCAGTCTCACAAATTGTGGTCTGTTGGTCAGGTAGTCATTGATCCAGGCGATTGATGAGGGCTCCACCTGTGTCTTCAGGAGTTTCTGACAAAGCAAATCAGGCTGAATTGTGTTAAATGCACTGGAGAAATCAAAGAACATGATCTTCACAGTGCTGCCTGCTTTGTCCAGATGACAGTGGGTTGGTTGAAGCAGGTGTATGATGGCATCTTCAACTCCAACTCCACAGCGATAAGCAAACTGCAGTGGGTCCTGATACGTTCTTGTTTGCTTACTCAGGGGTGCCAACAGGAGTCTCTCCAGAACCTTTATGATGTGGGATATCAGGGCAACGGGTCTATAGTCATTGATGACTGATGGGTGAGTTCGTTTGGGTACTGGAACAAGGCAGGATGTCTTCCACAACACTGGGATCTGTTTTATGTAGATTTGTGCATCTGCAGCATTTACCATTACTACCAAATAACCTCCCTTATAAAAATAGCTGCGTTTTTTTACAGTGCAATTATACAATACAGTGCAGTACTTTAAAGGAGGGGTGGTACATTCTTCTTATGCAGAAAGAGCAATTCTGAGGTCCAGTACATCAATAATTTTACCTGAAATGGATCTGTATGTTCAATAAATGATTTATACTACCCATTTGAAATTTTCACTCACAGCATGTCCGCACTGAACGCCTTGAAATTAGCTGCATGTCTCTTTAAGAGTCTCGGACACGCCCCCTTCAACACGCTGACGTCAAAGTCATCACAACATTCTCCAGTCCTATGGGGACAAAGCATTACAGTACTGTAGCATCGGTGCGCCGGACTGTTGGAAGACAGGCATATCTTCCGGTTTACTATGGCAATGCAGGACATGGTACAAGCATATGCATTTGATCCCATCTCTGACCCTGAAAGTGAAATATTGGATAAACCGGTGCGCATTCAGCGGCTCGTTCAAGAGCTACTACTTTCCACAGGTGTTACCTGATTGCTGCTAACGACGCTCTGCTTTAGTGCTCTGGGAGCGGGGGAGGGAGGGCTGCGGAGAGACGTAGGCGGTAATCAAAATTGCGTTGCTGGGAGGTTAGGGCGTTCCTAGGAGGACCCTGGTGTTCAGTTCTCAACATGGCGGCCGCGAGAGTTAATAGATATTACTCAAACATACAGAAATTAACCTGAACTGTTGTCAAAAACTTAAAACGAGATGCGAAAGTGGTGAGGTGCTACTTGGGACCTTCTCGCTTGCTAAGATAGCTTAACTGGGTTAGCCTTCAATTGTTAACCTTTGCACCCCGGCACCTCCTTTTCGTCTGTTTCCAGGAGACCTCCCTACCAAGGACAGGCCTGGTGTTGAACCAGCATTACTCTGACAGTGAGATTGTCTACAAGACATTGAAGTCGTCTACAAGAAAGGACAGAGCAGACTATACTTCTTGAGGAGGTTTAGGTCCTTCAAAGTTTGCAGCAAGATGCTGCATATCTTCTACAAGTCTGTTGTGGAGAGTGTAATCTATTCGGCTATTATCTGTTGGGGTAGCAGCATTGACAACCCTGAGCATTCTCTTCATGAGACTATCCTACAACAGTGCCCTCAGTCAGAGGCTTGTTCAATTTTGCTGCAGCACAGACCGCTACAGGAAATTCTCCCTGCCCACAGCCATCATGTTCTACAACAACTCCAAGTAGAATTAATTAGTAGGAGCTACAACAACTATTAATTTCCCTCTGGGGTCAATAAAGTATTTTTGAATTAAATTGAATCGTAAAGAATTAGTACAAACTGCCCAACCTTGTGTATAATATGCAAAACCTTGTTACTTGCTCAAAATGGATGGATAGTTAATCCCTCAAAAGCAAGTATGTCCCTACTGTCAAAAGAATTGATGAGAATCAGTGGAGCGATAAAAGTCATTTTCTGATTTCGTTTGAAATGTTCCATGGATTTAACTGATGACCATGGATTTTGAAGACATTTCCCATGCTGGAAATCACATATTTAAATTGAGGTGTGATTTAGGGTGCAAGGGAAAGCGGACCAGAAAATAACTTTTATCACTCCATTGACTTTTATAGATTTTCTTTTAGACCAGGGAACTCAAGGGCCGAGCGGAAGGGGAGGAGACTTAGGCTCCCCATTGGGAATGACTATTCAGCATTCATAAGTGTAGTTTATTTTTACTGACATGACATCAGCAAATGTTAATGTCAGAGAAAAGATGAGAATGGTATTGAAGCAATTGATGCACACCCAAAAAGATTTTGAATTTGCTAGTGGCAATGAGAAACTGCGACTATGATGTGGACAAATGACTAAATGTTGTGGAGGTTGAACAATCAGTTATGAGTAGATTAAATATGGTCAGAGCAAAGGAATTGAAAACAAAAATGTTTAAAGAAAATTCCTTGTAAAGTATAGCATTACTAAAGTAGGTATAAGCGTCCAGCAGATGGCACCCTGGTATCACAGATAGGTTGTTTTTTTTTCACAACATTTTTTAAGATTTTACAATTGAAATACAATCATGTTTCAATCAGAACAGTCTTTCTTTATAAATGCTGCATGACCGTACCACAAAGCATTAAGCGCAACTTTGAGGCAATAACAAAAGGGAGGAAAAAAATTAATGTTAAACAGCAGTAATAGTTAAATAAAACAGTGAAAAAAAAAAAAAGCGGCTAGGTCTGTTGACATTTTTCCCAGCTAAGGCAGATGCTTTTTTATTTTTTTCAGACAACAGACTTAGATCTATAAAACTAAATTCTTCCTTACTAAATTTATGCTTCTCTGAGTACAGAGCTAATAGGAACAATTTAGGATCCAGTGTAATCTGCTTAGAAATTATTTTTCAAACATTTCTCTCACCTCCTTTCAAAATGTGTTTATTTCTCTGCACTCCCACATGCAGAGTTACACGTAACACATAGATCTGGGATGTTATTATTGAATTTGCTTAATTAAACTCACGTAACATAAACACACATCAGCCATTTAAATTGTAGGATTCTAAGCCGGCTATTTATAGAGATTGTGTGGATTTTTGCACAAGCCTTTTTTTACTTGAATTTAACCTTGTTAAGGTTGCTGTGATTTTCTTTCAAGAAGCTTCTCAGTTAAAGAAATTTAAAATAATGCTTTTTATCACTTGGATTGTAACTCCCCAACAGTATGTCAGAATTTGATGGGTAAAGGTCACTAATTGTTTTTAATCCTATGCCCATAAATTTGAAAGTTGCATCTGTGCTTCCTGGAGTGAAGCGCTGGTTATCATGCTTTTCAGAAAAGGATTTGTAGTTTGTTCCTGTTGTTTGTTTTTGTTTTTTTTGCTGTGTCAGAGTACATAAATGAAGGAATAAATTGTGAGACTATTTCTACCCAATGTGGATTGTCCTTCTTCTGCAAAATAGAACATATTAGTCATTAATTGTGTGGCCCAATAGTAAAATTTAAAGTTGGGACATTTTAGCCTCCCTCTATCAAACAGCAGATAGAGTAAGGAGAGACGAATCCTAGGCCTTCCATCGTTTAACATAAACACTGCAATGTTTTTTTAGCCATATAAAAAGTTTAGGAGGAGGTGGCAAGGGAATGCTTTGAAAATAAATCTAGTAATTTTGGCAGAATACTCATTTTTAGGACATTAACTCTTCCCACAATGGATACAGGCAGGGTTGTCCAATTGTTAATTGAAGTAGTTTTCAATTGGTACTCAGTTAGTTTTGACAACCTGACCTATTTCTGAAGAAACCTGAATAGATAGATAATCGAAATGACCCACTACTTTAAATTGTGTAACCTCCCTAATGCGATTGGTCCTTTCATTTGTATACAATAAAAGAATAGAGGATTTAGTGTTATTTACTTTGTAGCCTGAAATTCTTGTAAACACATTGATCACTTCCATCACTGCTGAAGACTTCCTTAGATTTGTCAAAAATCAACATCATCTGCGAACAAAGAGATTTTATGTTCAGTGGGCCCTACTGTAAACCCTGTGATTTGTGTGTGTAAGAGAATAGCTGTTTCCAGCGGCTCAATTGCTAGTGTGATTAACAAGGGAGAAAGTGGACATCCTTGGTGACAGCCCTTCTTGATAATGAATGGCTTGGGAAATATTTTGTTTGATACAATTTTTGCAGTTCAAGTGTTATATATTTTGATCCACTTTATAAAGTTATTTCCACATCCTACCCCTCCCAGTACTTCTAAGAAATAGGGCCACTAAACCATATCAAAGGACTTTTCTACATCTAATGAGAGGTTCGCTGTATATTTGGCACTCTTCTTGGACCAAATACTATTCAGTAAACTTCTAATATTATGGTAACCACCTTGCCTTCCAACTATAAACCCATTCTGATCCTTGTTTATAATGACTGGCAGTTTATTTTGCAGCCGTTTTGGTAATAGCTTGCAGATGATTTTGAGATCAGAGTTAGCCTTAGTAAACTGATAACTCTAAGATTTTCACATTTATTGGTGTAATTATTTGTCAAATACTTACACCAAGGAACAGTCCTAATTGTTTCAATCTGTGTGATTCTAACACATAAACAAAGGGAAAAGTACAGAGTATGATGTTCCTCAGTGTAATTATTCTAGAATTAAACACTTACCTGGTCATTTGCGCTGGTGTCGTGCAAAGGTAGGTATCCCCGTCAGAAATTGTATCCCTGTGTCGGGAGCGCGCACGTAGAAGAAAGCGCTGTTCCATTTGACTCCACCAAAATCACAACAAACAACACATTGAACTAGTGATGTTTTATCTTTGAAAAAGTGAAATCTAAGTGTCTTTACTTCATCGTTCTGTTTGTGGGTTACCACAGAAAAAGATAGATTCATTTTTCTAACGTGGTGTCGCACATTCAGCCTCAGTTAGAAAACTGTCACGTCTGTGTAAACTCTATTCATATAAAAATTACACTCAATATAAATTGTTCTCGGCAAGTAAACGACTCTTTCACAATCTCTTATAAAAATACTATTTTCTTTGATTGTTTTAAGTTGCCCAAAGCTCTGTCTGCTAGATACAAAAAAAAGCATTCTAACCTGTTTCTGATGACTATTTTTTGCATGTTCCTACAGGTATTTTGATATTTGTCTTTGGTGGATGAAGAGAAATAATTCAGGCTGGAAGTCCTTCTTGTCAAAATTACAAGTTACAAATTATACCAGGGATAATAATTTTGTCCGCCAGAATGTGTATCCCAAAAATAACTTTTTTATTCTGTGGCCAAACCTCTTCAAATCCACAGAATTAAATGGTCATACTCCAAGGTAAACATATTCCAAACCACTTGAAGATGGGATACTCACAGTCATTTATAGAAGGGGATACAATTTATATCAGGCACAAGAATTGTCCTAAAAATGACTGAGTATCCCATCTTCAAGAGGTTTGGTAAATATTTACCTTGGAGTATGCCCATTTAATTCCCTGGGTTTTTTAGAGGTTTGGCCAAGGAATAAAAAAGTTAGTTGGGGGATACAGATTCTGGCGGACATAATTATAATCCCTGATATAATGTATACCTTGTAATTTTGACAAGGAGGACTTCCAGCCTGAATAATTTCTCTTCACCCACCAAAGAGAAATATCAAAATACCTGTAGGAACATGCAAAAAATAGTCAGTGATGCAAAAAAAAAAAAGCATTCCAACTTGTTTCTGCTAACACGTTTTCTATTAACTTTTGAGAATATATAAATGATGTTCTACAAGGTATTTCTCTTTTCAACCGCAGCAATTTCCTAATGTTTTGAATCTGTTCACATATTTGGCAATAAAACCTTCCCGATTCTGATTCTCTTTTACTTTGTTATAGTTATTTATTATAACACTAAAATAAACAGCATTTTTCAGTGTTGAACTCAGGAAGGTGGGTTTTTGTTTCTAGCAAACAGAACTTTGGGCGACGTAAAACAATGAAAGAAAATTTTATTTTTATAGGAGATTGTGAGTCGTTTACTTGCCAAGAACAATTTATATTGAGTGTAATTTTTATATGAATCGAGTTTACACAGACGTGACTGTTTTCTTACTAAGCTGACTGTGCGACACGTTAGAAAAATAAATTAAAAAGAATTATGTGATAACCCACAAACAGAACGATGAAGTAAAGACACTTAGATTTCACTTTTTCAAAGATAAAACATCACTAGTTTAACGTGTTGTTGGTTGTGATTGTGGCGGAGTCAAATGGAACAGCGCTTTCTTCTACGTGCGCGCTCACGAACTAGGGGATACAATTTCTGACGAGGATAACTACCTTCACATGGCTTCCGGCAAGATGGTGAAGTGGGCAGCCGAGCAGCAAAGAGCTCCGAGTAGCAAACCCTGAAATTCTAACAGATACAGCTCTAAATTACTTGAAAAATTACTTAAACCCTGTTATTAAAGCAAATAACTATACAAACTTTGGATATACTGCCACTAATACAAGCTAGAAAGTGAGTTAAGCTTAACTGATGTATGCTGCAGGATGGCTAACAGCAAAGCTAATGGGAAAGTTATTAAAGGGGCTATATGCAATTTTCTGAAATTTAAACTCGCGACTGACTCCATGTGGCCAAAAAACGGAACTGCTCTTCCTTTATGCTCGCTCTCGCAGCATGTGCTCGTACGCCGGTCACTCTCAATCTTTGATCTTTTCCGGGCACTTGTCAGGGGTTTAACTTTTTTAGTCTTATGTGGATTTACTGTTGGTGTCAGAGTTGTCCTTGGTCTCAAAGAAGAAATGAAAAGCCTGCCATCTGCTGATAGCAGGCTTTTCATTTCTTCTTTGCTTTTCATTTCTTCTTTCCTGAAACAAGCGTCATATTGGCTGCGGTTGAAAGTCTGAAAAAGTCGTTTGATGAGTTCCCGAGAAGATTTAAAACTAAATACACTCGCGATTGCCAACCTTGTTAAAACGGTTGAGTTCAACAGCAGTGAAATCCAAGATCTTAAAGAAAAGAACAAAGTAATGACAGAAGAGGTTAAAGTATTGAAAGCTGCAATTGAAGATCTGACAGCCAAACTTCTCCGTGTCGAAAAAAAGGCGGACAATCTGGAGTCATTCAAAAGACGCTGGAATCTACACCTCAACGGGCTGAAAGAAGAAAAGAATGAAGACACATGAAAAAGGGTAGCTGACATCATCATACAAATTCTGCCACACTGGTCTGAAAAGATTAATCTGATCCTGGACACCGTACACCGCGTCGGTACAACCATCAATGACCGTCCCCGAGAGATCATCATGCAATTCTCACTGAAAACCTACAAGGAAGAACTCTGGCGAGCCACCAAGGGTCATCTGATTGCAGAAAGTTTAACATCAAATTCGCAGAGGACCTCACCAAGGAAGAGAGAGAAGCACGGCTTGCCTTATGGCCAAAGGTGGAGCAAGCACGTAAGGCTGGGTTGAAGGCGATCTACAATGGTAAGACTTGCATACATCAACGGACAAAAACTGACTCCTTAATTAGCACTGGAATTTGGTCTTGAATACGTAATTGTGAGTTTCTATTATCTCAGGGTTTTGCTACTTGTTACATTTCTCTAAGGGAGGGCACACATATTTTGTTTTATTATTGTTATTGATTTTATATGTTCCGGTTAAAAAGTAACCTTACTCTAATTTCTGTCAATGCAAGGGGTTTAAGAAACATAACAAAAAGGAAAAGTTTTTTCTTGTTCTGCAAAGGGAAAAAGGCTAATATTATACTGTTACAAGAAACTCACTCTAAGCCCGAAGACAGCTCTTTCTGGTCTAAACAATTGGGGGATGGAACTTATTTCTGTCATGGCACTTCAAGATCAGCAGTGGTCGCTGTTTTACTCCAAAACTTTCAGGGTGTGTTCTCTCAACACAAAGATGAACAGGGTCACTGATTAATCCTTGTTATTGATATTGACAATTTTAAAATTATCTTAACAAATCTATATGAATACAATGCTATAAATCCAAATAAATTATTGCTAGAAGAAATAGCCCTACATCTAGAGCATACTCCACCAATAATATCATAATCGGAGGAGACAATAATATTGTTCAAGATTATCTTTTTGATAAGTGTCCCTCGAAATATTCTTCAAGTCACCCAAATACTATGCTTAACTTCTGTTGTGAACAAACTTTTGTGGACGCTTGGTGTCATCTCAACAATTAGATTCACCTGGTTCAACCCAAGTTATAAATCTAGAATTGACCACTGGCTTGTGGCTAATGATTTACTATCTTATGAAATCAATGCTGACATATCTGCTGCACCTCTGACAGATCATTGTCTTATTTTTCTGCAATTAAAACCGCGAGATACGACATAGGGGACCTCTAAATATTGGAAATTTAACTCCTGTCTATTAAATTATGACACTTACTGTGATGATTTAAGATCTATTCTTTCAGATGTTTTGGCTCTAGAAAACTCAACACCCCAGTACGAAAATTTGATTTTTTTTTTAAATATAAAGTTAGACAATTTTCGATCTCATTCAGTAAAATAATTCTTAGAGAGAACTGGATCTTGTTAAACAGCTGAACTTTTACTCCAACAAATCTAATCCTACTGAAGAAGATAAACAAAAATTTAAAAAACCTTCAGTCAACATTAGATGACATGTATATCCAAAAAGCTAAAGGTGGATTTGTTAGATCAAGGGCAAAATGGAATGAAGAGGGTGAAAAGAATTCTGCATGCTTTTGTAATTAAGAAAAAAGGAGACAAAAACGAAACAGTAAAAAAATCAATTTTAATAAATAGCTAATATAGAAATTACAGATGACAATTTAATCTCAGAGGAAGTTTTTCAGTTTTACAACAATTTATACTCTTCAAAATTCTCTGAACAAATTTTTAATAACTTTCTAAACAATATTAAAAGGGATATTCCTAAAATAGACTACAATTTTAAACATCTATGTTATGGTAATATAACAAGATCAGAGTTGGATAAAGCGGTGAAGCGATTATTTTTATGTTTTCTTAGAGATTTTTGAATCTTGAAATCTCCTTCCCACAATGTGTAAAGGAGTGATAATTTCAATTCCAAAAACAGTTAAAGAAGAAATAGAGATTATAAACTTCTAACTCACATTTTCAAGATGCGTCTTCAGTCTGGAATCTCCAAAATCATTTCGGAAACCCAATCTGTTTTTTTAAAAGGAAGATCTGTCCATAACAATATAAGATTAGTAAGGGATATTATTGAATACAGGGAATTGATAAAAGATGATGGTTTTGTATTCTTAGATTTTTATAAAGCCTTCGATTCAGTGGAACATCAATTTATCTTCTTAGTTGTAGAACATCTTGGCTTTGGAGTAAAATTCACCAATTTAGTCAGAGGACTGTATCAGAATATTAGCAGCTGTGTTTTATTACCCAAAGGTACCCCTTCCAGGTTCAATATCTCTGTTGGCATTCCCCAAGGTTGTCCAATTTCACCTTGCCTTTTCATTTTAGTTAGTGAAATGTTAGCAATCTATCTGAAAAAGTGTGCAGATATAGAGAGATTAGATGTCTTAGGCACAGAGTTGATTATAAGTCAATTAACGGATGACACCACGCTATTCCTAAAGAATTATAAAAAAATTCCCACAGTTAAGCTCCATCTCCATCCAAGGTATATCCCTCATTGACAAAAAATGTACAAACCAATTTATTAGACACTGTTTAACTGACAAAGTGCAGCCCAAAAGCCCCCTATGATGAAAATGACAGATGGACTCAGTGTTCCCTCACCCGGACGCGGGTCACCGGGGCCCCCCTCTGGAGCCAGGCCTGGAGGTGGGGCACGTTGGCGAGTGCCTGGTGGGCGGGCCTTCACCCATGGGGCCCGGTCGGGCTTAGCCCGAAGAGGTAACATGGGTCCCCCTTCCCATGAACTCACCACCTGTGGGAGGGGCCATAGGGGTCGGTTGCTGTGCAGGATGGGCGGCGGCTAAAGGCGGGGACCTTGGCGGTCCGATCCTCAGCTGCAGAAGCTGGCTCTCGGGACGTGGAACGTCCCCTCCCTGGTGGGGAAGGAGCCGGAGCTGGTGTGCGAGGTTGAGAGGTTCCGACTGGACATCGTCGGACTCACCTCGGCGTACGGCTCTGGCTCTGGAACCCGTCTCCTCGAGAGGGGTTGGACTCTCTTCCACTCTGGAGTTGCCCCCCCTGAGAGGCACTGAGCTGGGGTGGGCATACTTGTTGCCCCCCATCTCGGCGCCTGTACGTTGGGGTTTACCCCGGTGAACGAGAGGGTAGCCTCCCTCCACCTTCGGGTGGGGGGACGGGTCCTGACTGTTGTTTGTGCTTACGCGCCAAACAGCAGATTAGATTACCCACCCTTCTTGGAGTCTTTGGAGGGGGTGCTGGAGAGTGCTCCTCCTGGAGACTCCCTTGTTCTGCTGGGGGACTTCAACGCTCACGTGGGCAATGACAGTGAGACCTGGAGGGGTGTGGTTGGGCGGAATGGCCCCCCCCAATCTGAACCCGAGTGGTGTCTTGTTATTGGACTTCTGTGCTTGTCATGGATTGTCCATAACAAACACCATGTTCAAGCATAAAGGTGTCCATATGTGCACTTGGCACCAGGACACCTTAGGCCGCAGCTCAATGATCGACTTGGTTGTCGTCTCATCTGATCTGCGGCCGGATGTTTTGGTCACTCGGGTGAAGAGAGGGGCTGAGCTGTCCACTGACCACTACCTGGTGGTGAGTCGGCTCCGATGGTGGGGGAGGACGCCGGACAGACCTGGAAGGCCCAAACGTGTTGTGAGGGTCTGCTGGGAACGTCTGGCAGAGTCTCCTGTCAGAAGGAGCTTTAACTCACACCTCCGGCAGAACTTTGAACACGTCCCGGGGCAGGCGGGGGACATTGAGTCCGAGTGGACCATGTTCCGCGCCTCCATTGCCGAGGCGGCTGACCGAAGCTGTGTGTATTATTTTGTACAACAGGAAACATGTCAGTATGAGCTAAAACAATTACTAAATGTTACAAAAAAGTCAGTGAACACCAGATCTACTGCAGCAGGAGGTGCAAAATTCCGTCTGCCTAAAATAGTCTGCCTCACGGCTCTGCGCTTACAGCAGCCAGAGTGTTAAATAAAGTTTTGTGATCATTAGATGTCATTCCAGAGAGCGCTGTTGACCACCTGAAATATTCAGTCATATTCATCAGAATATGACTGAATCATCAGACTGTTTTCAGAAAATGTAAGCATACAGGATATTATGCTTAGTCAATTACTTCATCTGGATGGTATTACATTGGCCTCCAGTAATTACATAAAGAACCTCTGGGTTATTTTTGACCAAGATATGACATTCAAATCCCATATTAAACAGGTTTCTAGGATTTCCTTCTTTCAACTCAGGAATTGTCATGCTGCCCTTTACCCTCTCATCATCATTGTCCTCACCTGTGTCTCTCCAATCATCCACACCTGATCCTCCTCACCTCCTGCCTTTATAACCCATCACTTCCCTTCACTTAGCGCCAGATCATTGTAGATGTCTCCATGGTGTGTTGTCCTGCTGTTACCCGTCCTGCTTGTCCGATGTCCTGTCTCTCCGTTCCTGCCGTCGTCATCATAATCATCACCTCCTCCACCAACAGCATTCAATATCCTTACACTTCTCCTCGGCTTCTGCGTTTGGGTCCATGCACCACACCACCGCACTCTTGACAGAATGATCCAGCCATGAAAGATGGACCCAGCAGAGGCCAAAGACCTGGAATTCCTGCGGGCGCTCTGGTGTCGGCTGGATAAGATCGCCAGCGTCACCCATCCCTTGGCTCGCCTTACCAGAGCGGAGGATTTCCTCCTAGAGACTCTCCCCCAGTTAATTTCGAGCGTCAGCCCACTTGATGTGGAGGAAGTGGAGGAAGCAGCGGAGCACGTTCTCGTGGTGGCTGAAGAGCATATGCCTCCTGCTGGGAGGCAATCCGTTCCCTCAAGAGCCGGCACGTATTCAACCAACATCAATTACTTCTTCGCACGGCACGCTCCACCGGTTCTTTCCCCAGCCGTCTTCGCTTCTCCTCCAGCCGGCTATCAGAGGGCTCCAGTCACTCTCCCTGCTTCAGGCAGTCAGCCAGACGTGGTTCAAAAGGCGGCGTCATCAGCTATCATAAGATTGGGTCCTCCTTACATCAATGAAGAAGGTTTATGTGAGTTTTTCTATGGTGACAAGATGGCCTATCTTTGCTTGAGGGGGTATCCAGCACCTCGCTGCACACTGCGTCGAGGCAGAGCCTGTTCCGGGGTTGAAGCCTGAGCTGTCCGATCGCCTCCAGTCCTCCCTGCCGCGATCAACACACCAGTCCTTCCAGTCTGCCCGCTGGCTCCAGTTCTGACCTGTCCGCTGGCTTCAGCCTGCTCGGCCCCGAAGTCAGCCTGTGCCTGTGAGCCAGTCCCGGTCTCAGAGCCAGTCCCGGTCTCAGCCTCCACATTGGCTCCTCTCCAGCATCTACCGTCTCCCCATGAATTGCCAGAGCTCCCGGACAGGGTCATGGAGGACCCGTCGCTGGAGCTCCCAGGGAGGGTCATGGAGGACCCGTCCCCGTCGCTGGAGCTCCCAGGGAGGGTCATGGAGGACCCGTCCCCGTCGCAAGAGCTCCCAGGGAGGGTCATGGAGGACCCGTCCCCATCGCTAGAGCTCCCAGGGAGGGTCAAGGATGACCCGTCCCCGTCGCTGGAGCCTATTCGCCGGCAACGAGACGTCCATCCAGGTGTCCGCCGGATCTCCAGGTCCTCATAGGAGGACCACCGGCCGTCCTCCCGACCGCCGTCCTGCCAGAGGACGCCACTTGGGCAGTCCATCCGTCCGACCGCCGTCCTGTCCTGAGTAACACTCTGGAGAACTTTGGGCTGATAACAGAGCCCACACATAATAAGGGTCATGTTTTGGATTTACTAATCTCGAAGGGTCTGGGCATTTCCAAGATTAATGTGCGTGATGTGGGGTTGTCTGACCATTGTTGTGTTTTCTTCGAGAGTATAATTTCGGTTCACATAAATGTTTTAACGGAGGTTATCACAAAACGATGTATAACTGAAAACACTAGTGAGATCTTCAACCAGGTCTTCTCTCTAACACCTGCCCTGTCAGGGGGTTCAGTCAATGAACTTGTCAACAGCTTTAATGCTAAAATATTAAATGTTATGGATACTATTGCTCCCACTAAGTTGAAGGTTATCTCTGGAAGGAAAAAGTCTCCATGGAGAAATTCCACACTGGTGAGAAATGAAAAAAGGGAGTGTTGGAAAGCCGAGCGCAGATGAAAAAAAACAAAACTTCAGGTTCACTATGACATCTATAGAGAAACTTCACTCTTATAACTTACAACTGAGAAATGCAAGGAAGTCATATTTTTCTGACATCACCAGAAATAGTCATAGAGTTCGGGCATTATTTGCTGTAGTCGACAGGCTAACAAACTCTCCTGTGTCAGTAGCACCTGAACTCTATTCCACCAAGGCCTGCAATGACTTGGCCAAATTCTTCACAAACTATATCCAAAATATTAGACAAGCAGTTGGTTCATCAACGGCAGGTTCAGGTTATGTACAGTGTCCACAGAAAATCCGTTTAAACACCATGAAACAGTTTTATCTCATAAACAGCAAAGATCTGGAGGACATCTTATGTCAACTGAAGTCCTCCTCTTGCTGCTTAGACATCCTGGCCACAGGCTTTTTCAAAAAGGTCTCAAAGATCTTGGAGTCAGATCTGTTACAGATTGTGAACTCATCTTTAATGTCAGGTGTTTTCCAAGAGCCACTGAAAACGGCTGTAATTAAACCCCTGCTGAAAAGAGACAATCTGGACAAGACACAAATGAACAACTACATCTCCAATCTTCCATTTTTTAGTAAGATAATTGAAAAGGCTGTTTTTCATCAGCTACATGACTTCTTAAGACAGAGCAACTGCTATGACATCTTTCAGTCAGGTTTTAGACAGCACCACAGCACTGAGACTGCTCTGACCAAAGTCATCAATGAAATCTGTTTGAATACTGACAGTGGAAAAATGTCAGTGTTAGTTTTACTGGATCTCAGTGCATTTAATACTGTTGACCACATTATTTTACTCAAACGACTGGAGAACTGGGTGGGTCTCTCTGGCACTGTACTAAACTGGTTCAAAACGTACTTAGAGAACAGGAAGTACTTTGTGTCAATAGGTTACTTTACATCTGAGCAGACAGGAATTACATGTGGAGTTCCCCAGGGATCCATCCTGGGACCTTTTCTGTTTAACATCTATATGCTCCCACTGGCACAGGTAATACATAACAACAATATAAGTTACCATAGCTACGCAGATGACACACAGATATATATTAGAATGTCACCAGGAGACCAAGGGCCTGTACAGGCTCTTGGCAAATGCAGTGAGGAAATTAATGACTGGATGTGCCACAATTTTCTGCAGTTGAACAAAAACAAAACTGAGGTAATCGTCTTTGGAGCTAAAGAGAAAAGATTGAAGGTCACCACAGGGCTTCAGTCCATACTGTAGCTCAGTGGTAGAGTTGTCAGCCTGCAACCCAGAAATTGTGCGTTGCATCACAAAGTGCTTTACAGATTAAAATGACCCCACATAAAACCACCTTCCCTTCCCTCCCCCACAGATTTAAAAGCATGGTCACAGTTATACCCCCCTCCCCCCAACTCCCATGCACACACACAGTTAAAAGAAAAAGTAAAAAATGACATTGGGCCGAGTGCAGATGAACCATGCAAGGAAACGCCATCAGAGGAACCATCTGCCCCGGCAGCAGTAGACTAACAGCAGCAGCCGAGGCACCGACACAGGGCACCCAGTGGAGGCAAGGCCAAGACCCCCACCTCCACCCAAGCTCCACCTGGAGAGCACCCAGGCAGCCACAGCCGACCACCGCTCCCGGGACAGAGGGCTCCCACAGAGGAAACACTGGAATGGGGATTAAGATAAATTAATGTATAAAAATAAACAGTAAATCAATGTGCTAAGATTAAATAGTAAAACTGATAAAAATATAATCGTATAAAATATGCAGAGCAATTAAACAAACAGTAATAAATAATAATCAGTTAAAAGCTAAGCTAAAAAGGTGAGTCTTGAGCCTGCTCTTAAAAACATGAACGTTCTCTGCAGCCCTGCGTTCCTCTGGCAGCCTGTTCCAGAGGTGAGGGCCATAAAACTGGAAAGACGCCTCACCATGCTTGTGTGTCCTTACTTTTGGGGTGACAAGGAGACGGCTGCCAGAGGAGCGCAGACACAGCGAAGGTTTATATGGTAAAAGCAGTTCAGAGAGATAAGAAGGCCCAAGACCATTAAGACACTTAAAAACCATTAAAAGAACCTTAAAGTCGATCCTGAAATGTACGGGGAGCCAATGAAATGATTTTAAGACCGGTGTAATGTGCTCCCGCCTCCTGGTCTTCGTCAGGACACGTGCTGCTGAATTTTGTAGTAGTTGTAAACCTGATATACTCTTTTTGGGAAGACCAGAAAGCAGGGCATTACAGTAATCAATTCTACTGGAGATAAAAGCATGCATCAGTGTCTCCGTATTGGCCCGAGAGAGAATGGGGCGGACTCTGGCGATGTTCTTTAGTTGATAAAAACCTATTTTAGTAATATTTTTTATGTGAGGAATAAAAGTCAGTTCAGAGTCAAAAATCATGCCCAGGTTCTTCACTTGTAAAGAGGGATTAAAAGACAGTGATTGTAGTTTTGGTAAAAGTTTCTCTCTCTGAGCCTCAGGACTGATGACTAAAACTTCAGTTTTGTCCTGGTTGAGCTGGAGAAAGTTTTCTGCCATCCAGGATTTAATGTCTAAAATGCAGTTAAAAAGTTCATCAATTGGCCGTGTGTCATCGGGAGACATGGAGATGTACAGCTGTGTATCATCGGCATAACTGTGAAAGTTGACTCCATGTCTTCCGATGACACTGCCAAGAGGGAGCATATACAGGTTAAAAAGCACTGGGCCTAAAATCGAACCCTGAGGCACACCACATGTGATCTTGTGGACCAATGAAATGATTTTAAGACCGGTGTAATGTGCTCCCGCCTCCTGGTCTTAGTCAGGACACGTGCTGCTGAATTTTTGAGAAATACTTTTTGGGAAGACCAGAAAGCAGGGCATTACAGTAATCAATTCTACTGGAGATAAAAGCATGCATCAGTGTCTCCGTATTGGCCCGAGAGAGAATGGGGCGGACTCTGGCGATGTTCTTTAAGTGATAAAAAGCTATTTTAGTAATATTTTTTATGTGAGGAATTAAAGTCAGTTCAGAGTCAAAAATCACACCCAAGTTCTTCACTTGTAGAGAAGGATTAAAAGACAGTGATTGTAGTTTTGGTAAAAGCTTCTCTCTCTGAGCCTCAGGACCGATGACTAAAACTTCAGTTTTGTCCTGGTTGAGTTGGAGAAAGTTTTCTGCCATCCAGGATTTAATGTCTAAAATGCAGTTAAAAAGTGTGTCCATGGCCGTGTGTCATCAGGAGACATGGAGATGTATAACTGTGTATCATAAGCATAACTGTGAAAGTTAACTCCATATCTTCTGATGATGCTGCCAAGAGGGAGCATATGAAGGTTAAAAAGCACTGGGCCTAAAATCGAACCCTGAGGCACACCACATGTGATCTTGTGGACCTTAGAGGAGCAGGTATCTAAACTTACCATAAAAGCCTTGTCTGTGAGATAGGATGTGAACCATTTATGAACAGCACCAGAGAGGCCAATCTGTTTTAAACGAGTTAAAAGAATAGTGTGGTCTACTGTATCAAAGGCTACGCTTAGATCCAGTAGAACCAACACTGTCACCTTCTGAGCATCATAATTTAATCTAAAATAGTTAAAAAAAATTTAACAGAGCTGTCTCTGTGCTGTGGTTCACCCTAAAACCATACTGAAATTTCTCTAGGACATTATGAGCGTTAATAAAATCATTAAGTTGATTTAAAACAAGTTTTTCTAAAACTTTGCTTAAAAATGGTAAGTTAGATACTGGTCGGAAGTTGTTTGAATCATTAAAATCTAAATTGCTCTTCTTCAGCAGGGGCCTCACTACCGCCCCTTTAAAGGCGGCAGGAAAGACCCCCGTCTGAAGGGAACAATTCATCATGGTTAAAATCTCCTCTTTAAAAGATTCATAAAATTGCTTAAAAAACCGGGTGGGAATTGGGTCCAGGGCACTTATAGTGGGCCTCACTGAGGAGAAAACTTTATCAAGGGTCCCAGTTTCCACCAGGACAAAACTGTCCAGCGTTTCCTCTGGTAGAGACACACACTTGTCTAAAACCATGTTACTCTGAGAAGATAAAATATTACATCTGATGGTGTCTACCTTTCCTCTGAAGTGGTTTGCAAATTCCTCACACAGAGTGTTTGAGGGGGTTTTCTGAAGTGCAGTAGAGGTATGATTGAGAATGTTGTCAATGGTGGAAAACACAATTTTGGGATTATTTTTATGTTCTGAGATGATTCTGGAGAAGTATGCATTTCTGGAATTTCTTACAGCGTTAATAAGATAAGATAAGAAATACTTTAATAATCCCCGTGGGGAAATTAAGTTTCAGTACAACCAATCCAAGATCATACAAACATTTACAAACATTAACACAGTACAGGATATGGAAGACCGCGGTGGCAGCCGGCTTACCCAGCGCCCCTTATAGCAGATAGAAAAAAGGATTCACAGAAGGTAGGGGGGGGACAGGGGAAAAAAAACTGTGTGCAACTCTGCCCAGCCCCCTACAGGGAGCCGAGCCGGGGTGCTGAAAAAACCCCCACTGCAAAACATATAAGCAAATATATCAGTCATCACATATGAGAACACAAATAGGACGGGGGGGAGGTTCGGGTATTGTATGATTTGAGATGTTCTATGTATATCTGATGATTTATTGTGATTTAGTTTTTCCTCCATTTCCTTTCTGCCACCCTGCAGCTCCTCTTTAATTTCTTAAGGTTTTCATTTCTCCATGGTATAGTATGTTTTGAATAAGTTTTTACAACTTTTAGTGGAGCCAGCAGGTCGAGAGCGGATTGAAGCCTACTGTTAAAATCATTCACAATAAAATCACAGGGGGCAGATAAAGGTACAGGAGGAAATTTATTAAAAACTTCAAGAAAACCTGCAGCCACTTCAGGGGTTAGATGACGTTTCCTGATAGTTCTCACAGAGGTTTCTATTTGGATAAAACAGGTGATTGTAAAAAACACACAGTAGTGGTCAGAGACAGCCAAGTCAACAACAGAGGACACACTAGTGGACAGGCCATACGTGATGACTAAGTCCAGGGTGTGTCCTCTGTTGTGAGTTGGCTGCATGACATGCTGACTAAAATCCATATAATTCAAAATATTTAAAAATTCTGTTGATAAAGGATCTAAAAGGTTATCCATGTGTAGATTAAAATCACCAGCTAAAATTATTCGTTCATAAGAGTTGTGCAAAATTGATAAAAACTCTGAAAATTCTTGAATAAAAAGTGTGCTCTTTTTAGGAGTCACACAGTCTGAGGAGTGCTAAAAACAGAGGCAGTATATTCAAAAGTGGTAAAATTATCAAGTAAAACAGGTTTGGCGGAAAGGGTTAATGAACTTATAAAAGCAGTTCCACCTCCCCTCTGGCTACTCCTGGTTGAATAAGAAAAGTTAAAATTAGGTGGGGAGGCCTCTGTAAGAACAGCAGGAGCATCTGCATTCAGCCATGTTTCCGTTAAAAATAAACCTTGAAGTTTATGGTCTAAAATCAAATCATTTATTATAAAAGTTTTATTCAGCAGAGAGCGAACATTTAAAAGTGCCATATTAATAGTGGTTGGAGATGGAGTGACTGTATGATTTACTGGAGGTGGGATTTTTAGCAACTGTTAAAGATTATTGGGGTTGCATTTGTTCACTTTATGATTATTTGTTCGCTCTCTGCTGATAATTACAGGAATGAAAGAAGTGGGGCAAGGTCCAAGTCCCATATGTGAGTTACTGTTAAAATCAGGATTGAGTTTATAGGAGCAGGGACAAACTGGACATCAGGATGTGGTTGAGGGGGCAGAGAGGGCAGGAGCAGCTGGAGACAGTGTGGTGGACAGGGGTGGACGAGGGTATGCCAGGCTTAATGCCAGCATACGTGTGCATTGTCTGTTCAGATGTAGTCCGTCCGCCCCAAACAGTTGCTCCAGAAAATGTTAAAATTGTCTATAAAATAAATGTTATGCATCACGGTGGCAGTGGAAAGCCAGGTGTTCAGAGAAAGCAGCCTGCTGAAACGGCCTATTCCTCTGCTGATGCTGGGAGTGGGGCCAGAGATAAAAACAGATAGGTGTTTGTCTTTTAAAAGATTAAACAAATGAATAAAATCCCACTTTAGGAGCTCAGACTGCTGTTTATGGATGTCGTTGGTGCCAGCATGAATTATAACTTTACTCACGGTTGGGTGGCTTTGGATGGAGTCCAGGATCTGTTCAGAAATGTCCTTTACCGTATCCCCCAGAAAACAAAGAGTAACGGCTCCTCTCATCCTAATGTGCCGGATTATTGAGTCTCCAATGATGAGCGTGGTGGGTGGCTGGTCTGAAGGCTGATGGTGAGCAGAGGATCCCTCGCTGTCCAGGACCTGCTGGATGTTGGGCGGCTTGGCTTCCCCAGGACTGCAGCGATGTTTACTGGGTGCCGAGGGCTCGTTCTGTGGATTCGGGGTGAAATGGACCACTCCTCGGCGGATCCCGGCCGTAGTCCTGGGTTTGGCGCAACATGGGTGGCTACCAGAATCCGACTGCTGCTCCGGCTGCTGGGAGGGGATGGGCGGCGGTCCTGTGGAACTGCTGGGTTTCTATGATTTTATTGGTGAGGTTGACGCAGCCTTCACACCCGGAGCTACAGGTGAGTGGAGCCATGATAGAGTCCGTGCTCTGATTAAAAACGCCCCGATAAAAGAAATAAGTCGCTAAAACTTAGTGGTGATAAAAATGGTTAAAACTAGTCATAAAAAAATATATTAAAAATATCAGCTGAATTAATGTAAATGATAGTAGAATCAATTATTTGTCTTTTATTGCTTTGGAATATTCCACCCGTGGGTACCCGCCCCATTGTACAACTCTGAACTGTTAGTTAAAGTTTCCCCCACACAGAACGGCAAGGGTTGTAAAGGGAACATGTTTTATTATTGCGCATATATGACTTATGGCTTTTGAATTCTTGCATGGTATAATAGCTGATGCCAAAAACCAAGTAATCGATGATCTCCATGTAGGTGCACAGAGGTAGAGAGTCTAGATCTCTGTCCCCTTCTCCTGCAGGCAGCTCGTATGGGTCTACGTTTCTGCTTGGCAACGTTAGTGACTTTCTCCACGTAATGACCCTTTTCTTTGGCCTGCTTCTCCATTTCTTCTTAATGTTATCCGTAATTTCTCCGTTTAAATGCGTAAATTTGAGTCGTCTTTCCAGCTCGGTCTCTGTGTCGCTCTGACAGTGTTGCCCATGGCAACTGATAGTGTAGCCTGACAACATGGCCGACGGGCTCAGACCCCGCCCAAATTGTTACGCGTCTTCTCATTCTCGTCACGTGTCTCTCATCATTCTCAATCGTGGAGCACAGAGAAATTGTTTGAGCACTCTGCTTTTATTGTTGCAAAGGGTGGCCGTCATGTACTGCTGGGCCCTGTCTAAAAGCGCCTATGGTTGCAGCTGTTATTGATGTGACATTTAACATTTGTAAAAAAACTAGCCCCACTGTGGCCCCCCTGAAAATATTATCTAAAACCGCCCCTGACTGCAACAATGCACTCTCACGTATTTAAGGTAGTTAAATAATCAAATTTTTCTACAACCTGCATTTCATGAGTAGGAGATGGGGCTCGACTTTCACACGACATTGACAACAAACGTGTCTTTTGACAGGGTTCTGTGGCCAAAACCTGTGAAGTCCTCAGAAGTGCTGAGGAGGGCCAGGTTCAGCCCTAGGTGCTAAAAAAAACAAAAACATGAAAGTTACAGGGAAAACCATGAGAGGCACACACAGGGTCCACCAGGACAGCAGGAGGATTAACAAAACATGTAACATTTGCCAGTCTAAACATGTTTTCTTTCAGTAAGAAGGTAATCATTGACTAGATGGTACAGGTATAGCACTTCCCCTTACTGGAACGTATATATCTTCACTTTTTTTTAAATCTATTTAATACAAACACTTTGTTCTGCATGAATGCCTCTATTGTGTACATCTAATGTGTTTTACACAGCTATAATACTGTACTAAATCATCAGTCAAGATTATGTGGACTCTAGTGTTAGGCTTGCAATTGTTCTTCTCAAGAAGACACCTCCCCCTTATACCATTGTCTTCCATATGCAAACTGTAAAGGTTGGTGATCCTTATTTCTCTTAGCTCAAAAGGTGAGAACTGTCCTGGCTGAGGAGAGCTTTTAATTCAACAAAAAGACTTGTGGCTCTATGATCTGGAAAAGGTTGAAAAAGTTTAACAGATATCTACAAAAAAAGACTAGAATTAGTTTTTTCCAAAAATAAATACGAAAATTGGTTATTTTAAAGTAACTTGTTAGTTATAGAAGTGTAAAGAGAAAAATGCAGAAGTTAGCTGATTCAGTTTTAAGCAACATCAACTAGTTGTCATTGAGGAAAAGCTATAAAACTATTTTTTCCACATTTGTTTTGTTTCTCAAAGCTTTTAAAACATTTACTTAAAAAGTAAATGTTTTTAGTGTTTTTTACTAACTTTTAAGCATAAAAGTTATGATAAACTATACCATACGTCCATAAACAGATTTCTGGCTGCAATGTTAGCTTTAAAATAGTTTCAAAACGTAATTTTTAAACATGAACTCACCTTTTTAGCAACTACATTATAAATAAAAATTATGTCAGGAAGCTTTTTTCAAAGTGGCTAAATAGGAGCATTTAAGAGACTGCATTAGAGATTAGGGCAAACTGTTTAGCCGGTCATACATACTGAAATCCAAAGCAGAAGGGAAAAACAGACAAACAGTTACTAAAAGTAGATTGTGGTAACTTTTTTTCAGAATTGGTGTCTGAGTACCAAGTAGAAGCCCAACAGATTTACTTTCAAAAGCAGAGCAGTACAGCTTTTGCTATAGTCCTCCAATTGATATATGTGTGGAAAATCTGAATTGTTGGGCTTTTTATTTCCTGATGTTATGGACACGGAGACGGAAAATTAAGGAGAAGAAAGAAGGAAGATGAGGAAGAGAGGTAGGAAACAAAAAGTCAAGAGAGAGGGTGAGTTGAAAATACAAGAGAGGAAGGGGGACAAAGAAAACACAGGAAGACATTGAAGTCTGCCTCCATACCCACAGGACGGCAGAGAGAGGGGGAAAAACAAAACAAAACACGAAAAAGGAACATCGACAAAACAAACCAAACATTGTGAACTAAGAATTACACAACCACATCACACAAAAATAGATATAAAAACACAACAATGTCACAGAAAAACTCATGGTACCGATTAATCAAGCTCTAGTAATGATAATCTCAGCCCAAGAATATATCCTTAAACACCAGAGACCCCACATCTATGTGTGTGTGTTAGCATGCTGGTGCATATAAGGTTTCTCCATAAGAGTGTTCGATAGTTGGTGTGAGCAGGTATCAATCCGTCTCCCAGGAATCAATGCTGACATGAAGGAGATCGGAGCAAAGACGTCCAAAGTGGAGCAAAGGAGAACCCCAGGGGAACGTCCAGCGGCTACTGTGCAGGGGCCTGGGGGGGCAGCAGTGACGAGCCCACGGGCCCCGCCGGCAACCGGCCGCGCCAGGGCGGGCTGGTCAATGGACCGGGAGAGCCGGGGCCCAGGGGCACACCACCCCCCAGCAGGGACCCGACAAGGGACCGGCCGACGAGGGGCCCCCGGCACTGCAGGGGCCGCGGCTGGCCGCCACGCGCCGCCTCCACCCTAGGCCAATCCCCACCGCCAACATCCCAGCGCCCCACCCCTGCCCTACGTCGGGGCGCCCCACTGATAGCCGCAGGGGACGGACAGCATCCCCAGGCCGGGCTCAGCCAGCATCTGGACACCAAGTTGTACCAGCTCCCGGGTCCTGATCCCGTGCAACGCAGGGCGCCGAGACCAGGCATCCAACGAGGGCCAGGGCCGGTCCAACCCTCCGTGAACCGACCACGCACGGTGCGCACAGAACAGGTGATCGAACGAGCAGAGACGCCGGATCCGCATCCCGCCGAGCCACCGAGCAGGCACCACCCAACAATCCCAAACCTGGCACCCCTAAAAGAGGTGCCCAAACCAACCAAAGGAAGATATCGGCCCGATCGACACACCGGCCCCCCCAGGCCCGGCCAGGCACGCATCAGGTCCGAACCGGATTGACCACCGATGCACCGGCAGGCAGGGGCCCCCGTCACCGGCGGGGAGTGACGGAGGGGAAATAGGCATCCCATTAAGTGTAAGGCCTGAGGTGCGCCAGGCGAGGGGGCAGACTTGACACTTTATGCTCCCAGGTCCAGGTACCGATGCCCCAGTAGAGCCACCAGCCCCCGGACCTGGGAGATGGACCCCCTACCTTCTAGGACGGAGACAAGCAGACCGCCAAGGGCCCCACAGTGGCAAAGCAGCCCGACAGCCCAGGACCCCGACCAGACCGCCTTTTCCTCCTCCGGACCCCAACCCTTGATGGCCCGTAGCGAACAGGGGTGTGAAAAGACCCCTAGCCTCCATCCTCCCGCTCGAGTATGGTGTTGATGTGTGTTGTTATAATGTGCATTTAAAACAGAGGGGTGGGATGTGGGGAAGGCAGCCACACATCCCCCAACCCCCACCCCGAGCCCTCAGTGTCTATATGTGGTTTAACAGTGGGCACCGGCACCAGAGGTGAAGCTGATTGAACCGCTCCCCCTCTGGATGCCGAAAAGTGTACCCACCCCAAAGTCCCTACATATGTGTCGCGTGAGAATGTTATAAGTGGGAGTGTCTAAGTTGTATATTAAAATTGGGACCCAGGACGCCACAGGATAGCGAGGAGGGAAGCCCCTCCTCGCACCCCAGTGATGTGCCCATGCCCCAAGACCCTATATGAGTGGTAAAGTGATGGAGCGGGTGGACAGAGGTGTCCAGGGATGGGGAGGGAAGGACTGGGAGACTAAATGTCTTCCCAGGGAGCCAGCTCCCCCACTGACCCCAATAGGCACCGCTGTTCACCGGGATCCACCAGGGCAGGGAGGCCATGGCACGTTCGACCCGGGGACCACGGCCACAGCACCACAAAGCCCCACGGACCCCAAGGCAGTCCCCCCAGCCCCATCCCAGAAGGGGAACTAAACCCACCCTGACATTCGCTCTACTCTCAAAACACAAAAGACACTAGACACCCAGGTTGAGTTCACCCACCAGGCCGACATCCACCAGCCCCATTCCTTGTGGAGCGACCACTGCTGCTCAACGGCCCGGCAGGAGACCAAACCCAGCGCCCCACCCACCTGCCCAGCACGCCCACCACCCGGCCAGTCCACCCGCAAGTCCGACCGAACCCGGCCAAATGCCCGACCCCAGAGCCCTGCACAAAGACCAAGACCCAGGAGCCAAGTCCAGTGCGAAAAAGGACTGATCCGGCACAGAAATGTCACCCAGCCACCGCGACCAGCAGCCAGGCACCTCAACCAGCAAACAAGGCGAGACGCCATACAGGGACTGGCGATGACAATCGGCCCAGAGAAAAAGAGAGAGGCGGCTGCACATTCCGGCCGCCGGCCGGCCCCGACCCCCACAGGCAACAGAGACCCCACAGGCAACAGACCCCCAGCCAGGACCGCAGCTAGGGGGCGCGGCGCCCCAGAGCCCCGAATCCCAAGGCCCACCCCAGACCCTACCCAGGCGCAGCACGGCCACCAGGCCAGTAACCCATGTCCGCCAGTGCAACCCCCCTAAGGCACCGCATGCAACCATCAGGAGTTACCACCCAAAGCCCAACCCCAGGCCGGCAACGACGTCCAGCGCCCCATCCGGCCAGTGATCCCACCCCCAGGGGTTCCCCCCCAGACGCCTCCAACCCCAAAACCCCCACATCATCAACAGTATCCCAAACGACAAAACCAAGTGCCCCCCACCCCTACTAGGTGATGGAGCCGATCAAAGGAGCCCAGAGAGATTGATCAGATATGGAGCCAGAGACCGTCTCAAGACCAATATGGTCCAACAAGAGATTTCTATACTGATTAATATTAAGAGCTTTTTTATTTTTCCAGTTCAGGAGGATAGTTTTCTTAGCGATGCATAAGGCAATGTGAACCATTAGAACTGACTTTGTGTCCATGGTGACATCATTTAAATTTCCTAACAGGCAAACTGAGTGAGATGTTGGGATGTTACATTTCAGACACTTTGATAACTCCTCACATATCTGGCACCAAAATTTCTTAACAGGTGGACGGAACCAAAGCGCATGAACATAAGTATCTGGTATATTGCTTGTGCATTGTAAGCAGGTATTAGACGATCCATCCTAAACATTCGTTGACCTGTATAGTGTACTCTATGAAGGAATTTGTATTGTATTAATTGCAAATTAGGATTTTTTGTTATTTTAAAGGTTCTTAAACATATCTGAGACCAGACGTTTTGGTCAAAGCTGGCTGATAAATCCACCTCCCATTTTGAAAAAGGGATGGCTATTGATTAATCTAATGTAGATAAAGTTTTGTATATTTTAGACAGCAATTTGGGGGGGTTGAGATTAAGAAAATCTAAAACTGTTGCTGGAATTTGTAATTCAGCTGTATTGAGCCTAAATTTACCTCTAATAATAGATTTAATTTGTTGATATTCTAAGAATTAGTTTTTATCAATTCCATATTGTGTAATTAATGTATTAAATGGGATAAAGTCTGTTCCTTCAAATATATGTTCCAGGCATTCAATTCCATTGCACCTCCAGACTGGAAAGCTTTTCATACATTTTTTTTGCAAGATGTCGGGGTTATTCCAGATGGGTGTACGTCTGCATGGGATTATTGTGGACTCTGTCATTTTTAGAAACTCCCACCATGCTGTCAGAGAGGAGCTGATATTTATGCTTTTAAAGCATTCATATTGTTTTATATTTGAGCTAATAAATGGTAGGTCTGAAAGTTTTATCTTATTACATACTGTCTGTTCTACGTCTATCCAGGTCTCGTCTAGTTAGCTATGTTTTAACCATCTTGAGATGTATTGGAGCCTGTTGGCTAAGAAATAATGATGGAAGTTTGGTAGATCTAGACCTCCTTTTTCTTTGGTCTTCTGCAGAGTTTTTAAGCTGATACGTGGGGGTTTATCTTTCCAAAGAAATTTAAAGATAGAGGAGTCCAGAGATCTAAACCAGACTAGTGATGGTTTACTTGGGATCATTGAGAATAAGTAGTTGATTCTGTGCAAAACCATCATTTTTATTGAAGCAACCCTTCCCATAGATGATATGGGTAGGGATTTCCCTCTAGCAAGATCATCTTCCACTTTTTTTAAAAAGTGGGATGTAGTATAGCTTTATTAAATCTGCCAGTCTTGGTGAGACATTGATACCTAAATAGGTAATATTCCCTGACTGCAGTTGTGTATTAGTTGGATTCTGGACAGAACAATAGATTGGAAGAACTGTAGATTTTAACCAATTTATAGAATAATCTGAAACATTTGAGTAAGAGTTTATCAACCCGATTACCTGAGAGAAAGAGGTTTGTGAATGCTGGAGAAAAAGTAATACATCATCTGCATAGAGACTGATTTTATGTTCTATGTTATTGCATTTTATGCCTTTAATATTGTGAGTTTGCCTGATTGCTGCAGCTAGTGGTTCATTAAAAATAGCGAACAGGGAGGGAAAGAGAGGACATCCCTACCTGGTACCTCTCTGAAGATAAAACCTAGATGATGTTTGGTTATTAGTCCTGATACATGCTGTTGGTGAACTGTATAATATGTTGTGCCGCAGATAGGTAGGATTTGGCTATGAATAATTATGAATAATTGCTTAGGGCAATTATTAATAAGATTAATAATTTTATGTAAGAATTACCAAGTTTAGAGGCACCATCCTGTTGGATTCCAGGAACATTTATATATATATATATAGCAAAATTGTTCAGTCTCAGATAATTAAACAATAGATGAAGGAATAAGTTCTAACGCTGTGGACATTAATTGTATGCATCACTCCAAGTAATCCCAGACAACTTCTCTTTAAGATAAGGGGACTTTATTTAGGAAATAGAAACTCCCATCTATTCTAAAGCATGCAAAAATTACTACAGATCTTAGACAATAATAATAGGTGAACATTAAACACAATTAACATGAAATGAAATCAGTGAGACAGCTGAGGTTCGGGTCAGAAAAGGAGGGGGATCTTCACTCCAGGGAGCCCAAGTCACAGATAGCCTAGGAGACAAAGTCATAAATCTCAGCTCTGTGCCAAGATGGAGGGGAGCACATGGAGTCTAAGAAAGAATCATAAAACTAGCTTTGGCTAAAGGAGCACATGGGGAAAGCGTCCATGTGGTAGGCCTCTGCTTTAGCGACAGACTAAAGACAACGGAGTTAAACTTTCAGCTAAGACCAGCTAACGCAGGCCGGACCGAGCCCGACTCTGCCGACGGAGTTATCAGGGAGGGAGAGAGAGGGAAAACAAGAGGAAGGAAAAAGTAAGGTGTGATCTGCTCAGGATAAAACAGACAGTTTCAAAGACAGCAATTTCACAGCTCAGACTTATACGTGTGACGACGCAAAAATGAGCAAACAGGTACAGCGCTTAAAAACACTTTAACCAACAATGAACGAGATCTAACTCGTTAAAACTCTATTTTCTCCATTTATATCCGCCCAGACACAATATTAGTATAAATGAACCGGTTCAGTCCTACTTTGCCTTGAAGGAGGTCCAGTCCACTAGGAGGAGAGTGAATTGTGTCCGTAGTTGAGCAAGAAAAGGAAGAGTTATAAAAAACCTGTACAGGATTTTAAGGACCGTGTGGCCCAAAGGCAGGCTGGATGGCCTGTAGGTCGACGTCTAACGAACTGTCTGGGACCAGTTCTGATATAGCTCACACGAGATAGACAAACCGTATGAGCACTTCGAAGTGAGTTCTTCCCCAGTCCAGCGGGTCAGAACAAAAGAGAATCTTCACCGGTGAGATGTCCTCTGTTCAGCAGTAGTTCATCCCAGAACTTCCAGCTGGAGAACAATTCAAAATGGGCGCGACTACTCTTATAGCCCCCTTTGGCCGTGATGTAATCGGTGATGTCACTGTGGGTGGTCACGGACCAATAGGAGTGTGTTGGGGGTCACTGCTAGGATTGCTGGGAAATGTGGTCTGCTCAGTCCATCTTTGAAATAGCTCCCAGACATTCAAAAGTCTGTTCAGTTCATCTTATGAGAAATGCAATCACAACATCCCCCCTTAGTTCTGAAGCATTGAACCAATGTTCAGTCTTTGGAACTAGAAGTTGATTCATTTTCCATGTGAACCAGGAAACGTTGCTGTCCTTCTGCGGCAGGGAAGGTTTAACAGTTCAGTCCATTCAAAGAACGACGAAGAAAAACAGAAAAAATATTTTGGTCCCAGCATCTCCCCCTTTAGATCTGAAGGGTGGAATGTCTTCACAGTCTTTAGAGCTACACTGGGTCCATTAATTCAAGGTGTGTCTGGGCAGGGCTACCTGAGTCTGGGCAGAGACTAACCTACCACTAATAAAAGTTTAAAATTGTAAAGCACATATAAAAACAAAAAAACAAAATTACCCACATTGTCAACATCATAGTCGTGGTTTGATTCCTCATCAATGCTTGCAAGGATAAAGAAGGGAAAGGACAGGACAGGAAAGGAAAATGTATGAAATTTTGGGTAAATGTTGATTAGCTAGCCCCCATCCGGCACTGGGTTCGGCTTATGCCGTTAGCATGGGAGGAGCTACAAACAATCACATAACATTTGTAAAAAGTTAGTTCTAGCTTGTAATTGTCTGAATCGCCTGCAGGAGGTGTGCAACAGTACTGCAGTGTCGACCATTCAACTACCGGAAATGCCACTGTGAAGGCCATAGTGTGACTTTGTACAATCTGCTTTCTTAGGGACTTTGAGAAAGTCATGTTAAATTCAATGGATAAAAGACTGAATTATATATTATTAACAAACCTTGAAATAGCTGTGTTCAGGCATGTGATGTCATCAGTTCCATTGTTGCTAAGCTACAGACACAGCACCCCAATGCATTTGTGGCAATATCTGGTGATTTTAATCATGCCTCGCTCTCTACTACACTTCCAACATTTCAACAGTTTGTCAGCTGCTCAACAAGAGAAAACAGGACATTGGATTTGTTTTATGCAAATGTAAAGGATTCATACACGTCCAAACCAAGACCTCCTCTGGGACAATCAGATCACAATCTTGTTTTTCTCTGTTCAGAATATAAACCACTTGTTCAGAGGCAACCTGTGACAAAACGAACTGTGAGAAAATGGTCACAGGAAGCTGAAGAAGCCGTGCAGAGTTGTTTTGCAACCACAGACTGGATGACTCTTTGCCAAGCACATGGGGAGGACATCAATGCCATGACTGAGTGTGTGACTGACTATATAAACTTCTGTGTGGACAACATCATCCCCACCAGAACAGTAAGATGCTTCCCTAATAACAAACCCTGGATCACCAGGGACCTGAAGGAACTGCTAAACAAGAAAAAAAGAGCCTTCAGGGAGGGAGACAGGGAATTACTGAGGAGTACACAGAAGCAACTTAAGGTCAAGATCAGAGACAGCAAGGAGGCATACAGGAAGAAGCTGGAGAACAAACTACAGAGGAACAATATCAGAGATGTCTGGTCAGGAATGAGAAAGATCACAGGTTTTAAGGACAGGAAGGATTGGATAGATGGAAGTCTGGACAGAGCCAATGAACTGAACACATTCTTCAACAGGTTCAGTTCAGGAACTAGCTCAGCATCCCCCTCTCCTGTTCCCAGCCAAACAGACATCCCACTATCCTCTGATCAACAGCTTTCCTGTTACACCTCGGATGTTTTATCCTTCACCTCAGCCATGGACTCTTCTGATTCCACAAGTTTGACTTCAACCAAGTCAGGAAATCCTGCTACCCCCTTTGCCTCCCCCTCCCACTTGTCTGTCTCCAAAAGTCAGGTGAAGAGGCAGCTGGAGAAACTGAACCGGAACAAGGCTGCAGGTCCAGATGGTGTCAGCACCAGAGTCCTGAAGGCCTGTGCAGAGGAGCTCTGTGGGATTCTGCAGCACCTCTTCAACCTTAGCCTAACTCAGGAGAAGGTTCCAGTGTTGTGGAAGACATCCTGCCTTGTTCCAGTACCCAAAAGAACTCACCCATCAGTCATCAATGACTATAGACCCGTTGCCCTGACATCCCACATCATGAAGGTCCTGGAGAGACTCCTGTTGGCACCCCTGAGTAAGCAAACAAGAATGTATCAGGACCCACTGCAGTTTGCTTATCGCTGTGGAGTTGGAGTTGAAGATGCCATCATCCACCAACTTCAACCAACCCACTCTCATCTGGACAAAGCAAGCAGCACTGTGAGGATCATGTTCTTTGATTTCTCTAGTGCATTTAACACAATTCAGCCTGATTTGCTTTGTCAGAAACTCCTGAAGACACAGGTGGAGCCCTCAACAATCGCCTGGATCAATGACTACCTGACCAACAGACCACAATTTGTGAGACTGAAGAATTGTGTGTCAAACCAGGTGGTCAGCAGCACAGGAGCACCACAGGGGACCGTACTCTCACCATTCCTTTTTACTCTGTACACCTCAGACTTCCAGTACAAATCAGAGACCTGTCATCTGCAGAAATACTCAGATGACTCTGCAATTGTCGGGTGTATCAGAGATGGATAAGAAGCTGAATACAGAGAGCTGGTGGACCGCTTTGTGACATGGTGTGGAAACAATCGTCTCACCTTGAATGTGAACAAAACAAAGGAGATGATTGTAGATTTCAGAAGAAACAGGGATAAGTCAAACACTGTTTCCATCATGGGAGAAGAAGTGGAGGTGGTTGAGGAGTATAAATACCTCGGAGTTCACCTTGACAACAGACTGGACTGGAGGCGCAACACTGAAGCCGTCTACAAGAAGGGAAAGAGCAGACTGTACTTCTTGAGGAAGCTTAGGTCCTTCAAGGTTTGCAGCAAGACGCTGCAGATCTTCTACAAGTCTGTTGTGGAGAGTGTAATCTCTTCAGCCGTCATCTGTTGGGGTAGCAGCATCAGAGCCAGGGATTTAAAAAGGCTAAACAACATGATAAAGAAGGCTGGTTCTGTTCTTGGGACAACTGTGGAAAATCTGGAGATGATGATACAAAGAAGGATTCTTCATAAAATCAAAAAAATTATGGACAACCCTGAGCATCCTCTTCATGAGACAGTCATACAACAACAGAGCGTCTTCAGTCGGAGGCTTCTTCAGTTTCGCTGCAATACAGACCGCTACAGGAAATCCTTCCTGCCCACAGCCATCATTATCTACAACAACTCCTTAAAGATTTAATTATATGAGCTATACCAACACTTAATTTCCCTCTGGGATCAATAAAGTATTTTTGAATTGAATTGAATGTCAGGTGGGTTTGTGCGGGTAGCAGAGTTTTAGTGGTTTTCAGGATTTCTAAATCACGTCTAGAATAAATCTGGATCCATCTTTTAGTGAGGTAGTGTGCAGATAAGTCAGCTTCTCTAACGAAGTCTTGTGTTAAATGATATCCAATGTGTCACTTAACCACTCCCTAAAGAGAAACTGCAAAACCTGAAAGGGTTATTTTAATGCACTTAGAATGTATTTACAGTTACTACTGTAGCCTGAAAGTTAATCTGTACATCTGCAGATTACTCTAAAACAAAACAAAAATTATGGATGCAATTAGTTGTTAATGCATGCTAGAGGTGAGTTTTGAAACATGCACCCCGTTCTGTTAGGACTATTTACTGGTCCCCCCTCCCCCCCCTTCCACTAGTGTGGAGACAGCTTTGCCTCCAAGGAGGAGAGCTTGAGTTGGAACTTACTTTGGTTAAGCAAAAGAGCAGCAGTCATGACTGCTGTGTCATTCAGTTTAGGAGGGGCTTCATCACATCTGATGAAGCTGCATGTGACTGTCAGCAGGTGTTTGTTGTCTCCTGATGGGTTCAGGTACATCCAAGGGAATATGACCCCCCTTCGCTGAGAGGGATTACTGCCGAGTAGCGGGAACCCATGGAGCTGGCAGCATGATAAGCATCCTTGGGTGCAGGTCTCGGTCATGATAGCCTTTGAAAGCCAGGATGTCACCTGTTGGAAGATTTCACATGAGGCTTTGGGGCTCTTCTGGTCACATGCAAGGAAGTTATGGGTGGGGCTTAAGATTACTCCCCTTTGGTCTGTTTGGTCAGTCCATGAAGGCGGACCTCGCTCGTTGTGGGCGTAGACCAATGGACCTGTCTTCAGCCTAAGATCCGGAAGGCTGCAAGAAAAAGCTTCTAGCTCATGGGTCGCACCTGGTGGGGGCAGCATCATGTCTGGTGGTGAACAGTAAATCACCAGCCTCTGGATGAGGTGAAAGTTCGGAACCTGTTCCTGCATCTTCACCACGTCAAAATGTTTAGGTTCATACCTGGGGTGTGCATTTTCCATTCCTATCTGTTGCCAGGAAAGGGCGCCAACAGTATGGACTTGTGAGAGAGGGAGCCATCATTTCTGGAAATCCCACAAGATTCTGCGGTCAGCTCCTGGTCTGGACTGGCTGCAGAGCACCAGGTTCCGCCTTTGGATGTGGCTGGTGGCACCTGGGTCCCAGACTTTGAGCTGGAGTGGTTTCCCAGAAGACAGCATGGCTCTGGTTCCCTCCTCAGGCAAGGTTGAGCACATCAAGCTAATCTCTAATCCTGTGTCCAGGAGAGAATAAAATTTGACACACCCTCCTATAAAGATTTTACAGCATAGGTGATATGCAAGTTTTGTGTGAAGTAAGTTGCATAAAAATCTCAGACGTGTTTGTGGTATTTTTACTGGAAAGATCCCAAGGAGCATTTGGGGTCTCTCAAAAGCAGTTCTCCAGCTGACCAGGTCACCCTTGGCAGCTGTGAGAACTGGAACCATGCCTAGTCATACAGATGGAGGTTCAAAGTATGGATTACCTGGAGGATTGGATGCCTCTGATGATCTGGATGGACTCATCAAACGCTGGACTGCTTCAAACAAATACCTGCGACAAGCATCCTCCACATCTCCCTTCGTTATAGTTTCATTCTGAACTCTACCATCAAACTTTTGTCTTTCATGGTAGTCATGGGACGTTTTCCTATCCGACCAATAACAATCTGGCTGCTTTGGTTTCAACTTATTCCAGTTGTCATCCCCTTGGCTCTGTGATGAAAACCTATGTTGTTTTCTAGGCCCATCTCCAGCCATGGTTGGAGTGGGAGGAGCTTCTCTGCCTTCCAGTGGGAGGCTCTCCTCTACAGCCTGAATGTGCAGCACTTTGGGTTCAGCATCTGCTTGGTTGGGGCGCGCCTGCGTTTCCCAGGCCAGCTGAGCGTATATTCGGATGTCCTGCATTCTTAGTTTCCTCGTCCTGCTGTACATATTCACCTGGAAGTGAATAGATTTGTGCAGGTTATGAAGAAATAAAGATTTGAAAGTCTGATCTTCCTCTAAACCAGGAGCACTGCGTCCTTGGAAATACGCAACTCTTAAGCGACGGTAAAATTCTCTCAGCGGTTCATGTTTCTTCTGTTTCAAGGAAAAAGTCGCTAAAGTTGCAGAGGCCTTATCTGTAAATATAGCATATTCTACCCTTAAGGCTTAACAGAGGGTAGAATAGCAGTCTCTGATCTCAGGGGGTAAGGTTTCCATGAAACTGTGTACACCCCTGGAGGTTGTTTTCCAAATAAGTTTTAATTTCTTCCGTGTTGAAGGGTAGGGCAGGTCTAGGAGGCAATGTTCTACTTCTCTTAAATAATCGTCAACATTTGAGGTAGAATCACTTGGATCAAAGCGTTCTATGTCCTGTGCCAACGATTCCAGTTGTCTTATTCGCATGCCGTACTCACTGGGTCGGCCTGCCTGATCTGAATCAGGATAGTCTGGCCCACCTGAGTCCCAAGGATGGCCATCTGGTTGTCTCTGAGGGGACACTGGTTCAAAGTACAGGGTGCTGTGAGTCAGATCAGCTGGCTGCATTCTGCTCCTCCACTTTGGACCCCTTGCAGAGCCCAGGCCCTGTGGCTTGCTGACAGTGACAGCTGTCAAATTAGCATCAACACCTACTCTAGGTTCTGTGGAGATGAGAGGTGTGGCTTTAATGTGGGGTGAAAACCTTGGACAAGCATGCAGCTCTATCTGACCCACGTCAGGTAGTTCCTCTGTCTGCTCTTCCATCCCTTCTTCTGTGTTCTCAGTGTCAACCAGCTCCTTCAGTCTGTTCTCAGCCAGTTCAACCCTTGCTTCTAATTTGGAGAGCTCTATTCTAGTTGCTTGCTCCCTGCCAGGGCTTCATCACGTTCCTGAGTCAATCTGGCACATCTTTCAGCCTCTAATTTCATTCTCCATTGGTAGAGCAAGGCAAGTTGTCCAAACACATCTGAAATCGGAACCTTCTTATCTGGCTTTTTCATGAATTCTCCCATCGCCTGTATTCTTTCTTCACATTCCACAATGTCATAACTATCTAAGCAAACACGTTCCTCTGAAGACAAACTGATGGCGTTACCAATGATTTGTTGTACTTTTAAGTCTGTGAAACTCTCAGGGAGTCATAGCTGACGCTACCTGGGGATCTGATTTCTCCATATCTGTTAAAGGTATGGGGAGGCAAACGACAACAAGAAAACAAACAGCAAAGCAGCCAAGCTTTAGCTGTCAAAAGAGTTCCTGAATAGCAACAACAACAAAGACAAACAACACAGCAACCAAGTCTTAGCTGTCAAACGAGTTGCTGAAAAGCAACAACAGCAAGGCAAACAAGCCTTGGCTTTCAAAAGAGTTGCTGAAAAGCAACAACAAACAGCAAGGCAAACAAGCCTTAGCTTTCAAATGAGTTGCTGAAAAGCAACACAACACGCACGTCAATGGACACTTCAAAACACCTCTTTTAAATATGCACTCTCTCCTATACATATATGGGTGTGCTCATGTGCAGTTAAATAGGTGCACAAGCTATGAAATCAAGCTGTGAATTACCCAACACTGATCAGTGTTAAAATTGCTATTTGTGTCGAACTGCTGCATAGGCTGGCAGATCAGTCTATAACTTATCACCCACTTTAAGTGTTAAAATTGCTTTTCCTACTCTTTAAGGAAATCTCAGCAATGCAGTTAGGAAAAATCACTCTCTCTAGTCAGATTAGCAGTAAGTTAGCCAGGATCAAATAACTCTGGAAGTTAACTCAGGCAACATACATGCTTAAAAGGTTACACACAAGGGAAGACAAACACCATATATTTGAAAAATCTCTCCAAGAAATGTCAAGTGAAATGGTGAATTAACTGCAGGCTAGATCACTGTAATAGCAGCATATGGGATTAGCTGCAAGCTAACCTAGGCTGTGATCTGCAGTTAACACAGAGCACACTGAAATCAGTTTAATTGTATGAGCACAGGTATTGAAAATCTGTGTGATTCATTTAAATGCAATTTAAATAAATGAAAGTTACCATGAAGTTAACTGCTAGTTAGAACAGAGTGCTGTGTTTACACAAGCACAATAAAGGTTTAAATTTAGAATTTCAGGGTCTGGAAAAAAAATTTGGATAGTCAATTTAAATGCAATTTCAATAATGAGTTTAAAATGTAGTAATGAAATGAACTGGAGGTTAGCTCAGGGATACTGTATTTAGCACAAAGCACACTGAGATAAGTTGCAGCTTCTGAGCATCAGCATGCAGAAAACTTTGATTAAAGTCCACTGTTTAAGCTGATTTAAACATCCAAAACCACACAATGCAGCATCAGAATCACCTGAAAATGATCTATGTAGCTTAATTGAGCTTCAAAGGCAACAGAGGAAATTTCTAAGAGTTACCAACACCTGTCCGCTTCAAGGTTTGGAATAATAACTCTAAAAATGTCAAAATCTGCGTTACATATATGTATGCAGAACAATTATGTCCAGTCAACGCCCTCCCACGGGCTGCACCAATTATGTTGTGCCGCAGATAGGTAGGATTTGGCTATGAATAATTATGAATAATTGCTTAGGGCAATTATTAATAAGATTAATAATTTTATGTAAGAATTACCAAGTTTAGAGGCACCATCCTGTTGGATTCCAGGAACATTTATATATATATATAGCAAAATTGTTCAGTCTCAGATAATTAAACAATAGATGAAGGAATAAGTTCTAACGCTGTGGACATTAATTGTATGCATCACTCCAAGTATTCCCAGACAACTTCTCTTTAAGATAAGGTGACTTTATTTAGGAAATAGAAACTCCCATCTCTTCTAAAGCATGCAAAAATTACTACAGATCTTAGACAATAATAATAGGTGAACATTAAACACAATTAACATGAAATGAAATCAGTGAGACAGCGGAGGTTCGGGTCAGAAAAGGAGGGGGGGCCTCACTCCAGGGAGCCCAAGTCACAGATAGCTTAGGAGACAAAGTCATAAATCTCAGCTCTGTGCCAAGATGGAGGGGAGCACATGGAGTCTAAGAAAGAATCATAAAACTAACTTTGGCTAATGGAGCACATGGGGAAAGCATCCATGTGGTAGGCCTCTGCTTTAGCGACAGACTAAAGACAACGGAGTTAAACTTTCAGCTAAGACCAGCTAACGCAGGCCGGACCGAGCCCGACTCTGCCGACGGAGTTATCAGGGAGGTAGAGAGAGGGAAAACAAGAGGAAGGAAAAAGTAAGGTGTGATCTGCTCAGGATAAAACAGACAGTTTCAAAGACAGCAATTTCACAGCTCAGACTTATACGTGTGACGACGCAAAAATGAGCAAACAGGTACAGTGCTTAAAAACACTTTAACCAACAATGAACGAGATCTAACTCGTTAAAACTCTATTTTCTCCATTTATATCCGCCCAGACACAATATTAGTATAAATGAACCGGTACAGTCCTACTTTGCCTTGAAGGAGGTCCAGTCCACTAGGAGGAGAGTGAATTGTGTCCGTAGCTGAGCAAGAAAAGGAAGAGTTATAAAAAAACCTGTACAGGATTTTAAGGACCGTGTGGCCCAAAGGCAGGCTGGATGGCCTGTAGGTCGACGTCTAACGAACTGTCTGGGACCAGTTCTGATATAGCTCACACGAGAAACACAAACCGTATGAGCACTTCGAAGCGAGTTCTTCCCCGGTCCAGCGGGTCAGAACAAAAGAGAATCTTCACCGGTGAGATGTCCTCTGTTCAGCAGTAGTTCATCCAAGAACTTCCAGCTGGAGAACAATTCAAAATGGGCGCGACTACTCTTATAGCCCCCTTTGGCCGTGATGTCATCGCTGATGTCACTGTGGGTGGTCACGGACCAATAGGAGTGTGTTGGGGGTCACTGCTAGGATTGCTGGGAAATGTGGTCTGCTCAGTCCATCTTTGAAATAGCTCCCAGACATTCAAAAGTCTGTTCAGTTCATCTTATGAGAAATGCAATCACAACAAATATTTTCAACCAGTTTATAAAAGAATTTCCAAAGCCAAATTTATGTAAAGGTTACAAATAAGTATTTCCAGTTAACTCTATCAAATGATTTTTCTGCATCTAAAGATAATATATTACTTTTAATGTTTTTACAGTAAGAAAAATCTATTAAATCTATTAATCTACGTGAATTTGTGGATGAATGTCTCCCTTTAATAAAACCAGTTTGATCAGGATGTATTATAAGAGGGGTTACTTTCTCTATCCTTTTTGCGAGGGCTTTGCAGATTATTTTAAGATCAACATTAATAAGGGATATGGGAAGATAGCTGGTGGGAAACAAAGGGTCTTTACCTGATTTTAGTAGAAGACTAATGTAGGCAGAATTCATATTTGGTGGGAGTCGGCCATTTTCCTTGGTTTCCTCCAGCATTCTGTGGAATGTTGGTGCCAGAATATTCCAGAATTCTTTATAGAACTCTACTGGAAATTCATCTGGGCCTGGAGCCTTTATATTGGGCATGCCTTGGAGGCCCTCCTGAAGTTCAGCCGCTGTTAGTGGTGAATCCAGGGCCATCGCTTGACTTTCAGATAATTTAGGTAGTGTTATGTTATCCAAAAATTGTTCAATTTCATGATCTGATGGATTTATCTCTGGTGAGTATAAAGCCTTGTAAAATTCTTTAAATATGTTGTTTATTCTTCCAGGATCATATACTGTATTCCCGGTCTGATCTTTAATAGCAGACATAGTTGTTTTTTCTTTATTAATTTTAAGCTGGTTAGCCAAAAATCTACCTGATTTTTTACCTTGTTCAAAGTTTTCTATCCTAAGTCTTTGAATTAAGAACTGGGTCTGTTTATTAATAATTTGATTTAATTCTACCTTTGCTTTAAGGATTTTGCCTAGTCTCTCCTCATCTAGAGAAGCTTCTAATGAATTAATAGTTTTCTGAATATGTATTTTTTTCATTTTCTTTTTATTTGATGAGAATGAGATTATGTTACCTCTAATCACAGCTTTTCCTGCCTCCCAAAGAATGGATGGCGATATGGTGGACATTTGAGAAGAAAGTATATATTTTGTCATTGGGGTGAAGAGATTGCCATGCATCGCAAAGTCCATAATCGCTCATGTACTGTTTGACTATATCTATAGATTTCCAGCTGCGCTGAGTCCCTGCTGTGCTGAGCCTGTCTATTTCTTCATTTAAACCAAAGTTGAGGTCGCCCCCAAGAAGAAGTGAGCAATCCATGTGTTCAAGGAGCAATGAGAAGAAGGAATGAAAGAATGAGGGGTCATCAACATTTGGACCATATATACTGACAATACATAACTTTTGGTTATGTATAGATAGTTTTACTATAATAAATCTACCCTCTGGATCTATTACTGTAAAATTTAAATTTTTATTTATTCATATTGCTACTCCCCTTTGTCTAGAGTTATAGCATGCAGAAAACACATTAGGAAACTCAGGGGATTTAAGATCATCTGCAGCTGAGGTAGATTTATGGGTTTCTTGTAATAAGACGACATCTGCCTTCAATCTTTTCAGCTGGTTAAAAATCTTAACTCTTTTCTCTCTGGTGCCAGCTCCGTGAACATTCAATGTGACAAACCTTAGAGTATTCATAGATTTGAGATAAACGTTTTAAAGTCCATATCACCATAGAAACAGATAAACACAGGTGTATTATTAGTTTGTGCTTGGAGTTGCCTGATTGAAAATCCAAAAGCCGAGATATAAGAATGAGAGAAATAGAAGAAAGTTGTGAAGGTGTGAAGGGTGAGGGTGAGAGAGAAAGAAATAGTTATATTATATATTATTGTCTGACCAGTGTTACATGACTAATAAAGCCAAGGAGTAAGCTGGGGGTCCCTGAACAGCTGCCCATTAACATACATTTTATCTACCGCTATTGTAGCTCTGGTACCTTCACTGATATATTTCTTTCTGATTGGGAACAAAACGCGCCTTCTATCCAGGATTTCCTCCAGATATTGATCATTAACGCTGTAATTCGTTCCCCGCAGCTCTCTGCCCTGGCCTCTGACCTGCTGTTTTTGCTTGTAATGCTCGAATTTAGCAACAATAGGTCGCGGCCGGCTGTTGTTGGGCTTCTTACCTCCGAGCCGGTGGACGCGGTGAAAAGTGATGTTTTTTACCGTGTCGCTTGGGAGCTTTAACCGATGTTGGAGAAAATCTCGGACGGTGGATTCAGCGTCGTCCTCAGCCTGTTCTGGGATCCCGGAAAAAACAAGATTGTCCCGCATTCCCCTGGCCTGTATATCCAAGATAGTTTCTTTCATCCTCTTACTTTCTCCGGACAGCTGCGTCGTCCCCTCGGTGAGTTTCTTTACACCGTCTCTCAGCATTTGGTTTTCTGCAGCGAGCGATGCTACCTGTTGTTAGCTGAACTCCAGGGATTCCCTTAGAGCTTGAAATTCTTTATGAGAACCTCAACCAGGGCCAGACGGGCGTCTAGGCTGGTTAGCTTCTTATCTATTGAGTCCAGGACATCGCTGTAGCTTTTCTCTGGAGAGATGGTGGAGGTGCTGGCCTCAGAACGGGTGCGTTTCTGTGATGGAGTGCTTGTCGGCATAGCAGAGGTGGATTTCTGTGGCTTGCCCATAACAATGTTGTCAAAGCACTCGTCCAAGTAGCTTTCCAGGCTGTGCAAGGTTTCCTCGTCCAGTTTGTTTATGGAGAAATACAAAATAATGGTTATTATTATTAAACGTTTGCTATATTTGGCTCAAATGTAATGGTTTGTTTTTACCCGAGTTTGTTTGTTTTACCAGTTTACCGCCATATTACTTACGCACAGCTCTCACGAGATCTCAGCAGCAGCTCATCCGTCCACTGAGACTTCTTTCTACCTGAGACTACGTTCACTTTAGTCCCTACATCTACTTTTAACTTATACACCTACTGACCTTGGACTGGTTAAAAAAAACATAATTGTTGAAGAGACCCTAGGCAAAGCATGCAAGGTATAATGCTTTTTACACTTTATAATTTCACATTCATTCACCAAAGCATATTCCTTGTAAGACATCAAAACAAACATTACTTTCAAGAACTAAAGTAGGTCTGTGTATAACTACTGTGTAAGTGTGAACTGATTTATCTCTGAGTGTGTGTTTTCATGTAGGTGGGGGGTGGGCTGAGCGATACACCATAGATACATTAGAATTAAAATGTCAATGTATTTATTAGAATATAGGCATTCATTCCTAAAAGTTAAAGAACCTCTATTGTATGTATATATATGTGTATATATATATATATACATATATATATATATATATATATATATATATATATATATATATATATATATATATATATATATATATATATATATATATATATATATATATATATATATATATATATACATATATATACATACATACATACATACATATACATATATATACACATATACATACATACATACACATATACATATATATATATACATATACATACATACATACATATATACATATATATATACATATACATACATACATACATATATACATATATATATATATACATATATATATATATGTATATATAAATAAATAAATAAACAACCTAATACAACCATGATTTAGTTACACAAACAACTTTTAATTTTCTTTACTTACCACAAACGATGATAAAGGGTGTTGGTGTCACTTCATCCATCTGTAGATCCTCTGCACAGCTTGTCATCTCAACACAGTTGAACAGAAGCCCTTCCTTCTCGTCAAAATGAGCCAGTAAAGGAAACAGCATCTCATTGACTTCTTGTGAGCAGCTATTGGATTGACCTTTTTCCGTCTGAAGCTTGAGAAGAGCATGCAGGACTTGCTTGCGTTTTTGTGCATCAACATATCTGAGAAACTTTAACAGACGTGCCCCCTTTTTGTCAACATTGGCAAGGAAGGTCTCAATCAGATTCACACCAGTCAGTTCTTGGAAATGTGCTGTCATGCCAACTTCACTGAAGAGAAAGGGCCATTCCTCGCTCAGTTTTTGGATGCTTGTACCTTTGTTTATGTCTTTACGGTGCGTATAATAGGAACGCTTGACTAGTTCTTTCACAAGATCTATATCGTAGTTAATCTTCTTGAACAGCTTCTTCATTTCTTCTTTTTTTTTCAAGCTGACTACGGTTTCAGAGAGAGATAAATGCTTTTGCTCCCAGCTAATACAGCCATATGTGTCTTGAACACTTGCTTTTTGTTCAACAGTTGTTTCGTCTCCGTCATCATACTGATTTGATGTTGCATTGCGTTTTCTGACCTTTGGTGTGTCAGGCCGCTTGACATTTTCAACTCTTGAGTGAAGTTGCTCTACCAGGGAATGATATCCAGGTCCAATAACATCACCATCAATCACATCTTGAAGAGACTTTGGATACCTGGCCACCATCCTTTTTGCTATCTCTGTAGTGTTTTGTTTAGTTGGATTCTTACAAATTTTCATAATTTCAGAGACCACGATTCTAACCATTTCTCGTCGTTTTCTTTGTCTTTTCTGCCTTTCCAAGTTCTGTACCAACTCTTCAGGAAACCTCTGCCATGGTATTTCAAATTGCTCTATCCAGTTTGGCATTACTGGTGTACAGATTCCTGAAGGTGATGAAGTAGTGGTGGAAGACGCTGGTGAAGAATAAAATGAGGGTGAAGATGGAAGGACACACACTGGAGAGGGCTGTACAGCGGTGGGTTTTGAGGTGTTTGAGGCTGTAAAAGCACAAAAAAGAAGAAATTAAAGAAAAAACACAGTTTTGTTAAATTATTCACTCTACAGATACATTTGAGATATCAAGGTTACACACAGAAGTCAAAACTTAATAACTGCAATAGTCTCAGAGATTGTATTTCAAAACTCAATTACTTATTTTTTTACTGTCCCCCTGTCCCCATCTTTTATTTAGACAGAAAGCATGGATTGATTAAATAATAATCACATCATCAATAGATTGAGAAAAATTTTTTTTAAACCATTTTCAACATCAACAACCTTGTTTAATAAGTGTGCTATTGGATGGTGTGGTGACAATGTTCCAAATTTACCTTTTTGGGTCCAGGCAGCGACCAGTCTTCTTGCTTGTATGGGCTTTAACACTGGTAGCAAGTCGTTTTCTGCGATGTATGTTAAATCATCTGTGGTTGCCGCACCAAGTGCTTTCAAAGTATCTTCAACCGACTTGACAAGTTCATCAGGAAGGTCTGGAAGCACTTCAGCTATTGCATCCCCTATGTTCTTCATCACCTGTGATTTAGCCATATCTGTTAAGAGACATTAACATACATGTTGGTCTCTGGCCCAATGACATCAAGGCATTCAGTCTGACAAGATGCTGTGTTTCAGTGGAACAATCTGGTATCCGTTTTTCACATAAGATGACAATGGCCACAAGTCACTCAGTTCACTGATGAGTCTGCACTCTAATCTTCCAGTGTTATTTTCTACAGAGTACATATTGTAGGAAGAAAAATTTTGCAACATAAATTCTCCTGAGAAAATGAAGGGCAGAATCATCTTTAACAAAAATAAGGAGAAGTTCACCAAACTCCACTGAGTCATCATACTTGGTAACAACAAAATGACCCTTCTTGTAAGTTAGTCCATTGTACAGAACATGAAGTGGAATCTTTGTATTTCTTTTAGTAAAGCCAAAATGTTGGACTGCGTTTTTAACTTGATCACTGTAAAGCTCTGAGTAAAATGGTGAGCTATCTTTTATTTGTAATGCTAGAGGACTCACTGACCCAGCAGAAAGGAAAGCCTGAAACATCTGATGTCTCTCTGAAAGAGTCAAACACAGATTTTTAAAATTTTTCAGATGCCTTGTACATCTTTTGAAGTAACTATGTTTGCTCTCAAAGCACATTGTCCAGAGTCTGATGAGAGGGCCAAATTTAAGGAACAGCCCTGGATAATGTCGTAAGTAGTGGTGTTTAGGTCTTAATTTGATGTTAGGAAACTGTGCCTTTCTGGTTTCTAAATATTCTTGGATGAGAGCATCCAAATAGGTAACCTGAGCCTTGGAAATCTGCTGAGCACAAACTAAGTCAACAATGTCCTTAGCTGCAAGGTTAACTGCCACACATCCTCTTGAGGGTTCTGCACTTTGTCTCCAATTATGAGAGGTAAAAGTCTCAAGAAGTTCCAATTTTGAACAGCTTGTCCACTAAGTTTCATTGTTTTTGAACTGACCTTATAAGGTTTGGAGGAAGCATCCGTTCCTTTGTATTTAAATTGTTTGATGCGTCTGTTGAGAATTTTGTAAGTGAACCATGATTTTGTGCTGATGAGATACTTGAGGTAAAGAGCCAGATCGTATGTGAGGACACCCTCAAATGTCATGACCGAGGCATGGGGGCATGCCAGGTGTACAAACGTCAAATTTTTAAAAAAAATTAAATACAGACCTGATCTTTATCCCATGTACTTCTGACACTTCTCTTTCCAGCTGTTCAGTGGCAGATCTATATGTGTCTGGGGTCCGCTGAGGTCCACAGACTGTTGGATCAGCACCCTGAAATGCATTTCGAGTTAACAGACAATATCTGCATAAGTACACTGAGTAACTGAAATTTTCTGTAAACCCCCCAATACAATGAGAGCCCAGGTTGTCTCCAGCAATGCAGTAGAGAGCGCCCTTCACAACAGTTTTGTCTGCCATCGTTATCCCATTCTCCTCTAGTACCTTCAAATCAGTCAGGAGTTCTGAAAAAACTTGGTCATGGCCAAATTCTTTTTTGAAGTCCTTTTCTCTACATAGTAAAACTAACTGCATATGATCAGCATTTGATCGGGCATGGGGAGGAATGTTGAGTAGAGAAAAGTAAACCGCTAAAATCTTGTGCCTCTTTTTTGCCGAACCAAGTGGGTTCACAACTTCAAATGCATTCTGATATAGAACCAGCTTGAGACTGTTCGGATTTTCTTGAAAAAATGTGTTTGAGCGAAACACATTACCATCACAACAGTCACTTAGAACATCTGGATTTGAAACATTAGGCTCCACTGACATGAGACCTGGCCAAAAACTAGATTCCAGCATACTCTTCAAAGTATTTAGCACAGGTACATAAAAGGCATGTCTCTCTGTCCTGTTCTCATCTCTACCCAAAAACACATTCTGAGGTTCCACATACTTGAACACATCTTTAAAGCATTGAACTCTTGAGTAAGCAGTTCTCATGGGCCCGGTGTGACAAGCTGAGAACATGTCCGATTGTTTTACTGTGTCACATATTTTTTTTACATCTTCATCTGAAACTGACATATCTTTTAGAAGTGAGCTTAGTTTATCAAGTGTGTACATCTGTCCTAATTCATGTATATTTTGTATTTCTTCAACAATGGTTTGAATGGTAGATGCTGGCAGAAGATGCTGTCCCTTTAGTTTAATGTAAAACATACATACATTTCTAAGATACATGTCACTGATATTCGGCCCAGGATCTTCTGCATTTGAGACACTAGCAGCTTGCTGTATGGTGGCACTTGTAGTTAGACTCTCTGACTGAGTCTCTCTGTTCGAACTGAAAATTACATTTTCTAAACGTTTGTGTTTTCTAGACATATGGGAGGTAAAAGTAGATTTTACAGAAAACACACTTTGGCATCCTTTTACTGGACATGTCACATGCCGTCCCTCCTCTATGTGTTCCTTTAAGTGAGAAACCAAAGCTTTTGTTCCCTCACACTGATGTTCACAAAGTGAGACGGTGCATTTTAATACATCACAGTTGGTTTCCTGAGAGAACGTTTTGGTACCTATGTGGTTGCGGTATAAGTGAGATTTTAAAGCAGCATATCCAAGAAACACTTGCTTACAACTGGATGCAACACATTTAAACATACACTGCGGTTCATTGCGATGCAGTCTGCAATGCAAAACATAAGCTTTTACAGACTGAACCGATACTGTGCAAATGTTACAATACATCTTTACATGCCACTGCGTTGAGATTAGCTAACTTAAAGCTTTGCCTGATTTGCTATTGAATGCCTCTGAGATTAGCTGCTGCTGAGATCTCGAGAGAGCTGTGCGTAAGTAATATGGCGGTAAACTGGTAAAACAAACGAACTCGGGTAAAAACAAACCATAACATTCGAGCCAAATATAGCAAATGTTTAATAATAATAACCATTATTTTGTATTTCTCCATAAAACAGACTGGATGAGGAAACTTTGCACAGCCTGGAAGGCTACTTGGACGAGTGCTTTGACAACATTGTTATGGGCAAGCCACAGAAATCCACCTCTGCTATGCCGACAAGCACTCCATCACAAAAACGCACCCGTTCTGAGGCCAGCACCTCCACCATCTCTCCAGAGAAAAGCTACAGCGATGTCCTGGACTCAATAGATAAACTAACCAGCCTAGACGCCCGTCTGGCCCTGGTTGAGGTTCTCCATAAAGAGTTTCAAGCTCTAAGGGAATCTCTAGAGTTCAGCCAACAACAGGTAGCATCGCTTGCTGCAGAAAACCAAACGCTGAGAGACAGTGTAAAGAAACTCACCGAGGGGATGACGCAGCTGTCCGGGGAAAGTAAGAGGATGAAAGAAACTATCTTGGATATACAGGCCAGGGGAATGCGGGACAATCTTGTTTTTTCCGGGATCCCAGAACAGGCAGGGACGACCCTGAATCCACCGTCCGAGATTTTCTCCAACATCAGTTAAAGCTCCCAAGCGACACAGTAAAAAACATCACTTTTCACCGCGTCCACCAGCTCGGAGGTAAGAAGCCCAACAACAGCCGGCCGCGACCTATTGTTGCTAAATTCAAGCATTACAAGCAAAGAAAGCAGGTCAGAGGCCAGGGCAGAGAGCTGCGGGGAACGAATTACAGCGTTAATGATCAATATCCGAAGGAAATCCTGGATAGAAGGCGTGTATTGTTCCCAATCAGGAAGAAATATATCAGGCACCAGAGCTACAGTAGCAGTAGATAAACTGTGTGTTAATGGGCAGCTGTTCAGGGACCCCCAGCTTACTCCTTGGCTTTATTAGTCATGTAACACTGGTCAGATAAGAGATGTTTTATCAGTCAACTATAATGTAATGTTAGAACAGTTCTGTAAAGTTGTTTACATTACTCAATGTGGGCGGGGCCAGGGCTAAGCACTGGGATACTGGCTATTTTTTCTTTTTTCATCTTCACATGTCTATCACCAAATGTCTTTGTCACTCCTTTTTTCTTCTTTTATCACTCACACACACACTCAGATTTTTTTCATAACCTAACTATTTCTTTCTCTCTCACCCTTCACACCTTCGCAACTTAATTCTATTTCTCTCTTTCTTACATCTCGGCTTTTGGATTTTCAATCAGGCAACCCCAAGCACATACTAATAACACACCTGTCTTTATCTGTTTCTATGGTGATATGGACTTTACAACTTTTGTCTCAAAACTATGGCTACTCTAAGGTCTGTCACATGGAATGTTCATGGAGCTGGCACCAGAGAGAAAAGAGTTAAGATTTTTAACCAGCTTAAAAGATTGAAGGCAGATGTCGTCTTATTACAAGAAAACCATAAATCTACCTCAGCTGCAGTTGATCTTAAATCCCCTGAGTTTCCTAATGTGTTTTCTGCATGCTATAACTCTAGACAAAGGGGAGTAGCAATATTAATAAATAAAAATGTAAATTTTACAGTAATAGATCCAGAGGGTAGATTTATTATAGTAAAACTATCTATACATAACCAAAAGTTATGTATTGTCAGTATATACGGTCCAAATGTTGATTACCCCTCATTCTTTCCTTCCTTCTTCACGGTGCTCCTTGAACACTTGGATTGCTCACTTCTTCTTGGGGGCGACCTCAACTTTGGTTTAAATGAAGAAATAGACAGGCTCAGCACAGCAGGGACTCAGCGCAGCTGGAAATCTATAGATGTAGTCAAACAGTACATGAGCGATTATGGACTTTGCGATGCATGGCGATCTCTTCACCCCAATGACAAAAAATATACTTTCTTCTCAAATGTCCACCATTCGTATTCTCGACTGGATTATTTGTTAGTCAGCAGCTCACTGTTGACTGACATTTCAGACACTGAGATACACCCTATAGCTGTTAGCGATCATGCTCCTGTTTCTTTAACTTTAGTAAATAAAATAGAAACGCCTCAAAGCAAAAATTGGAGATTTAATATGTCATTACTTAAGGATAAAGAATTTATTAAATATTTTGAAAAAGAGTGGGCTTCTTATTTGGAAAATAATGATATACATGGTACATCACCATCCATTCTTTGGGAGGCAGGGAAAGCTGTGATTAGAGATAAAATAATCTCATTCACATCAACTAAAAAGAAAATAGAAAATAGAAAAAAAACGTATTCAGGAATTAGATGAAACTATTAATTCATTAGAAGCTTCTCTAGATGAGGAGAGACTAGGCAAAATCCGTATAACAAAGCTAGAATTAAATGAAATTATTAATAAACAGACCCAGTTCTTAATTCAAAGACTTAGGATAGAAAACTTTGAACAAGGTAACAAATCAGGTAGATTTTTGGCTAACTAGCTTAAAATTAATAAAGAAAAAACAACTATATCTGTTATTAAAGATCAGACCGGGAATACAGTATATGATCCCGGAAGAATAAACAACACCTTTAAAGAATTTTACAAGGCTTTATACTCACCAGAGATAAACCCATCAGATCTGGAAATTGAACAGTTTTTGGATAACATATCACTACCTAAATTATCTGAAAGTCAAGTGATGGCTCTGGATTCACCATTAACAGCGGCTAACTCCAGGAGGCCCTCCAAAGCATGCCCAATAAAAAGGCTCCAGGCCCAGATGGATTTCCAGCAGAGTTCTATAAAGAATTTTGGAATATTTTGGCACCAACATTCCACAGAATGCTGCAGGAAACCAAGGAAAATGGCCGACTTCCACCAAATATGAATTTGGCCTACATTAGTCTTCTACTAAAATCAGGTAAAGACCCTTTGTTTCCTTCCAGCTATCGTCCCATATCCCTCATTAATGTTGACCTTAAAATAATCTGCAAAGCCCTCGCAAAAAGGATTGAGAAAGTAACTCCTCTTATAATACATCCTGATCAAACTGGTTTTATTAAAGGGAGACATTCATCCACAAATTCACTTAGATTAATAGATTTAATAGATTTTTCTTACTGTAAAAACATTAAAACTGATATATTATCTCTAGATGCAGAAAAAGCATTTGATAGAGTTAACTGGAAATTCTTATTTGCAACCTTACATAAATTTGGCTTTGGAAATTCTTTTATAAACTGGTTGAAAATATTATACAGTTCACCAACACCATGTATCAGGACTAATAACCAAACATCATCTAGGTTTTATCTTCAGAGAGGTATCAGGCAGGGGTGTCCTCTCTTTCCCTCCCTGTTTGCTATTTTTATTGAACCACTAGCTGCAGCAATCAGGCAAACTCACAATATTAAAAGGCATAAAATGCAATAACATTGTACATAAAATCAGTCTTTATGCAGATGATGTATTACTTTTTCTCCAGCATTCACAAACCTCTTTCTCTCAGGTAATCGGGTTGATAAACTCTTACTCAAACGTTTCAGATTATTCTATAAATTGGTTAAAATCTACAGTTCTTCCAATCAATTGTTCTGTCCAGAATCCAACTAATACACAACTGCAGTCAGGGAATATTACTTATTTAGGTATCAATGTCTCACCAAGACTGGCAGATTTAATAACGCTAAACTACATCCCACTTTTAAAAAAAGTGGAAGATGATCTTGCTAGATGGAAATCCCTACCCATTTCACTTATGGGAAGGGTTGCTTCAATAAAAATGATGGTTTTGCCCAGAATCAACTACTTATTCTCAATGATCCCAAGTAAACCATCACTAGACTGGTTTAGATCTCTGGACTCCTCTGTCTCTAAATTTCTTTGGAAAGATAAACCCCCACGTATCAGCTTAAAAACTCTGCAGAAGACCAAAGAAAAAGGAGGTCTAGATCTACCAAACTTCCATCATTTTTTCTTAGCCAACAGGCTCCAATACATCTCAAGATGGTTAAAACATAGCTACCTAGACGAGTCCTGGATAGACGTAGAACAGACACTAGGCAATAAGATAAAACTTTCAGACCTACCATTTATTAGCTCAAATATAAAACGACACGAATGCTTTAAAAGCATAAATATCAGCTCCTCTCTGACAGCATGGTGGGAGTTTCTAAAAATGACAGAGTCCACAATAATCCCATGCAGACGTACACCCATCTGGAATAACCCCGACATCTTGCATTAAAAATGTATGATAAGTTTTCCAGACTGGAGGTGTAATGGAATTGAATACCTGGAACACATATTTGAAGGAACAGACTTTATCCCATTTAATACATTAATTACACAATATGGAATTGATAAAAACAAATTCTTAGAATATCAACAAATTAAATCTATTATTAAAGGTAAATTTAGGCTCAATATAGTTGAATTAGAAATTTCAACAAGAGATTTAGATTTTCTTAATCTCAACCCCCCCAAATTGCTGTTTAAAATATACAAAACTTTATCTACATTAGATGAATCAATAGCCATCCCTATTTCAAAATGGGAGCTGGATTTATCAGCCAGCTTTGACCAAAACGTCCGGTCTCAGATTTGTTTAAGAACCTTTAAAATAACAAAAAATCCTAATTTGCAATTAATACAATACAAAATCTTTCATAGAGTACACTATACAGGTCAACGGATGTTTAGGACGGGTTTTACGTCATCTAATACATGCTTACAATGCACAAGCAATATACCAGATACTTATGTTCATGCGCTTTGGTTCTGTCCACCTGTTAAGAAATTCTGGTGCCAGATATGTGAGGACTTATCAAAGTGTCTGAAATGTAACATTCCAGCATCTCCCTCAGTACCTGTTAGGAAATTTAAATGATGTCACCATGGACATAAAGTCAGTTCTAATGGTTCACATTGCCTTATGCATCGCTAAGAAAACTATCCTCCTGAACTGGAAAAATAAAAAGGACCATATTGTTGGACCATATTGGTCTTGAGACGGCCTCTGGCTCCATATCTGATCAATCTCTCTGGGCTCCTTTGATCGGCTCCATCCCCTAGTAGGGGTGGGGGGCACTTGGTTTTGTCGTTTAGGATATTGTTGCTGATGTGGGGGTTTTTGGGGTTGGAGGCGTCTGCGGGGGATCCCTGGGGGTGGGATCACTGGGCGGACAGGGCGCTGGACGTCGTTGCCCCAACCTGGGTTTGGGCTTTGGTGGCTTTGGGTGGTAACTCCTGATGGCTGCATGCGGTGCCTTAGGGGGGTTGCACTGATGGACATGGGTTACTGGCCTGGTGGCCGTGCTGCGCCTGGGTAGGGTCTGGGGTGGGCTTGGGGATTTGGGGCTCTGGGGCGCCGGGCCCCCTAGCTGTAGTCCTGGCCGGGGGTCGGCCGGCGTGGGGTCTCTATTGCCTGTGGGGGTCGGGGCCGGCCGGCATGTGAAGCCGCCTCTCTCTTTTTCTCAGGGCCCGGGTTCGGTCGGACCTGTGGGTGGACTGGCCGGGTAGTGGGCGTGCAGGGCATGGGGGTGCGCGCTGGGTTTGGTTGCCTGCCGTCCACTGAGCAGCAGTGGTCGCTCCACAAGGGAATGGGGATGGTGGATGTCGGCCTGGTGGGTCGGCCGCCCGGTTCATCGGTTCGCTCCTGGTCTCGGCGGGTACGTCGCCGGGGTTTGGGCTGCGGGGGCCTCCGATGTGCAGGTGGCGCTGGGGGCCTCCTTTGCTGGCGGGGAGGCTGTTGGTAACTAGCGACAGGTGCTCTCCCCCTACGAGGGCACTTGGACGGGGGGAGGGGTGTGCTGGAGGGAGGTGGGGGTGGGGGGGCGAACTCAACCTGGGTGTCTAGTGTCTTTTGTGTTCTGATAGTAGAGCGAATGTGAGGGTGGCGTTAATTCTCCTTCTGGGATGGGGCTGGGGGGACTGCCTTGGGGTCCGTGGGACTTGGTGGTGCTGTGGCCGTGGGCCCCGGATTGAACGTGCCATGGCCTCCCTCCCCTGGTGGATCCCGGTGAACAGCGGTGCCTATTGGGGTCAGTGGGGGAGCTGGCTCCCTGGGAAGACATTTTGTCATCCCAGTCCTTCCCTCCCCATCCCCCAACACCTCTGTCCACCATCACTTTACCACTCATATAGGGTCTTGGGGCATGGGCACATCACTGGGGTGCGAGGCGTCCTGCGTCCCAATTTTAATATACAACTTAGACACTCCCACTTATAACATTTTCATGTGACACACGTAGGGACTTTGTGGTGGGCACACTTTTCGGCATCCAGAGGGGGAGCGGTTCAATCAGCTTCACCTCTGGTGCCGGTGCCCACTGTTAAACCACATACAGACACTGAAGGCTCGGGGTGGGGGTTGGTTGATGTGTGGCTGCCTTCCCCACATCCCACCCCTCTGTTAAAATGCACATTCTTACAACACGCATCAACACCATACTCGAGCGGGAGGATAGAGGCTAGGGGTCTTCTTACACCCCTGTTCGCTACCGGCCATCAGGGGTTGGGGTCCGGAGGAGGAACAGGTGGTCTGGTCGGGGTCCTGGGCTGTCGGGCTGCCTCGCCACTGTGGGGCCCTTAGCGGTCTGCTTGTCTCCGTCCTAGAAGGTAGGGGGTCCATCTCCTGGGTCCGGGGGCTGGTGGCTCTACTGGGGCATCGGTACCTGGACCTGGGAGCATGAAGTGTGTATGAGGTGTATGAGTGAGGGTATAGCGTCATTTCTTAGGTGTCTTGGTGAGTTAGTGAGAATGTATGTGTTTAAGAGGGAGGGAACGTATGACTGTCTGTATGTCTTTGTCTACCTGTCAGGTTGGGTCTTGGGCTGCCCTCTCGCCTGGCGCACCCAAGGCCTTACATTTAATGGGGGGCCTATTTCCCCTCCGTCACTCCCCGCCGGTGAGGGATGCCCCTGCCTACTGGTGCGGTGGTGGTCAATCCGGTTCGGACCTGGTGCGTGCCTGGCCGAGCCTGGGGGGGCAGGTGTGTCGGTCAGCCGATGCACTGTGCCGATATCTTCCTTTGGTTGGTTGGGGCACCTCTTTTAGGGGTGCCAGGTTTGGGATTGTTTGGTGGTGCCTGCTCGTTGGCTCGGCGGGACACGGATCCAGCGTCTCTCCTCGTTCGATCACCTGTTCTGTGCGTGGTCGGTTCATTGGCGGGTTAGACCGGCCCTGGCCTTTGTTGGATGCCTGGTCTCGGCGCTTTGCGTTGCGCGGGATCAGGACTCGGGAGCTGGTACAACTTGGTGTCCAGGTGCTGGCTGAGCTTGGCCTGGGGATGCTATCCATCCGCTGCAGCTACCGGTGGGGCGCCCCGACGTGGGGCAGGGGTGGGGCGCTGGGATGTTGGCGGTGGGGATTGGCCCAGGGTGGTGGTGGCGAGTGGCGGCCGACCTCGGCCCCTGCGATGCCGGGGGCCCCTCGTCGGGCGGTCCCTTGTCGAGTCTTTGCTGGGGGGTGGCGTGCCCCTGGGCCCCGGCTCCCCCGGTCCGTTGACCGGCCCGCCCTGGCTCGGCTGGTTGCCGGCGGGGCCCGTGGGCTCGTCACTGCTGCCCCCCGGGCCCCTGCATAGTGGCCGCTGGATGTTCCCCTGGGGTTCTCCTTTGCTCCTCTCTTGGGGGATGCGGTTGAGCCCGCCCGGGTCCGCCTGGGGCTCTGGCGGTCCTTTGGACGTCTTTTCTCCGATCTCCTTCATGTCTGCATCGATTCCTGGGAGACGGATTGATGCCTGCTCACACCAGCTATCGAACACTCATATGGAGAAGCCTTATATGCACCAGCATGCTCACACACACACATAGATGTGGGGTCTCTGGTGTTTGCAGATATATTCTTGGGCTGGGGTTATCATTGCTGGAGCTTGATTAATCGGTACCATGAGTTTTTCTGTGACATTGTTGTTGTATTTTTATATCCATTCTTGTGTGATGTGGTTGTGTAGTTCTTTGTTCACAATGTTGGGTTTGTTTTGTCAATGTTCCTTTTTCGTGTTTTGTTTTGTTTTTTCCCCTCTCTCTGCCATCCTGTGGGTATGGAGGCAGATTTCAATGTTTTCCTGTGTTTTCTTTGTTCCCTTTCCTCTCTTGTGTTTTCAACTCACCCTCTCTCATGACATTTTGTTTTCTGCCTCTCTTCTTAATCTTCTTTCTTTCTTCCCCATAATTTTCTGTCTCCGGGTCCATAACGTCGGGAAATAAAACCCCCAGCAATTCATAATAAAAGATTTTTCACACATATATCAAGTCGAGTACTATAGCAAAAGCTGTACTGCTCCGCTTGTGAAAGTAAATCTGTTGGGCTTCTACTTGGTACTCAGACACCAATTCTGAGCTCCACACTGCCAAACAGGACACGTAAAAAAAAAAAAAAAAAAAAAAAGCTTTGCCTGATTTCAAACAATGCAGCTACACTACTTAGACCGATGCCACTAACACTAGTCTCCGAAATACGTCTCTAAACACGAACTACTGTCTTGGCTGTTTCTGTCTAATGTTGCTAACACTAAAGCTAGGAACAAGCTAAGACTAACGCATTTTCTCATATGCGCCTTCACTGTCTGCAAAACAACATTGCTCACGAAACAAACAACTTATACACTTTTTCTTTCCAATGAGTGAAGACGTTAATGTTAACTCCAAAAAATAAATCCAGTCCGTCAAAGAAGGGAGCGTGATGCAGGTAGTTCGATGCAAATCTTGAGCGGCGCAGCAGTGACGAGCTCTTCAGCCGTTAGCTGCTGTGGAATGTGATGCAATCATAGACTGTATATTGGATGCAATGCGCTGATTGGCCCGTTTGAATTTAGGCGCCTTGAGGGCTAAAGGCGCTCAGAAAACACTTTTTAGATTAGTTTTATTTCTCATTTCAAATCTGAATTTGTGGCCATATGAAAATGAATATGAATAATTGGAACCAACACAAAATTATTTTCTTAATACTTTGGGGATCATAACATGATTTCCCTCAATGTGTATGTCGAAAAACTCCAGTCTGTCCTCTGTAGGTGGGTTCATGACATTGACAGTATGCATGTACATTTATTAACATTTAACTACACACTGTAGGCATACTCTTTAAAAAGTAAGTCCAAAATTGCTCTTGCAAAACTTGTTTCAACATTAAAGATCTCCAGACATTCACATATGGCAGTTCATATGATAATATGCTGTATTAGAAATTACACAGCAAAACTCAGGGAAGCTAAAGACATGCAAACATATATACTCAAATGTAAAGCTTAAATATATTATTCTAGTACACTGGTTATTCTTGAGATCTCACATTCCTCACTACCATTAATGTGCGAATGGAGTGAATCAAGAGATTCAATGTAGAGTGCTTTGGGTTTTCAGAAAATGCTATCTATCAATTGTTATGTCAGATTACTGTAAAAATCACAATGTCATATTACAGCATATTTATTTCTACCACAACTATACATTCAGCAATTAATACCTGTTTTTTGTCAATAAATAAATGTAAAAATAATAGTGTTTGACTGTTATAAGTTTTACGGAAGATTTCCGTTAAAAAAAAACTATGCAAGGGTCCTTTACAGTAGGATTCTGTATTTTTTTCAAAGAAAAAAATTTACTAATTACTAATTCTACCAGTTAATTTATTTACGGCAACTTCAGATAAAACAAACTGTTATACACAGTTTTACACTTTACAGGGTTTTCTTGTCATTGTTTTACTGGTTTTCACTGCTCAAAGTACGGCTATTTTTTACAGTGTTGGAGTAGTCAGCCACTGGTCACTCAATGACATAAACGTTATTGTCTTGAAGCGAAATCTTTTAACCCAAATGCAAATTCAAACAGCGAGATCAAACACTAAAATATTTATTGACATAGGTAAACTGCAGCCCTGCTGACTGACAGGAGCAGCACTGCTATGTTCCCATTGCAGGTTATATGCTCAATTCTGATTTCTTGTTAAAATCCAATTTCCTATTCAAAGTTTTTTTTTTCTTTTGTCGCGGCTGAAACAACCCAGTGATGAAGTTACATACGAAGACAATAATGAGCCCGTTTTTGAGAGGAATAAAACGAAAACTTCAGATGTTTTCAGAACATTCCATAATCCCCTTTTCGTTAAAAGAAAATTCCATCAAATCACTAGACTTTTTAAATAAATCAAGCACATTTCACAGCGCACGAACTTGGCGCTGTCAGCCGCTCTGCGCATAGACGAAAGCGCTCCGCTCCTATAAAAACAGGAGGATCGGAGTTTTTACTTGGATTAATTGATTGTTTTAACCGTAGTGTTATTTGCATACCCGTGTCTATCTTTAATCTGTGTTGTGTCAGTGTGCGGGTCTCTGCCGCATTGATATGGCAATAACCATGGATAACGGGTTCGGGCGAGTGTTCTTTTTTCTAATTGGACCGGTGCAGGGGCACCGGTGGAACTGTAAATCAGTGCATATGCTCATTGATTCATACTGCAACATAGCGCATAATTATTTGTTTGTTGTTGTTTTTTCAATTCAGGTTAGATTTTTTTTTTTGTGCGCAGAGCAGATTTTCTGTGCGCGAAGACTGTGTCAGCAATGCGCAATTGCGCACGCGCGCAGCTTAGAGGGAACATTGTTCAAGAGGGGATTCTGCGCAATCAACCCAGAATTTGTTTGACAGACTAGAGGAAGAATGATCAAAACACTCAACAATCTTCTCTTCATCTCTGCACGGAGCCCGGCAGGGGTCAGGTGCAGAAATAATTTTGAGGTTCATATGTTGAGGTTCATATGTACCCTCAGTTTAATAAAATCCATACGCACGTTTCATGTGATTTGGGCATCGTCCTGGTCCTTTTCAGAGCTTTAAACTGAAAAAAGGGTATTATTCCTTTAACTTATAAATAATACGACTAACACTCACTAGTGACCAGGTTTGTTTCAACTCCCTGCACAACAAATGCAATATTTGTTTTTATACGGCTTTGAAGACAAACCGATCGCAGTATTTGTGGAAATAGCCAAATGTATGTCCGTCTTCCCTCTGGGAAGCATGGAGCTGGTAGCGCAGCATAATTTGAACACCTTGCATTAAAGATGATACTGAATATATGAAAATTGCGCTGGTGGATGCACTGTTTAAAAAAACAAACAACAAAAAGAACATCAGGTTTTTAAGTGGTGGGGACAAAACTTTAATTGATCAATATTACCGCAGACATAGTCCCGGCTACAATGACTCAAATATCTATACTTTCATGCAGCACCCCAAATCCGTCGGTTTGATAAACTGAGGGTATAGAGGTGCTGCTGATGCCAAGGGGAAATAATAATCTCACCTGCTACGACTGGATAAGTCTTCTTATCTTAAATTTTAAATCATCTTAATGTATTTGATCTCATCTTAATTTTTTTTATGTCAACAATAATTTTGTTTTTCACATTTTCCGTCAGTTTTTAAAGGGTAAGCGTATGAGCAAGATGCCCTGCAGCCTGCATACACAAACCTGTCGTTATTTTCATGAATAAAAAGTAAAAAAAAAAAAATCCCCCCCTCTGCTTTTTTAACAAATCGCACACTGCATATCAGCAGTAAAATATTATAGTGGTCAAACAGAGAAGGGGAAAAAAAATTAAACTTACATTTTGTAATTACAAACATGTTTTACTTGGACTCACACATTATTCAATAGTCTAATATATCAAACTGAAAAGACTCAGACAGAATGCGTTAGGTTGAGCTCCGGTCCACAGCCAGATAGCCTCTGCTAGCACCATGCGGCTGCGTAGCGAGCTATTAGCCTAGCTGATGGGCCAGGCAGCGACGTAAACGACCTGTCAATCAAAGTCCGGCCCTCATTAATTATGAAGATTTAGAAAATGTATCCTACGTTAACCAACCTGGTGCCTCGGAATCACAGGAGCAATATGTAGCTGTAGACAGTTTTTAAAAAATAGGCACCGGGCATTAAAGTTGTTTTGAACGTGTCTAAAGTGCAATGTATTCCAATGGGGGACTAGCGGCTATATGGCGGTACTACAGCAAGGGCGGCCCCCAGTGTCGTAGTCAAAAAGCAGAGCAGCCAGCGGCCATTGATCACCCACAAACAAATACATGGGAAATATTGAGCAAAGTCATGAAGCCTCCAGTTTTACCTCAGTCGTTTTCACTGCAGTTTCCAGCTTTTCTTTTTCTGAAGTTTTCTGCAAGCCCCGTTTTCAATGTGTTTATTTGATTTTCTGTGGTTTTTTATAATCGTGATTTCAGCCACAAACTCCACATTGCAACAACGACAATATGCTTTGCTGTCAGAGCCGATGACCGGTTTCAGCCAGCTGGCAAATTTGCTTTCCCACTTCTTCCGATATGTCTGAGGGCGATGCTGCTTTTTTTTAAACACCCTGTCCCAAAGCTGTCCTCCCTCCTTCTCGTTCCTCATCATTATCCGTTGCGGCACAAATTTTTTTCCCTCTACTCACTTTCCATTAAGTAACTCACTCACACTTCTCGCCCTGTTCTCGCCACAACTCGCTTGACTTCCTGACTCTGAGCAGCTTCACCACTAACACACTGAGCAACCTAGAATCATGGGGGCGGGCGCAGCTGAGTAATCCGGCAATCATGCACCTTGTTTGCATGAAACAAACAAACACAGACCTGCCAACCTGTACGCATTTTGCGTAGCAGGTACGCAATTTGACATCTAAATACGCTGGTACAACCTGCCCCTCTAAACTACGCAAAAAGCTGCGGACATGTGAGTTCTGTGGCGAATGTGCACGTGCGGTACTCATGTCTGACAACACAGTGCAGCAGCGTGGTGAAGCAGTTTCAGCCAATCATTGTAGAAAAGCGGAGAATTGAGTCTACCCGACCTATAACGTAACATCCCCGCCCCCCTCCTTTCTATCAAAGGCCAGGAGGGCCAAAAACGCGCAAAATTACGTGTGTCTTTCACACGTTAACAAGGCAAAAACAACGCGTACTTCGCGTGTGAAGATAATAAACGCGCAAACAACACGTAAACGTGTTAATGACGCGCGAACAACACGTACTTTACGTGTAGGGTTATGTCGCTGCTGATTGGCTTCAAAGACGTGGGATGAACCACTAGAACAATTAGAAAAGGGGGGAGCTCAGCAGATAACAGCAGGCTGCAGATAATGCTATTTTTGTCATCTGCTAGAATCTCCTGAAGGTGATATTAAGAAGATACTCCATCCCAATCATTTTCAATATTTTTTAAAATATTTTAACAAAATTATTTTTACTTTTACTAAATAGTTATTTGTAAATCAAATGATACCTGAACGCAAGTAGCTATGTGAGACCAGAGTCCACTGACGCCAACACTGATACCGGAACACACACAATCATATGTCCCCAGACTCAGTAAACTCGAGCGCAGCAGGAGTAAATCATCAAGCAGCGCAAGAGAAGGTGATGAAACAGGGACAGAACACATTAATACGAGGCTGATCTGGAGAGTCAAATAAGGCAGCGTCCACACAGAAGACGCATATCAGCTGTGGATGCGCATCTGATAAGACTAGTATATTATGAAAACTAACGGAGGTTTTGACAAATAACAGGATAATGCAATCTCCCTTTAATACCCGTTGTTTGTCCCTCATTATTTAAAGCAAAACATCTAATGTTGTTCTGCTGCTTCATATGCCACCTTGTCCTCTCTCGCCCCGCAGGAGAGGCAGACTCACTAGGTCCGTTCAACGCTGAGTTTGTTATTAAATTTTAAATGTCCTTTTCTATTTCATTTTAATTAAGTTACAGCATGAGCAATGTTGAATTGGAAAATGAAAAAGCAGTTAGGATTATTTCTTTTTAATTTTTTGTATGAGTCAAAAATAGCAGCTAGATTTGGAAAATGAAAAAGCATTTCTGGTATTCCATTTTATTTTGATTTATGTTACACATATGCTTCCATACGTGTGTGTGTGTGTGTGTGTGTGTGTGTGTGTGTGTGTGTGTGTGTGTGTGTGTGTGTGTGTGTGTGTGTGTGTGTGTGTGTGTGTGTGTGTGTGTGTGTGTGTATTTTAGCCTTTATATACAGTGGCTTTCAAAAGTATTCGGCCCCCTTGAACTTTTCCACATTTTGTCACATTACAGCCACAAACATGAATCAATTTTATTGGAATACGTGAAAGACCAATACAAAGTGGTGTACACATGAGAAGTGGAACGAAAATTATACATGATTTCAACCATTTTTTACAAATAAATAACTGAAAAGTGGGGTGTGCGTAATTATTCAGCCCCCTTTGGTCTGAGTGCAGTTAGTTGCCCATAGACATTGCCTGGTGAGTGCTAATGACTAAATAGAGTGCACCTGTGTGTAATCTAATGTCAGCACAAATACAGCTGCCCTGTGATGGCCTCAGAGGTTGTCTAAGAGAATGTTGGGAGCAACAACACCATGAAGTCCAAAGAACACACCAGACAGGTCAGGGATAAAGTTATTGAGAAATTTAAAGCAGGCTTAGGCTACAAAAAGATTTCCCGAGCCTTGAACATCCCACGGAGCCCTGTTCAAGTGATCATTCAGAAATGGAAGGAGTATGGCACAATTGTAAACCTACCAAGACAAGGACGTCCACCTAAACTCACAGGCCGAACAAGGAGAGCGCTGATCAGAAATGCAGCCAAGAGGCCCATGGTGAATCTGGACGAGCTGTGGAGATCTACAGCTCAGGTGGGGGAATCTGTCCATAGGACAACTATTAGTGGTGCACTGCACAAAGTTGGCCTTTATGGAAGAGTGGCAAGAAGCCATTGTTAAAAGAAAACCATAAGAAGTCACATTTGCAGTTTGCCACAAGCCATGTGGGGGACACAGCAAACATGTGGAAGAAGGTGCTCTGGTCAGAAGAGACCAAAATGGAACTTTTTGGCCAAAATGCAAAACGCTATGTGTGGCGGAAAACTAACACTGCACATCACTCTGAACACACCATCCCCACTGTCAAATATGGTGGTGGCAGCATCATGCTCTGGGGGTGCTTCTCTTCAGCAGGGACAGGGAAGCTGGTCAGAGTTGATGGGAAGATGGATGGAGCCAAATACAGGGCAATCTTGGAAGAAAACCTCTTGGAGTCTGCAAAAGACTTGAGACTGGGGCGGAGGTTCACCTTCTAGCAGGACAACAACCCTAAACATAAAGCCAGGGCCACAATGGAATGCTTTAAAACAAAACATATCCATGTGTTAGAATGGTCCAGTCAAAGTCCAGATCTAAATCCAATCGAGAATCTGTGGCAAGATCTGAAAACTGCTGTTCACAAATGCTGTCCATCTAATCTGACTAAGCTGGAGCTGTTTTGCAAAGAAGAATGGGCAAGAATTTCAGTCTCTAGATGTGCAAAGCTGGTAGAGACATACCCTAAAAGACTGGCAGCTGGAATTGCAGCAAAAGGTGGTTGACTCAGGGGGCTGAATAATTACGCACACCCCACTTTTCAGTTATTTATTTGTAAAAAATGTTCGGAATCATGTATGATTTTCGTTCCACTTCTCACGTGTACACCACTTTGCAATAAAATGGATTTATGTTTGTGGCTGTAAGGTGACAAAATGCGGAAAAATTCAAAGGGGCCGAATAATTTTGCAAGCCACTGTATGTCCATTGCAGATACAACAGGCCTGTATATAAGGAGGAATGTGACTATTAATACAGTTTAAACATGTACAAATCTTTTGCAGCAAGCTTTGCAACCAGTGCCATGGCAGATGAGGGAGAGAGCAAGACAGGGAGGGACAGGGCAGCAGCAGACCTGCTAAAAAGAAGAGGGTCCATGTTCCCCAGAAGTTTTTGACTAAATATCAAGAACAGTGGCCATGCTTGCGACCCGCTAAACTTCCATATCATGCATTGTGCACAGTGTGCAATTATGATGTGGGCATAAGCCACCAGGGAGCTGCAGGTAGTGTATAAATTAGCCCCGGTGATGTGTGCATATGTGCTGTAAGCCAATTTAACTATTACATTCATGAAAACAAAAACACCTATTGCAATATAAAAAATAAATTACCATTTGAATTGAATATATATAATTTCTTTGGTTTTATTGTTTTTCTTATAACCAATTTCTAGCCAGTGAATGGGGAAATTGCCGCGCGCAAAGCAATTGAGTTTCAAAAGTCTGAAAAAAAGCCGCACAACACAAGTGGTACTTAAAATATTTTGAGAAGGTTGGCAGGTCTGCAAACACATAAACGTCACCCCCATGATATCCTATCTCTCTCATCAGCAAAGCATGGGGTGAGAAAAAAAAAAGTCAGGCAGTTGCGAACAGTAATAATTCAGTAATAATTCGAAATACAAATTTGGCCAAATTATTGCACATTAGCCATTATTGATTGTACATCTTACAGGGGGCAAAATTATTGTACAAATACAATAATTATCGTACACCTGGCAACACTGCTCACGGTAAGCAGGGAGTATTTCTGCTGCGGTGCATTCACGGTACATACGGAAAAAATTACACCCGACGAAAACTTGCATTTCAGAATAAAAAATGTAAACAAAACACACCAGAATGTTTAGCCGCATGCTGTCATTCAATCAATGGTTGTCTAGGTGGTGTCCTGCAAACGATGTGGGCTACATTGATAACTGGCGAAAATTTGGGGAAAACCTGGTCTGAGCCGGAGAGACGGCATCTATCCCACTTTGGATGGAGCAGCTCTTCTTTCTAGGAATATGGCCAAATTTATTAGTCCTCCAAAACAACCCAGGGTCCAGACCAGAAAGCAGAGTCGTAGTTTAACCCACCTTTCTGCTGCTTCTGTGCTGTTACCGACTCATTACCCTATAGAAACAGTGTCTTGCCCACAGCCAAAATTAAATGGATTAAAAGTTAAGCTAACAAAAGCAAATCATGGAAATCTCATAAAGATAAATACGACTTTGACTCAACAGAAAAATAAATATATTAAATGTGGTTTATTGAACATAAGATCTCTCTCCTCAAAGACTTTGTTAGTAAATGACTTGGTTTGTGATAATCACATTGATTTGTTTTGTCTCAAAGAAACCTGGTTGCAGCAGGAGGATTATGTCAGTATAAATGAGTCAACTCCTTCCAGTCATTAAAATTTTCACATTCCTAGAAATACTGGGCGAGGAGGAGGAGTTGCAACCATTTTTCGTTCTGATTTACTAATTAGTCCCAGACCAATTGATAGATACAGTTCTTTTGAACATCTAACCCTTAATTTTCCTCATCCAAGTTGCAAAACATTAAGACCATTTTTGTTTGTGGTTCTGCATCATCCACTAGGCCCTTACTCTCAATTCTTGGATCAGATCTCACATTTTTTATCTGATTTAGTATTAAATACTGATAGGGTCATTATAGTGGGGGACTTCAATATTCATGTGGACACTGAAAGTGATAGCCTAAATGCAGCCTTTAATGCTATTTTAGACTCAATTGGCTTTACTCAAAAAGTACAGGGATCGACCCACTCGGGTAAACACATTTTTGACCTTGTACTGACATAGGGTATTGAGTGTGAGGAAATAACAATCCACCCACATAACCCTGTCCTGTCTGACCACTTCTTGATAACTTTTGAATTTACTTTAACTGACCATCTTAAATCTGAAAGAAAATGTCATTATAGTAGAGGTTTATCAGACAGTGCTGTAACAAATTTTAAAGAATCTGTTCCATTCTTACTTTCCTCAGTGTGTTGTAACTATTAATAAAAAAAATTGTCTGGTTTTCTGAGCATCAATAATTATAAGAATTAATTTAATATTAATATAATTATTGATGACGTTCGAGTTTAACCAGTTTATTAAAAACATATAGGGTAGGGAAGGGCATAATTAATCGACGATCGATTAATTGATCACTAAGAATTTCATCGATGATATTTCTTTTGTTTTTTTTGTGTTTTTTTTAACGTGTCCTGTTTGGCAGTGTGGAGCTCAGAATTGGTGTCTGAGTACCAAGTAGAAGCCAAACAGATTTACTTTCAAAAGCGGAGCAGTACAGCTTTTGCTATAGTACTCCACTTGATATATGTGTGAAAAATCTTTATTATGAATTGTTGGGGTTTTTATTTCCTGATGTTATGGACACGGAGACGGAAAATTAAGGAGAAGAAAGAAGGAAGATGAAGAAGAGAGGTAGGAAACAAAAAGTCAAGAGAGAGGGTGAGTTGAAAATACAAGAGAGGAAGGGGAACAAAGAAAACACAGGAAGACATTGAAGTCCGCCTCCACACCCACAGGACGGCAGAGAGAGGGGGAAAAACAAAACGAAACACGAAAAAGGAACATCGACAAAACCAACCAAACATTGTGAACTAAGAATTACACAACCATATCACACAAAAATAGATATAAAAATACAACAACAATGTCACAGAAAAACTCATGGTACCGATTAATCAAGCTCTAGTAATGATAACCTCAGCCCAAGAAAATTTCCTTAAACAGCAGAGACCCCACATCTATGTGTGTGTGTTAGCATGCTGGTGCCTATAAGGTTTCTCCATAAGAGTGTTCGATAGTTGGTGTGAGCAGACATCAATCCGTCTCCCAGGAATCGATGCAGACATGAAGGAGATCGGAGCAAAGACGTCCAAAGGACCGCCAGAGCCCCAGGCGGACCCGGGCGGGCCCGACCGCATCCCCCAAGAGAGGAGCAAAGGAGAACCCCAGGGGAACATCCAGCGGCCACTATGCAGGGGCCCGGGGGGCAGCAGTGACGAGCCCACGGGCCCCGCCGGCAACCGGCTGCGCGGGGCGGGCCGGTCAACGGGGGGGAGCCGGGGCCCAGGGGCACCCCACCCCCCAGCAGGGACCCGACAAGGGACCGGCTGACGAGGGGCCCCGGGCACTGCAGGGGCCGCGGGCGGCCGCCACGCGCCGCCTCCACCCTAGGCCAATCCCCACCGCCAACATCCCAGCGCCCCACCGATAGCCGCAGGGGTAGGACAGCATCCCCAGGCCGGGCTCAGCCAGCATCTGGACACCAAGTTGTACCAGCTCCCGGGTCCTGATCCCGCGCAACGCAGGGCGCCGAGACCAGGCATCCAACGAGGGCCAGGGCCGGTCCAACCCACCAATGAACCGGCCACGCACGGTGCGCACAGAACAGGTGATCAAACGAGCAGAGACGCCGGATCCGCATCCCGCCGAGCCACCGAGCAGGCACCACCCAACAATCCCAAACCTGGCACCTCTGAAAGAGGTGCCCCAACCAACCAAAGGAAGATATCGGCCCACCGCATCGGCCGACCGACACACCGCCCCCCCCGGCCCGGCCAGGCCCGTACCGGATTGACCACCGATGCACCGGCAGGCAGGGGCCCCCGTCACCGGCGGGGAGTGACGGAGGGGAAATAGGCCCCCCATTAAGTGTAAGGCCTGAGGTGCGCCAGGCGAGGGGGCAGACCAAGATCCAACCTGACAGGTAGACAAAGACATACAGACACAGTCATACGTTCCCTCCCTCTTAAACCCATACATTCTCACTGACTCACCAAGACACCCAAAAAAATGACGCTGTACCCTCACTCACACACCCCATGCACACTTTATGCTCCCAGGTCCAGGTACCGATGCCCCACTAGAGCCACCAGCCCCCGGACCCGGGAGGTGGACCCCCTACCTTCTAGGACGGAGACAAGCAGACCGCCAAGGGCCCCACAGTGGCAAAGCAGCCCGACAGCCCAGGACCCCGACCAGACCGCCTGTCCTCCTCCGGACCCCAACCCCTGATGGCCCGTAGTGAACAGGGGTGTGAAAAGACCCCTAGCCTCCATCCTCCCGCTCGAGTATGTTGTTGATGCGTGTTGTTATAATGTGCATTTCAAACCGAGGGGTGGGATGTGGGGAAGGCAGCCACACATCCCCCAACCCCCACCCCGAGCCCTCAGTGTCTATATGTGGTTTAACAGTGGGCACCGGCACCAGAGGTGAAGCTGATTGTGCCGCTCCCCCTCTGGATGCCGAAAAGTGTGGCCACCCCAAAGTCCCTACATATGTGTCGCGTGAGAATGTTATAAGATTACATTTTTTTTACCGATCAATTAACGCATGTTCTGTTGCGTAGTGTGAGTTTTGAAGGAATGCAATTAATTTTGCTATGTGGCATTAATTGAACACTTTACCACAAGAGGGCGATGACTGAAAATAAAACCCACAGGCCGACTCAGTTTCTTGCAAGTTTCTGTGTATTTCAAAAGTAGCATTGTCATGAAGAGGTCGCAGGAAACCATGGTACGGGACCACTTTGACAAAAAAAAAAAAGTTTCGGTTCACTGCCAACACTGCGAAGCTGTGTATAAGTACTTGAACACACTTCCAACCCTGGTTAGAAGCAGAGCATCCTGCTGCTCTTGGTCTCAACCTAGCATCAAGTCGGTGTTAGCACGGAGGAGCCAAGATGCACAACGAGCAGAGAAACTTACTCACCGATTACTTTCTGAGGGAGGATTCGCCACCCTTGGATTGCACCCCTACAGACTGGTGGAAATTGAATTAAACAAGATTCCAGAGGCTTGCCAAGTTAACACGGAGGTATGTTTATCACAGCGACGTCTGTCCCCTCACAGCAGGTGATCTCGGCGCTGCAGGCGCGAAAGCAGCCTGGTGACCAGACTGAAGGTCACCAGGCTGCTTTCGCGTCTGACCCCAGCGCATGTTAACATGCTTATCTTTCTCAACAAAAATCAGTAGACTGGTGCTGAAGTTGTATATAAGTAACGTTTTTTTTTGTTTTTGTCTTTTTTACTCTGTTAATGAGCCTACTTCATTGTTAGGTACGCTGATCTCTCTCATCCTCTTTCTCAACTCTTTTTGCCAAATGTAACACAAAACTATCAGACCTATAAGTATTATATTTTTTTTTATTAAGTTATTGTTTAACATGACCATTTATTTTTATTTTTTACTTTTTTGGAGAAGAAAAAAATATGAGCGTCAGTTGTGTTAATGAGTACCGTCTTTTAGCTGTCTGCTCCGCTGCTTATAGCGCATATTTTCTTTGTGCAACTACTGTGAATTAATTCCGTTTAACTTTCACAAGAGGTGTCCCACTTGTAATGAAGATCTCAATGAGGAAACAGCTATTTTTCTATTCTCACTGCATTTTAATATAGCCTATGAACACTGAATTTTAATATAAAAATATAAATGATTAATCAAAAATCGATCATTAATTCTCCCGATGATCGATGAAGACAGTTTAATCGAATACCCATCCCTAATATAGGGGCACCAATCTCATAAATGAGATACTTTTCATTAAACCAGACCGTCAGTCTCTTCTGAAAGGGCGGAGTTCGTCCGCGGGGATTAAAACAAACTTTACAGGACACACTGAAATACCACAGGAAACTTCTCGTTAATTAAGAGAATTTATTAATGAAATAGTTTAACCTTACAGATTACATTTCATTTATAATTTCCATCTATTCTAACGCATGTAAAATATAGAACAAAGTTAACATCGAGGGAAGGGGGCGTGTGTGCGGCTGTGTGTGTGCGGCTGTGTGTGTGTGGGAGACAGCGAGCGAATGAGGGGGGTTTAGCTTACACCCTCAATGCGATCAATAGCCCAAAGCTAAGGAAATAGCCCAATTGGCTTGATCGGCTCACAAAGGGAGACAAAAGACCGCGTGGTGATTCAACAAAGGCTAGTTTCAATTAGCAATGGTGATTTGGACAAAGGGAAGGGGGTGACAGAAAAAGGGAATCGACAGAAGGCCACACGACCTGTCTAAACAGACATCCGCCGACCGCAGCGGACGATACAACAAGCCGGGAAATAATACAACAAAATATACTGCTTCTGGTTGCAACCAAAGTCAAATAATAAAACACAAAAAGCATGCAACATTCAGGGTCTTTGTACAGCGACAGACGACCAAGAATAAACAGTGGTTAAAAAGTTGACAGACTTATTTTAACCACAGAAAATGGATAAATATAAATCCTAGACCTAATTCTCCTCTACCCAGACCAAACAGACATAAACCAGGTTTATCCTACTTGGTGATGACTCTCTCCACAGTCCACGACGAAGAACATAGAACGACTTGAAAGTGTCCAGTTTAAAGGACCGGTTTTGCGCAACACCAAGGTCAGAAAAGCGGATGTCCGCCTTTAGGTGCTGAGGGACTCAGGCCGGTTTTCAATAGAGCTCAGAGGCCAGCGGACTCCCTGGTTGCCCGTACAGGGAAGTCTGTTTGCTCGGCCAATTTACTTCGAAGTTTAAAAGGGGGAGTTCTTCCTGGTCCAGCAGGTTTGAATGAAAGAGGGAAAAATGCTAGCAATGGAATAAAGCGTCTCCGCTGGGGAACCAAAAGATGAGAATTTCAATATTCGCACTGCCTTTATCAACTCTGTGATGTCATCACTGGCCACAAACCAATGAGAATGGGTTGAGGGCAGTGCCACGGATGCTGGGAGATGCAGTTTGTTCAGTGAAAGGATGCTGGGAGATGCAGTTCGTTCAGTAAAATAGCCTCAAATAGTGTCTCAGGGTAACAGAGTGGATGGCAGCAATTCTATCTCTAACCCTTCAGAAATTGATGGTCTGGTTCACAGCGTTACTTCCTCATTGCGTTTGGCATTAGATAGTGTAGCCCCCTTAAAAAAGAAAGTGGCTAGCCATAGGAGGCTGACGCCTTGGTTTAACGCAGAGTTGCGTACTTTAAAGCAGAATACTAGGAAGTTGGAGAGAAAATGGTGCTCTACACATCTAGAGGATTCCTATTTTACCTGGAATAACAGTCTACTGCTGTATATAGAGACCCTTCGACAAGCTAGAACAGCATATTTTTCATCATTAATAGAGGCGAATAAAAACAATCCTAGGTTTCTTTTTAGTACAGTTGCCAAACTTACACAGAGTCATAGCTCTGTTGAGTCAACTATTCCCCCAGCTCTAGCAGTGATGATTTTGTGGGATTCTTCATAAATAAAATTAATTCTATAAACAATTAAACCATTGGCATCCTCCCAAACATTATTACTTCTTCCTCAGTAAATGAGGCAGCATTGGAAAGAACTGTAGAACCTCCTTTGTGCTTAGGCTGTTTTGATTGAGTCGAGCTTTCGGAATGATCAAAAATATTAGCCTCATCTAAACCTTCAACTATGCTGGACCCCATCCCAACCAAATTATTTAAGGAAGTGTTCCATTTGGTTCCTGTCCCATTTTGGATATGATGAATCTAACCTTAGTAAACGGATATGTACCAAAATAATTTAAAATAGCTGTAATTAAACCTTTACTCAAGAAACCTTCCCTTGATTAAGATGACTTAGTGAATTACAGACCTATATCTAACCGTCTTTTTTTATCCAAAGTCCTTGTGAAAATAGTTGCTAATCAAGTCTGTGAGCATCTAAACAGTAACAAGCTATTTGAAGAGTTTCAATCAGGTTTTAGAGCTCATCATAGCACTGAAACAGCACTGGTGAAGGTTAATAATGATATTATCATGGCCTCAGATAATGGACTTGTGTCTGTTCTGGTTTTGTTAGATCTCAAGTGCTGCTTTTGACACAGTCGATCATAATATTCTCTTAGAAAGGCTTGAACATGTTGCAGGGATCAAAGGAACAGCACTAGGCTGGTTTAAATCATATTTGTCTGCAAGATTCCACTTTGTTAATCTAAATGATAAATCTTCACTCTCAAGGGTTACTTGTGGAGTTCTTCAGGGTTCTGTGCTTGGACCAATTCGTTTCACCATATATATGCTCCCAATTGGTAGAATCATTAGACAGCATGGGATAAATTTCCACAGCTCTGCCGATAATACGCAACTATATTTATCCATAAATCCTGATGAATCCAGTCAGTTAGGTAGATTACATGCATGTCTGGAAGACATAAAAACATGGATGACTCTAAACTTTTTGCTCTTAAATTCTGACAAGACAGAAGTTGCTGTCTTTGGACCAGAAGTTCTAAAAAAGAAACTGATTAGTCAATCACTTCATCTGGATGGCATTAAATTGGCCCCCAGTAATAACGTAAAGAACCTCTGCGTTATTTTTGACCAAGACTTGACATTTAAATCCCATATTAAGCGGGTTTCTAGGATTTCGTTCTTTCACCTCCAGAACATTGCTAAAATTAGAAACATCCTGTCCAGGAGTGATGCTGAGGAACTAGTCCATGCATTTCTTACCTCAAGGCTGGACTACTATAATTCTTTACTATCAGGTAGTCCACAAAATGCCATTAAAAGCCTCCAGTTGATCCAAAATCCGCCAGCTCTGATGAATATTAAAAAGAGAGATCACATTTCTCCGGTTTTGGCTTCCCTTAATTGGCTCCCTGTTAAATCCAAAATAGCATTTAATAATAGCATCCTTCTTCTTACATACAAAGCCCTTAATAATCAAGCTCCATCATACATCAGAGATCTAATTGTTCCATATGTTCCTAACAGAGCACTCTGCTCTCAGACTGCAGGTTTACTTGTAGTTCCTAGGATTTCTAAAACTTGAGTAGGAGGCAGAGCTTTTAGTTATCAGGCTCCTCGCCTGTGGAACCAGCTCCCAGCTTTAGTCCGTGAGGCAGACACTCTGTTTACTTTTAAGGCCAGGCTTAAAACTTTCCTTTTTGATGAAGCTTATAGTTAAAGTGGCTTAGGTCATCCTGAGCAATCTCTGTAGTTATGCTGCTATAGGCTTAGACTGCTGGAGGACAGACTTACCAATTTTCTTCACTCTGCTACTTCCTTTTCTACTACTACTCTACAGTTGTATCACAGTACATTCTGTTATTTCGACTGTTAACTTTGTTTTCTCTCAGTGTTTTTCTCTCCATATAAGACATACCTGGTCTGGTATCCTGCTTAGCTACAATGCCCTGTTGAACGGGGGGCATCGACTGGGATGATGCTCCCAGTAACTGAACATCCACTGTGTCCTGTTATCAACTTTTTACTTTCTGTAAGATAGAAAGTACTCTTATATCAGATCTTCTGTTCCTTCTGTGTCTCTGCTCTGTCTTCTCAAACCCCCAGACGGTCGTGGCAGATGGCTGCTCTTACTGAGCCTGGTTCTGTTGGAGGTTTCTTCCTGTTAAAGGGGAGTTTTTCTTCTCCACCGTCGCTACATTCTTGCTCAGTATGAGGGATTGCTGAAGGATTGCTGTGTTTGGAAAGTCTGCCCAACCTCACGCCAATGACTGACGCAATCTGCTGGGATTCCTTAAATAGGAAACTTTTTAACTGATTGGAATGTTTATATAACTGCTGTGGCTCAGGAGTGAGGAGTTCGTCTTGTAACCGGAGGTTTGCCAGTTCGAGCCCCCGCTCCGTCCGTCTCAGTCGTTGTGTATTGGGCAAGACACTTCACCCTCGAGATCGAGAGGAGTCAGTTGAGGTGGCTCAGGCATCTGGTCAGGATGCCTCCTGGACGCCTCCCTGGTGAGGTGTTTCAGGCACGTCTCACTGGGAGGAGGCCCAGGGAAAGGCCCAGGACACGTTGGAGGGACTATGTTTCTCGGCTGGCCTGGGAGCGCCTTGGAGTTCCTCCCGAGGAGCTGGAACAAGTGGCTGGGGAGAGGGAAGTCTGGGTCTCTTTGCTTAGGCTGCTGCCCCCGCAACCCGACCCCGGATAAGCGCAAGAAAATGGATGGATGGATGGACTTCACCCTTCTGCCTACTGGTGGTGGTCAGAGGGCCCGGTGGCACCAGTGTTCGGCAGCCTCGCTTCTGTCAGTGTGCCCCAGGGCAGCTGTGGCTGCAATGTAGCTTGCCATCACCAGTGTGTGAATGTGTGCGTGAATGGGTGAATGACTGAATGTAGTGTGAAGCGCTTTGGGGTCCTCAAGGACTAAATGAAGCGCTATACAAGTACAGGCCATTTACCGTCAGTGTTGGGGTAGTTACTCAAAGTAATCCCTTACATTACTTAGTTACTTTTTTTGGAAAGTAACTCAGTTACATTATTAGTTACACTACTCTTGCATCGTTCTAAAACATCATACCTGAAATGAATGCCGAGGTGACTAAAAAAATATTATGACAGAAAAAGAGTTAGAAAAAAACATATATATATAGAGAAACTACAAATACAACCCACAAATTATTTTAGACACATCTATGTACACATATCTACACAAATATCCATTATACAAAAGATGTGTACAAAAAAGTTTAAAAAATGTATACACAAACATCTAAGAACACAAATAAGAAACAAAACATCTATATAAAACGGCTGACAGAGAAACAAAGCAGAGTGCTCTAGCATTAGCTAGTAGGGACATACCTCTCTTCCTCCGGTAAAATCAGGTTTTCCTCCTCTGATGACGACTCCTCAACACAAACCTCTGATGAACTATCATTCCAAATAATCGCCAGGGCTTCGTCAGTGCTGATTCTCTGCTCTTGAAGCGCCATTTTTCGAACGCAAGCAAAACAATCGAAACTGAATCGTTCACTGTCACCTGATCACTGCGTCACAGCGCTCGTCCCCAAGGTAAGCAAAATATCTGTTTTTAGAATTAAGCAGACCTCTAATTCCAGTTTCTATTGGCCGATCCGGATGATTGACATATGGTTGGATCCTATAGAATCACGCTGACATCAGAACTTTGAAGCAGATTGGACAAAGCAAATGTTTACATGGGGAAAGTTCACAATGCGCATGACAGACAAGGTTGAGCCTCCTCGAATCAAATGTAAAAGATAATGGCAAAGGATTACGTTTTTTTTTACTTTTTCTTTTCTAAATGCACACTGGGTATTTTAGTTATTCTGGAAATACAGTCATCACGGTGGATTTTTTTTTTTCAGCAAGGAAATAACAAAGATAAGAAAGAATTTATGCTCTAGTTTTTCAAATGCTGTACGTATTTTGGGGCTTATTTTGCTGCTCATTTGCTGAGATTTGCACATAGCGTGATGAAACTTGCAGCTTTAGAATCTGCAAGATGCTGGCTTTTGTGGAAGGAAAAGTTTGCTCGGTTCTGTTCCGCAGAGTGACCGATAGGTTCGGTTGAATGTGTCCATGTAAAAATCGCAAAATAGCACAACTGCTCTTTTAATTGCTTGTTATGTTTTCTGGTTTTGGAGGTCACAGAAAAGATTTATATGAGTCTTTAGCTGAGATTCTGAGGTTTACAAGTATAGGACATGCTTAGCAATCAGTGACCACAGGTCAACTAAATTCGGACATTTCCCCGCCCTTCCCCCACAGTGACCCGGCGCTGGGGCTGTGTGCTGGAACAGGTTATGTAACGAGTAACGACATCATATTTTCGAAAGTAATTGTAATGTCATTACAGTGTTTGCCGCAGTAACGCGTTACACTACTACGTTACAAAAATAGTAATGTCATTACAGTAACTAGTTACTTTGTAACGCGTTACACCCAACACTGTTGAAATGACTTCTTGTTAAGTGCCTTGATATGACATCTGTTGTGAATTAGCGCTATATAAATAAACTGAATTGAATTTAACTGAATTGAAAATTGAATTTGCAAGTCAAATAACCATGGGTTACACATTGTTTTGTTTTTTTGTTCTTGTTTTTTTCCACCTCTCCCTGCCTTTCTGTGTGTGTGGAGGCGGACTGGGAGGTTTTCTTGTGTTGTCTCTGTTCCCCTTCCTCTCTTGCATCTTCAACTTCCCTCTCCCTAGAGACTATTTATTTGATTATTTGCCGTTTTGAATACGTAAAAGGTAATTGAGTCTGTATTTTTCCCCCCTCTTTAAATGGACTCAGATGGGCTATCATCTGACGATTCAGCGTCATATGAGACAGGCAGAAGTGTGTCACATGCACCTGAAAGCAGGGCAGTCTCAACTTCCCATATAGTCTCAAATATATAAAATAAAATTAACAAAACAATATAGTTTGCTTGTTAAATTAGTTTGGAGTTTTTACAAATTTGATTTGCTGCTGTTAACGATGAAATACAACATAAGTAGGATCGCTAACATAAAAAACGTTTTAATTACTCAACACATATTTAGATTAAATTTAGAAAAGAATACAGATAAAAAGAACAGACCTGATCGCTGGATGAAAGCTGGAAGTTGTTGATGGCATATTGCCTTTTTATTGTGTGTGGGCTACCATAGCTGCAATACCTACTCTGAACAGCGTGGCGCTAAAGAGTGAAATAAGATTACACCTTTAACAAATAGTATAATACACAACCAATAATCTGGACCTGAACTGTCCCCTGTTAATTCCCCCCATGGGTATCCCACCCCCAACTGTTCAGCATATGCATGCTATAGCATGTGACCATCCCACACTGCATGAGGAGCAGTCTAACCACTCTTCTCTAACTAAACCAACATTTTTTACTACTGATGCTGTTAGCTGTAAACAGCAGTTTTTTAACCTTCCTCGTTAGTAATCTCCACACGGTTTTGAACGTATTTATGAAAATGCGCTAATGAACAGGCACATCTCTGTTACACAATACCTCTGCAGAGCTAAATGTATACATATAATAGTGCACCACCAGGCTATTTCAAAAACTGCCGTCCAAATCAAAGCAGGTGTGTACAAAGTAATATAACGTTACTAAAGAATCACAAATTACTCCCTCCAGAAGCAAAACTAGTTTTCAATCAAAATATTCATCTTCGTCTCCTTTCTTCTGGATCTTCTTAACAAAATCATGTGCTGCTGCTGCTATTGTAAAAGAATAGGTTTGGTCCTGGCAAGTCACCAGCAGCTTGGCAGGGTGAACCACGCTGTACCGCAGCCCAAGCTTACGCAGCTCCATACACACCAAGTCAAACTCCTTCTGAAGCTGGTGCAGGCCAGCAGCCATGTCTGGGTAGAACCACACTTGTTGGCCCTGGAATCCAATGTCTCTGTGTTGTTGCAGCAATATGTTGTTTATCCTTGCAGCTGACGAATCTCCTTATCAGAATGCAAGGCAGTGCAGTGCTGTCCCTCCTGGGTCCAATTCGGTGTGGTCTCTCTGCGATCACCGCTCCAATGCCCAGTGTCTCTGGCAACCACCGCTCCAAGAACACACATGGGTCCAGTCCTTCCGCGCCCTCAGGTAGGTTGACCAGTCTCAGGTTGTTTCGTCCTTGCTTCCAGATCCATAAATTTATCAGCTAGTGTTTTCTCATTGGACTCCAGTATGTCCACTTTAGCATGTAATGTTTCTATTTCACTCTCTTCAATGGAATTAACAACGGACAGTATTTCGTCTACCTTATTGCTTTGAGATTTCTGTTTCTCCTCTCCGTCTGTAGCTGCCATTGATGCTGTGTTACTGTTACCATAAGCTTTCAGCATTTCCCTACAAAGATGGTAGTCTGTTAGCTTGTTTTGATTTTTCACTTGCTTCTTGGAGGGTTTTTGCTGCTTTAGGCATTATTTTTTACCACATGCACTATCACTGTAATTAGTTGCAAAGAAAGGGTTTTTTAGAAGACTATTTGACCCAAACAGCAGAGCGGTGAAAAAAGGTCCTTTCACATGGCTGTCATAACCAGTTGTCAGATAGGTCTTTTGAATGGAATATGACATCACTGTTGTTGAAAATGTTTGAAATCCATCTTAACGCATTATTCCAAATATTTATATAAAATGTACAAATTTAAAGGGTTTAAAGTTTATCAGATTGTATATTGTCATAAACTTAGATGTGTAATAGATGTTTAAGTTTAAAGTCATCATAATCATACTGTTTGTATTGTTACCTTTCACAAAAAAGTGAACTCAACAGATTTAATGTAAAGTCGGTTAAAATTCGAAGTAAAAGGTTCTTTGTGTGTTGACTTCACCATCAAACTGTGACTAGATGTTTACCTCACTTCAGTCTCCCAGGATACACTGTGTTCCGGTCTGCAGTTCTTTTATGGTTCTCTATATCACCGTCTCTTTTATTGGCACCATCAGACATTAAATTCTGCTGAACACAAGCTTGCTGCCCATCAGCAGTCTACATCTCCATAAAAGGCGACTCCCCATGAAAATTGAGGGACCATGCCATCCCAGTGAGGGAGAGCCGAAGCAGATAGAGAAGCCATAACAGTCACAATTTTATTCGGAGCTCTATAAAACTGGGAACACTACTGCATCCCACCCAATCTCATTTGACCTTGAGACTAAGCCAAAAGGCAGCTCCCTTTCTTTGCCGTTTCATTCTGTATCACAATGAAAACATGAAACTCCAGGCTCCTTTCTAAAGGGAAAACAGCCAGAAAACACTATTTAAGTTAATCTTGTGACTTTACACAAGTAAAATATGCTTTTTAATTGCAACATTTGGGGCAACTGATACTGAGCATCACACCAGCTAGTTCATTGCTGGAAAACGAGTATTTGCCAGTTATGACAAAATCAGTTGGATGACCCAAACACCAGACCATACAGGCAATCAGGCTGGGTGCACAATATAAAATGTATTCATTGAAAAACTAAATTTAATCTTACAAAACCAAAGAAATTAAAATAAATCAGTGCTATTAACAAACATCTAAGGTAGAGAAGATGCAGACAAAAACCAAGAAGCACAGGCAAGCTTGGAGTCTTAGAGGACAAGCTGTCAAGGAAAGAAAAAAATCCTAAAGTAAATGTGACTTTAAAGTTTCGCCATTTACAGATACAGTTGTATGTGATAAATTATTGTTGAAATATAATATTCTAGCTCTTATGTTGGCAACTAAAAATAGTATATTGTGAGCATCAAAGAAGCAGCAGTATATATATATATATATATATATATATATATATATATATATATATATATATACATACAGTGGCTTGCAAAATTATTCGGCCCCCTTGAATTGTTCCGCATTTTGTCACATTACAGCCACAAACATGAATCAATTTTATTGGAATTCCACGTGAAAGACCAATACAAACTGGTGTACACGTGAGAAGTGGAACGAAAATCATACATGATTCCGAACATTTTTTACAAATAAATAACTGAAAAATGGGGTGTGCGTATTCAGCCCCCTGAGTCAATACTTTGTAGAACCACCTTTTGCTGCAATTCCAGCTGCCAGTCTTTTAGGGTATGTCTCTACCAGCTTTGCACATCTACAGACTGAAATTCTTGCCCATTCTTCTTTGCAAAACAGCTCCAGCTCAGTCAGATTAGATGGACAGCGTTTGTGAACAGCAGTTTTCAGATCTTGCCACAGATTCTCGATTGGATTTAGATCTGGACTTTGACTGGGCCATTCTAACACATGGATATGTTTTGTTTTAAACCATTCCATTGTTGCCCTGGCTCTATGTTTAGGGTCGTTGTCCTGCTGGAAGGTGAACCTCCGCCCCAGTCTCAAGTCTTTTGCAGACTCCAAGAGGTTTTCTTCCAAGATTGCCCTGTATTTGGCTCCATCCATCTTCCCATCAACTCTGACCAGCTTCCCTGTCCCTGCTGAAGAGAAGCACCCCCAGAGCATGATGCTGCCACCACCATATTTGACAGTGGGGATGGTGTGTTCAGAGTGATGTACAGTGTTAGTTTTCCGCCACACATAGCGTTTAGCATTTTGGCCAAAAAGTTCCATTTTGGTCTCATCTGACCAGAGCACCTTCTTCCACATGTTTGCTGTGTCCCCCACATGGCTTGTGGCAAACTGCAAATGTGACTTCTTATGGTTTTCTTTTAACAATGACTTTCTTCTTGCCACTGTTCCATAAAGGACAACTTTGTGCAGTGCACGACTAATAGTTGTCCTATGGACAGATTCCCCCACCTGAGCTGTAGATCTCTGCAGCTCGTCCAGAGTCACCATGGGCCTCTTGGCTGCATTTCTGATCAGCGCTCTCCTTGTTCGGCCTGTGAGTTTAGGTGGACGGCCTTGTCTTGGTAGGTTTACGGTTGTGCCATACTCCTTCCATTTCTGAATGATCCCTTGAACAGTGTTCTTTGGACTTAATGGTGTTGTTGCTCCCAACATTCTCATAGACAACCTCTGAGGCCGTCACAGGGCAGCTGTATTTGTACTGACATTAGATTACACACAAGTGCACTCCATTTAGTCATTAGCACTCATCAGACAATGTCTATGGGCAACTGAATGCACTCAGACCAAAGGGGGCTGAATAATTACACACACCCCACTTTTCAGTTATTTATTTGTAAAAAAAATTTGGAATCATGTATGATTTTCGTTCCACTTCTCACGTGTACACCACTTTGTATTGGTCTTTCACGTGGAATTCTAATAAAATTGATTCATGTTTGTGGCTGTAATGTGACAAAATGTGGAAAAGTTCAAGGGGGCCGAATACTTTTGCAAGCCACTGTATATATATCTCGGAGTATTACTCATTCAGTGTAAGTGATAACAAACAGTTCTTTCTGATGCTTCTATGACTCACGAAAATGCAGTTTGGAATAATGCACACTAGATGGAGAATAAAGGCAAACCAAGGAACGTTGTCTTCCTATCACATCATATTTTGTAGTTCACAGCAGAATAATTTAACATACTGTGTGCCCCTTGTTTTACAGCACAGTATCAGTTTCACTCAGATTTATGACAGAGAAGTCCAGCTGGATTTTAATTTTATTACATTAAATCTAGAGACTGAGTACTACAGGAGTTGATTTTGAACAATTAACGGCTTAACTGCTAACACCATTTAAAGACACAGCTTGTTCTTTTTTCCTCTTTTTATCCATTTTTTTCTTTTTGTCTAGTCTATGTTGTGTCTATTGTGACTTAGGCTAGAATTAGATTTTGCATATAAGAGGTGTTTTTGACTCGATCTTAAGGAGGATATCATGTTTTCTAGTTGTATTTGACTGCATGATATTGGAGTGAATCTTCAGAATCCAAACATCTCAATTCAAAACATCAGGAATCATTATAATACAATAATAAACTAAGTAAAGTAAAGTAAAACTTTCTAGAAATAATCACACAGTGCTCTTCAATAAAAACATGGCTACAGTCAATGAACATATAAAATCAAAAAGGCAAAGGCAATTTTAAAAAGATTAAATGATATACAGTTATATTACAATAAATATATGATTATATTTTATCATAACTTCAGCCTTGCAGCAAGAAGGTGCTGGGTTCGAATCCCAGCCTGGGGTCTTTCTGCATGCAGTTTGGATGTTCTTCCTGTGCATGCATGGGTTTCCTGAGTACACCAGCTTCCACAGTCGAAAAACATGACTGTTAGGTTAATTAGTCTTTCTAAATTGCCCTTAGGTATGACTGTGTGTGTGTGTGTGTGGATGGCGGTTTGTCCTGTGTGTCTCTGTGTTGCCCTGCGATGGACTGGCAACCTGTCCAGTATGTACCCTGCCTCTTGCCCGATGATTGCTTTGGATTAGGGAACCAGTAAAACATAAAAATCTCTTTAATAATTGTTCCTTTTATGACCCTAAACGTTTTATAAATTACTTGTTCCCATGATACTACTTACAACTAATAACCTAAAGGAGTTTAGGAACAGTGTCTTTCAACTTACAAACAGTGAGGATGGTCTGTAGGCACAGGTGGACTGGACAACGGGCATGCTGGGCATTTGCTCGGTGGGTCAATGGTGATTTCTTGTTTTTTGTGGACCAATGTTTTTCTTTTCTTTTTTTTGTAACAGTAGAAAGTATGAAAGGTGGTGGATTGGCCAGTTGGTCAGGATTAGACTCTGGGCCGGACCAATTACAGTCGAGGAGGTCGGATGCACCCTTCCCCTTGCTTGGGCAACGGCCCTCATGAAAGCAATCATATCACAGACAAACAGAAGGAAATGGAGAACAAAAAACTGAAAGGAGGTGCAGAAAAAAATTGAGCTAAAAAGAAACCAGGCCTTTAGGTAGATGCTGCCAAATGTGTAGAAATAACCCAATTGTTTGGTGGTGGCTATGGCGGAGCTTCCACAGATTCTACTTCAGTAACATTAGCAAGTGGTGGAGGCCAGCAGGTGGATGAGAGAAAGGAGAGGCAGGAGGAGGAGGGACCAGAGGCAGCAGTCTGAGTGACAGGGGAACTGAACTTCAGGTAAGAAGTTATGAACTGCAGTCTATCTGGGTCAGATATAAACCAAGTTTAGGTGTAGTTTATTTTCGTTGTGCTTGCTAACTTTTCACAGTCAGTTACAATAACTTATTCTGTGTACTAGCTAGCATGACGGAGTTTCTATACTGCTGGGCAGGTGCTATGATGTTACTGATAGTGAATTTTATTTTATTTATAAGGTTAGTTAGAAGGGTTGCCAACTGTCCCGTAAAAAACAGAATTGTCCCGTATTTAGAGAAAATATTGCGCGTAGTGTATTGAGGTGAAAAGGAACACGATTTGTCCCGTAGGCTACTTCAGCTAGAATGAAAAAAACAAACAAAGCTGGAGTTTTCTGTGTCTTTACACTACGCAGCTGCATCTTCTTCTCTCATTCTCTCCCCCTCCCTCTCCTGTTGCTCTTTCAATCATGAAACTGATCAATAATCAGCTGATCTGCTTTTCTGTATCTGTTGTTTGTTTATTGCCCACTGCACAAGAAAGACCCATGATTAGGCTAGAATTAATCATAAATCCTTGACACTTGTAGATATAATTTAGATAGACACTTCAAACAAGTCAAGTGCTCAGAAAATGCTTAGAATTTGTCCATCTTAATAGGTTTTAATGCATAAGACAATAGAATAGATACGAGATTGGGGTATAAGGCATGTATAAACATGATCTGTCATTGTCATTGCCAAGCACATGGAGAGGACATCAATGCCATGACTGAGTGTGTGACTGACTATATAAACTTCTGTGTGGACAACATCATCCCCACCAGAACAGTGAGATGCTTCCCGAATAACAAACCCTGGATCACCAGTGACCTGAAGGAACAGCTAAACAAGACAAAAAGAGCCTTCAGGGAGTGAGACAGGGAATTATTGAGGAGTATACAGAAGCAACTTAAGGTCAAGATCAGAGACAGCAAGGAGGCATACAGGAAGAAGCTGGAGAACAAACTAGAGAGGAACAATATCCGAGATGTCTGGTCAGGAATGAGAAAGATCACAGGTTTTAAGGACAGGAAGGATTGGATAGATGGAAGTCTGGACAGAGCCAATGAACTGAACATATTCTTCAACAGGTTCAGTTCAGGAACTAGCTCAGCATCCACCTCTCCTGTTCCCAGCCAAACAGACATCCCACTCTCCTCTGATCAACAGTTTCCCTGTTACACCTCGGATGTTTTATCCTTCACCTCAGCCATGGACTCTTCTGATTCCACAAGTTTGACTTCAACAAAGTCAGGAGGTGCTGCTACCCCCTTTGCCTCCCCCTCCCACTTGTCTGTCTCCAAAAGTCAGGTGAAGAGGCAGCTGGAGAAACTGAACCGGAACAAGGCTGCAGGTCCAGATGGTGTCAGCCCCAGAGTCCTGAAGGCCTGTGCAGAGCAGCTCTGTGGGATTCTGCAGCACATCTTCAACCTTAGCCTAACTCAGGAGAAGGTTCCAGTGTTGTGGAAGACATCCTGCCTTGTTCCAGTACCCAAAAGAACTCACCCATCAGTCATCAATGACTATAGACCCGTTGCCCTGACATCCCACATCATGAAGGTCCTGGAGAGACTCCTGTTGGCCCCCCTGAGTAAGCAAACAAGAACATATCAGGACCCACTGCAGTTTGCTTATCGCTGTGGAGTTGGAGTTGAAGATGCCATCATCCACCTACTTCAACCAACCCACTGTCATCTGGACAAAGCAGGCAGCACTGTGAGGATCATGTTCTTTGATTTCTCCAGTGCATTTAACACAATTCAGCCTGATTTGCTTTGTCAGAAACTCCTGAAGACACAGGTGGAGCCCTCAACAATCGCCTGGATCAATGACTACCTGACAAACAGACCACAGTTTGTGAGACTGAAGAATTGTGTGTCAAACCAGGCGGTCAGTAGCACAGGAGCACCACAGGGGACCGTACTCTCACCATTCCTTTTCACTCTGTACACCTCAGACTTCCAGTACAAATCAGAGACGTGTCATCTGCAGAAATACTCAGATGACTCTGCAATTGTCGGGTGTATCAGAGATGGACAAGAAGCTGAATACAGAGAGCTGGTGGACCGCTTTGTGACATGGTGTGGAAACAATCGTCTCACCTTGAATGTGAACAAAACAAAGGAGATGATTGTAGATTTCAGAAGAAACAGGGATAAGTCAAACACTGTTTCCATCATGGGAGAAGAAGTGGAGGTGGTTGAGGAATATAAATACCTCGGAGTTCACCTTGACAACAGACTGGACTGGTGGCGCAACAGTGAAGCCGTCTACAAGAAGGGACAGAGCAGACTGTACTTCTTGAGGAAGCTTAGATCCTTCAAGGTTTGCAGCAAGATGCTGCAAATCTTCTACAAGTCTGTTGTGGAGAGTGTAATCTCTTCAGCCGTAATCTGTTGGGGTAGCAGCATCAGAGCCAGGGATTTAAAAAGGCTAAACAACCTGATAAAGAAGGCTGGTTCTGTTCTTGGGACAACTGTGGAAAATCTGGAGATGATAATGCAAAGAAGGATTCTTCATAAAATCAAAAAAATTATGGACAACCCTGAGCATCCTCTTCATGAGACAGTCATACAACAACAGAGCGTCTTCAGTCGGAGGCTTTTTCAGTTTTGCTGCAATACAGACCGCTACAGGAAATCCTTCCTGCCCACAACCATAATTATCTACAACAACTCCTTAAAGAATTAATTATATGAGCTATACCAACACTTAATTTCCCTCTGGGATCAATAAAGTATTTTTGAATTGAATTGAATTTAATGTTCGAACTAGAGATTAATGGATTAATCTGCGGTAGTCGAATTTCAAACTCATGACCTGCAATTTCAGTGGTTCATTCTCAAACAGCTTATTTAATTTCTCACCCTCTACCCAAAAAATGAAGGCTCAGGCCAAAGCCAAAGAGCAGAGGGAAAAAGTCTGAAAAAGCCACAGAAAAATTTCGCAAACATTTGCCAAGTAATGCTATGAAAAGAAATTGTAACCCAGACTGGGCGAAGCTCGGAACCTTCTTCAGGCTTCTTCAGTTTCGCTGCAATACAGACCGCTACAGGAAATCCTTCCTGCCCACAGCCATTATCATCTACAACAACTCCTTAAAGAATTAAATATATGAGCTATACCAACACTTAATTTCCCTCTGGGATCAATAAAGTATTTTTGAATTGAATTGAATTGTTTCATTTCAGATGCTCTCAGTCATTTTTGGAAGCCTAAAGTGGGTTAATTTTAAGTAAGTACTTTATAGAATATGATTGAACCAGTTTTCTCCGGATAAACCCAGTCTGAGCTGCCACTGCTACAGCTAGTCTCAGGCTGTGTTGTGTAGCCAACGGCAGCCTCCTTCAAGTTGGTTAATTGGTGCACCATCATCCACAATGTCTTCTTTTTCCTGAATTCCTTCTTTTGTTTTACAAAGAAAGTGTCAATAGATGACATACTTTTTAATAAAAATATTTTCTTCTCATCTTTCTCTCTTTCATTTATAGAAACAGCCTTTTTTTCTATTCTCTTACCAGTACTCCAACTGTCGGGTGATGGTCAGCGGAGCCAAAGCGCTACTTGCTCCTGTAGGGACAGGGCATGTTACCATGGTTTCCACAATTGTGCCTTAGGACCTATGTAGCTCTTTTAGGTTAAAAGAAAATAGTGTACATCTTATTGGTTATTTCCACCAATGCCGATCTGCTATATTTGAAAATTTGAAGATTTTTTTTTTCTTCCTTAAACTGCTCACATGGGCCTCCCAGTGGGTGTGGGCCCCTGGGCTTTTGCCCATAATGCCCATTGGATAATCTGGCCTTGACATTACCCATACTCAGGGCTGGTGTGGAAAAAAAAACAAAAAACACAATCATCCAGGGCATTTTGACTAGAGACCGGCCCACCAAGTATTATTGGAAAAGCCATAAAGCCTTTGAATGAAAACAAACGATGTTGTGACAGTGATGTACACTGTCTTGTTGGGATATATGTATCAATCTTATAAACTTAAACCTACACCATCCTCACTATTCAGGTATTCTAAACAATACTTAGCGGAAACCAAAAGACTCCTTGGTCAAGTTACCCTACAACACATGGTGGAAACCTGAAATTAAGACGGAGAAGACTAGAGGTGAGGCATGATCATTAATGAATATTAAAATTAATAAATGACAGATTTAGTGATATTTTCATAAACTATTGGTTTACCACATCAATAAACAGCATGGCAGTACAAAATATTGTTTTCAACATGGCAACCTTTAAAAAGTGAAAGGAGACAGAGAAATAAAGGTGACAAAGAATAACACTTTTACACACAGTATTGTTACAGTATAAAATGTGGGAAATACTGGCATCACTTACAGTACTTACTTCTGAATAAATTATGATGGGACCCTGAAAAACAGGACACAAGTGAAAGGACAGAGAGGCGTGAGAAAGTATAGCACTTGATGGACTTGCTCAGATGATCACAGTACTGGTATCTCTATTCCACAAAAACAGCTGAATCGTATACAGTAGTACTCACATAGAGGAACTTAAAAAGTTGCATGGTCTAAAGAACCTCTTAAACAAACAAAGCATAATTAGACCCTGAAAAAGTAGGACAGAAAGGAACAAAGATTAGATGAATATTCAAATCTATTAAGGACAGATTGTGATTGAATTGAAACCACCAAAGACTATTCACTCACTCCATTAATTGAAAGTCACCTACAACACTTCCACAGCAGCAACGCTGAATATATCTTTAAACATGAAAACCTTTAAGTAGTGAAAGGACAGACAGCGAAGGGTGAGAAAGAATTGCACTTAATGCCTTTTTTTTCAGACAGTGTTTGTTGGCATTTTGGATCTTATCTCTGTGTTTGGTAATTTCCTAAGCTGGGGCAGCACATCATGGAGGATTGAGTCAAAAAAAGAGATCCACCAATCTAAAATTGTTTACCAATACAGATGGTTGATATTAATATTGCTGTCATGGTTGAAAACCCATATTTACAATGTTATACATACTACACAAATCTCTTACAAAGATGGAATTAAACATTGTTTTTAATATTGGCCCAGTTTTATTATTTGACTGATAGCAATATGTGAAAAAATGACTAGCATCGGCCAATCCTGACGTTATTGTCAATATATTGTGCATTCCTAGACAAAAGACATGTCCTTATGGTTTTAGTTATGAGAAATAGGAGTTCCCGAGAGACAAATACAGGTTTATTAAACACATTATTATTATTATTATTACTATTATTATTTTAAAAGAAATGCATTTTTTTATTTACCATTTTTGATCAAATGCTTAAGTGTGAGTCAAGTTTACCTAACCTGATTGCACCTTTTTTTTTTACAAGCAAAGAGAAAGGAAAAGTCCAATTTATTTATAAAGTACATTTTATTACAAAGAGATTGCCAGGCTGGCAAAGTGTTATACAAAGATAAAACAAGACAAATAAAAGGAAAAACAATAAAATAACTATTAGAAACAGTCACATAAAATACATTAGAGACAATAAAATGACCATATCAACTCCCAACTGGCCAAATGCTACTGAAAATTTTTTTTTTACAGTGACTTAAAAACAGAAAGTGAAAAAGCTTGTCTGATATTAAAAGGTAACAGATTCCAGAGTGTGGGAGCCTCAGATGAAAAAGCTCGAACTCTAAGTTTCCGCCTAGTTTTATGAACAACCAAGAGCAGCTGGTTGCTCTAAGGCTCCACAAAGGGGAATAAGGCATTTGTAAGACAACATAAGGATTTTTAAAATGAATTATTTGTTGTACAGGAAGCCAATGAAGGGATGACAGGATCGGTGAAATGTGTTTATGTCTGTGTGTGCCAGTTAAAAGATTGGCAGTAGCATTTTGCATGAGCTGAAGCCGCAAAAGGGATTTTTGGCTGACACCAAAACAACGTGCATTACAATAGTCTTGCCGGGTGGAGATAAAAGCACGTATTACCTTTTCCAAATCCTGCCTGGACAGAACTGGCTTTGGCTCCTGCCTTAACTGGAAGAAGCTTTTTTGCAGCACTGATCTGTTTATTAAAATGAAAATATGAGTCAATAGTAGCTCCCAAATTTGAGACATGGCATTTAATGAAATACTTGAGCCAATCAAAATTAAAAGGTGGGTTTTGTGAGGTACTTTTTGGCCTGAATATGATTACTTCTGTTTTGCTTTCACTGAAGCTTAAAAATTGAGAGCTATCCAGGCCTTAATTTTTTGAGTTGCCCCCCCCCCCAACTTAATGGCTGACTCTCTCTTCTAATATGGCAACTGTAAACATGAGCGGCCTATGAGCGCGGCCCCATCCTCACAGGTTTGCGCGATTCGCATGTAAGTTGATGAAAGCTGATGAATTCAACTTGAATTCTTTTGGCTAAAAAAGTTTGCCGGTCAGTGTGAAATGAATAGCGGTCTGTGGGAGGAAGGGGGGACTTGGGAAAAACAACAAATGGTGTGGAGCACTAGCCTTTTATCATAGTATTGAACCCCACTATCATTTCAAAGATTTATAGAATGTTGATACATAAATATATTCTCTGGACTGCAGGTTTAAGGTCTTCAAGGCAGTTTAAAAGGGATTGGATGGAGCATGGAACGTTAGGTGAGGCAAGTAGATTTGGCAATCGTCTGCGTAGCAGTGGAAGGGAATGCCATTTTTCTGAGAATTGAACCCAAAGAGCGCAGTTACAGGGAAAAAAACAAGAGGACCTAGGAATGAGCCTCGAGGAACCCCACAAGACAAAGAGGCCAAGGTGGACACAGAATTATCAATATTTACACCGAACATTCTGCCTCTTAAATTTGAACGAAGCCACTGCAGTGCTGCATCTTTAATACCAACCCAATGTTCCAAACGAGAAATAAGAATACTATGGTCTACTGTAGCAAACGCTGGTGTGAGATCTAAAAGTACAAGAATAAGAGAGTTTCCAGAATCATTTGCCAAAAGGATGTCATTAAAAACCCTTACAGGTGCTGTTTCAGTGCAATGTAAATGCTTAAAACCAGACTGAAAAACCTCCATAATACCATTAGTGTCCAGAAGTGCATTTAGTTGAGTAAAAACGATTTTCTCTAATATTTTAGAAAGGAATGGGAGTTTCGAGATCAGTTTAAAATAACAGATTTACCATTGCATGTTTGAAACCACTTTTGATAACATTTCAAACATTCTATTAAAATTTCTAAAGAAACCTGCAATTTGTCTTTCTTCCACTTTTGCTCTGCTCTCCTACACCGGCGTCTGACTGCTCAGGTGGATTCATTTAACCAAGGCTGAGGAATATGTTTGGAGTACCTGGCTTTTAATGGGACCACAGTGTTTATGGTCTCAGTAGAAGCTTCCTGGAACTGACAAAGCAGCTCATCTGGGGTGCATCCAAAAATTGTCCCAGGATCAGTAAATATTTTATTTGTGAAGGTGAAGGAGAAAAGAGCAAGTTTTCAATTCATGTACAAGAGAAATATCAAATAAAACAGGTTTGTGATCAGAAAACGCTGCTTCCTGAATTTCCAAAATTAAACAGATAAACCATATGATAAAACTTAGTCAAGAGTGTGGCCCTGCTAATGTGTGGAACCTTCTACAGACTCTACAAAATTAATGCCTTGTCCACACGTAGCCGGGTATCTCACAAAACAAAGATATTTTTCTACGATTTGGACTGTCATCCACAAGAAAACGCAGATTAACGCCACTGGAAACAAATCTTTCTAAAAACTCCGGGCAAAGTGAAGATTTGTTTTTTCTCAGTTTTAAGCGTTTGCGTGTGGAAAGAAATAACTGGAGTTTTAAGCTCCGCAACGTCACTTTCCGCGACAAAAAATTCTCCAACATCACTTGTGTGACCTGTGTGTATACTCAGATACAACATTTATACCCTGAGAGCTGTGCTTTTCTTGTATGTAGAAGTTAGAACATAGAAAGTTACTGAGTGGATTGGATTTGGGTTATCTACTGCCCCCTACAGGTTGGCATGTCTTTGGATGTGCTTAACAACACACTTATGTGGTTAGGTGTGGATGGAGTTTTCTTTTAACCAAGGTGGTGAGGATATTAGTTGTTTTTTTAAAACCCCGGCTACGTGTGTACATGGCCTAAAAGACAGAAAAATATTTAAAAACTCCTGAGCAAGCAGATTATTAGGGCAACGCACATGAATATTAAAATCCCCATCTATTAAAATCCAATCATATTTTGAAAAAATCTGAAATGTCATTTAAAAATTCCTTGTTAAACTTTGGTGGGCAATAGATTACTGCACACACTACCTGCTGGAAGCGTGCCAATTCAAATATGAGAAGTTCAAAACTGGAGGGGGAAACCGGTAATTTTCTGCTGTAAAGTTTTGTTTTTTTAAACAGTCAATATTCCACCTCCTCTGCCTTATATCCTTTGAGCACTGAGAAATAAGTAGTCCGAGGGCAACAATTCTGCTGGACTCACCCACTCTTATCCAAGTCTCAGTCACAAAAAGGAGGTCCATTGGAAGAGAAAAAATTGTTTACAATAAATATTTTATTTGCTAAAGACCATGCATTTATTAGAGCCATCCTTGTAGAAGCAGGGTTCTGGGAAGCAGTTGTCTGTGAAACCCAAGTTAATGGGCGTAAATTTAAAAGGTTTATTCCCCGACTACCAAGACATGACAAACAGCGGTGAGCTGGGATGCTTTGGACATCTGATCCCACCACTGGAACAAAGCAAGGAAACGCCAAGGGATTTGATGAACAGGGCCAAAACCAGCTGGAGCAGCCCCTAAAGAAAAGATAAGACAAGCTTTAAGCTTCACCAGCCAACCAGCACGTTTCCCCCGGCGTCTGTGGTGGTGCGTCCGGGTAGATGGAGCCACGTAAGGAGGAACATCAGTCAGATAACCTGATTTTTATTCCTAATGAGAATGTCTTTCAAAACTGATGGCGAAAAATTAAAGATCCAAAGGTTTCTGGTATTCATACATCATTAGTGAGTTGATTCCGGTGATTCCGTTAAGATCAAGCAGGATGTTTTTACGTAGGCAAGCGAGTTACACCCCTAGTGTCTTGATATTCAATTCAGTTTATTTATATAGCGCCAATTCACAACAGATGTCATCTTAAGGCACTTAACAAGAAGTCATTTCAATACATTTATACAAACATTCCAATCAGTTAAAAAGTTCCCTATTTAAGGAATCCCAGCAGATTGCGTCAGTCATTGGCGTGAGGTTGGGCCCCGTTGATGCAGACTTTCCAACCACAGCAATCCTTCAGCAATCCCTCATACTGAGCAAGTATGTAGCGACGGTGGAGAGGAAAAACTCCCCTTTAACAGGAAGAAACCTCCAACAGAACCAGGCTCAGTAGGAGCGGCCATCTGCCACGACCGTCTGGGGGTTTGAGAAGACAGAGCAGAAACACAGAAGGAACAGAAGATCTGATATAAGAGAACTTTCTATGTTACAGAAAGTAAAAAGTTAATAACAGGACACAGTGGATGTTCAGTTACTGGGGGGATCATCCCAGTCGATGCCCCCCGTCCAACAGGGCATTGCAGCCAAGCAGGATACCAGACCAGGTATATCTTCTATGGAGAGAAAAACACTGAGAGAAAACAAAGTTAACAGTCGAAATAACAGAATGTACTGTAATACAACTGGGGAGTAATAGGAGAAAAGGAAATAGCAGAGTGAAGAAAATTGGTAAGTCTGTCCTCCAGCAGTCTAAGCCTATAGCAGCATAAATACAGAGATAGCTCAGGATGAGCTTAGCCACTCTAACTATAAGCTTTATCAAAAAGGAAAGTTTTAAGCCTGGCCTTAAAAGTAAACAGAGTGTCTGCCTCACGGACTAAAGCTGGGAGCTGGTTCCACAGGAGAGGAGCCTGATAACTAAAAGATCTGCCTCCCATTCTACTTTTAGAAATCCTAGGAATTACAAGTAAACCTGCAGTCTGAGAGCGAAGGGCTCTGTTAGGAACATAAGGAACAATTAGATCTCTGATGTTTGATGGAGCTTGATTATTAAGGGCTTTGTATGTAAGAAGAAGGATCTTAAATTCTATTCTGTATTTAACAGGGAGCCAATGAAGGGAAGCTAAAACAGGAGAAATGTGATCTCTCTTTTTAATATTCATCAAAACTCTTGCTGCCGCATTTTGGATCAACTGAAGGCTTTTAATGGCATTTTGTGGACTACCTGATAGTAAAGAATTACAGTAGTCCAGCCTTGAGGTAACAAATGTATGGACTAGTTTCTCAGCATCACTCCTGGACAGGATGTTTCTAATTTTAGCAATATTCCGGAGGTGAAAGAAAGAAATCCTAGAAACCTGTTTAATATGGGATTTAAATGTCAAGTCTCGGTCAAAAATAACGCCGAGGTTCTTTACGTTATTACTGGGGGCCAATTTAAGGCCATCCAGATGAAGTGATTGACTAATCAGTTTCTGTTTAAGAACTTCTGGTCCAAAGACAGCAACTTCTGTTTTGTCAGAATTTAAAAGCAAAAAGTTTAGGGTCACCCATGTCTTATGTCTTCCAGACATGCCTGTAATCTACCTAACTGACTGGGTTCATCAGGATTAATGGATAAATATAGTTGTGTATCATCTGCATAGCTGTGGAAATTTATCCCATGCTGTCTAATGATTCTACCAATTGGGAGCATATATATGGTGAACAGAATTGGTCCAAGCACAGAACCCTGTGGAACTCCACAAGTAACTCTTGAGAGTGAAGAAGATTTATCATTTAGATGAACAAACTGGAATCTATCAGACAAATATGATTTAAACCAGCCTAGTGCTGTTCCTTTGATCCCTGCAACATGTTCAAGCCTTTCTAAGAGAATATTATGATCGACTGTGTCAAAAGCAGCACTGAGATCTAACAAAACCAGAACAGACACAAGTCCATTATCTGAGGCCATGAGAATATCATTAGTAACCTTCACCAGTGCTGTTTCAGTGCTATGATGAGCTCTAAAACCTGACTGAAACTCTTCAAACAGCTCGTTATTGTTTAAATGCTCACAGACTTGATTAGCAACAATTTTCTCAAGGACTTTGGATAAGAAAGGAAGGTTAGATATAGGTCTGTAATTCACTAAGTCATCTTGATCAAGGGAAGGTTTCTTGAGTAAAGGTTTAATTACAGCTATTTTAAATTCCTGTGGTACGTATCCGTTTACTAAGGATAGATTCATCATATCCAAAATGGGGCCAGGAACCAAATGGAACACTTCTTTAAATAATTTGGTTGGAATTGGGTCCAACATACAAGTTGAAGGTTTAGATGAGGCTAATATTTTTGATAATTCCGAAAGCTTGACTGAATCAAAACAGCCTAAGCACAACTGAGGATCTGCAGTTCTCTCCGATACTGCCTCATTTACTGAGGAAGAAGTAATCATGTTTGGGAGGATGCCAATGATTTTATTTTTAATAGAATTAATTTTATTTATGAAGAATCCCATAAAATCATCACTGCTAAGAGCTGGGGGAATAGTTGGCTCAACAGAGCTATGACTCTGTGTAAGTTTGGCAACTGTATTAAAAAGAAACCTAGGATTGTTTTTATTCGCCTCTATTAATGATGAAAAATATGCTGTTCTAGCTTGTCGAAACGCTTGTTGATATTGTTGCCCTCAGATGAAAACTGTAATTTTACAGGAACAGCATGATAATCCCGTTTAAATATTACTTTTTTTGGCAGTGGGGCCCTTTAAACACTTTCTGCCCAGGGGCCTCTGCTATCATAATCCGGCCCTGGGTAATGTGCCACAACTCTTCAGGAGGCCTCATCTACCCATCACTAGCTACTACCACAGGCTTTATACAGGAAGCCCCTCCTACAGGCAAAACCACTATTAATGGGCGTTCTTTTTTTAAAGGTTTTGTGGCCACAGTGGCCTTTATTGAAAGTGGACAGGTTACAGAAAGGGGAGAGAAGTGGGGGTAGAGACACTGGGTAAATGTCCTCGGGCCAGAGTCGAACCCGGGACGGCCACATTGAGGGCTAAGGCCTCTGAACATGGGGCGCCCATTCTAAACCACTGCGCCACGTGACGCCCCCTATTAATTGGCGTTCAATCACAATCGGAAACCACCAATGACAAAAACCACACACAACACTTACCAGTAATCAATTAAATTAAACAACATCTGATCAAAGTCATTACCTTAAACATAAACACAAACCAAGCGGCTCAATTTTGTAAACCTGGAAGATGTTAAACATAAAAAAATGGTGCAACCATAGGTTGTTTGTCCACAGACATAAAGGGTACTCATCTATCGGCATGGGCCACCCCATGACATGGTCCTCTTTCAGCTCCAACTTTTTGAATTTCTCAAATCTTTCCTGTAAAAGTCATGATTGATCTCTCTGGTGCTGTTCACAAATGGTTCACATCCTATCTCACAGACAGGACTTTTATAGTAAGTTTAGATACCTGCTCCTCTAAGGTCCACAGGCTTACATGTGATGTGCCCCAGGGTTCGATTTTAGGCCCAGTGCTTTTTAACCGTTATATGTTCCCTCTTGGCAGTGTCATCGGTAGACATGGAGTTAACTTTCACAGTTATGCTGATGATACACAGTTGTACATCTCCATGTCTCCTGATGACACACGGCCAATGGATGCACTTTTTAACTGCATTTTAGACATCAAATCCTGGATCATGGCAGAAAACGTTCTCCAGCTCAACCAGGACAAAACTGAAGTTTTAGTCATCGGTCCTGAGGCTCAGAGAGAGAAACTTTCACCAAAGTACGATCCCTGTCTTTTGATCCTTATTAACAAGTGAAGAACCTGGGCGTGATTTTTGACTCTGAGCTCACATTAAAAATATTACTAAAATGGGTTTTTATCATCTAAAGAACATTGCCAGAGTCCGCCCTATTCTCTCTCGGGCCAACACGGAGACACTGTGCACGCTTTCATCTCCATTAGGATTAATTACTGTAATGCCCTGCTTTCTGGTCTTCCCAAAAAGAGTATCTCAGGTTTACAACTCCTACAAAATTCAGCGGCATGTGTCCTGATGAAGACCAGGAGGCGAGAACACATTACACCTGTTTTAAATACATTGCTTTGGCTCCCCGTTTGTTTTAGGATCGATTTTAAGGTTCTTTTAATGGTTTTTAAGTGTCTTAATGGTCTTGGGCCTTCTTATTTCTCTGAACTGCTTTTACCATATGAACCTTCGCGGTCTCTGCGCTCCTCTGGTAGCGGTCTCCTTGTCACCCCAAAAGTTAGAACACACACTTATGGTGAGGCGTCTTTCCAGTTTTATGGCCCTCACCTCTGGAACAGGCTGCTAGAGGACTTCAGGGCCATGGAGAACATTCATGTTTTTAAGAGCAGGCTCAAGACTCACCTTTTAAGCCTAGGTTTTAACTGATTATTATGTATTATTGTCTGTTTAATTGCTTTGCATGTTTTATATGATTATATTTTATCAGTTTTACTATTTAATCTTATCACATTTATTTACTGCTTATTTTTATATTTTAATTTGTTATCTAAATCCCCGTTCCAGTGTTTCCTCTGTGGGAGCCCTCTGCCCTGGGAGCGGTGGTCGGCTGTAGCTGCCTGGGTGCTCTCCACGTGGAGCTTGGGTCGAGGTGGGGGTCTTGGCCTTGCCTCCACTGGGTGCCCTGTGTCGGTGCCCCGGCTGCTGGTGTTGATCTACCGCTGCCGGTGCAAATGACTTCTCTGATGGCGTTTCGATGCATGGTTCATCTGCACTCGGCCCAATGTCCTTTTTTACTGTTGCTTTTAACTGTGTGTGAGTTGGATTGGGGGGAGGGGGGTATAACTGTGACCATGCTTTCAAATCTGTGGGGGAGGGATGGGAATGTGGTTTATGTGGGGTCATTTTAATGTGTAAAGCACTTTGGGATGCAATTTCTTATATGAAAAGCGCTTTATAATTAAAGTTTGATTGATTGATTGATGCAGACTAGACTGCATATAGAAAGATGAGTCAGATTTACAGTCCCATTACTCTTAGTTCAGGAGGAGGAATTCAGTTTTCATCTTGACCGTTGAACACTGAACCTTCTTTATTCTTCTAGAATATTTGTGGGTGCATGGGAGTTTGTCCAACATATCTTAATGTGTTGTACATAGGGCTTAGAAAGAAAAGGATGTATGGGGCAGACCCGCAGCAACAGCCTGGAGCCACATACAAATATGTGGGACGGTGAGGACATTTGATTTGATTTGAATCATTTATTTCGAACATGAACAAGTAACAAAAGCAGGTAAACTTGAGAGAAAAGAGAGAAAAATTAGACTAACAAACCAAACAATTGAGAATAGTCTAAAGAATATGAAAATGTCCGACAAGGAGTAGGATGGAGCATAAACTTATTAAAGCCTACCCCTTCTCCACTACTCAGTAAACAATCAGTCTCCACTGATGTACATATTTACATAATACCTATTTACAGAAAAAATATAGAAAATAAATAAGAAAACAAATACAGAAATTATTTACAAGAACACCCGATTGTTAAACCCGTCTTCCTCCCTGTAGCTTGCGAAAACCATGTGTTTGTACCGCTTCTTAAACTGGGTCATGCTTGGACATCGCTTGAGCTCCACACCTAAACTGTTCCACAATCTCACTCCACAGACAGAAACACAAAAACGTTTTACTATTGTACGTGCACACTGATGTTGAACTCCCGTCTCAGATTATAACCCCCATCTCTGTTAAAAAACTATTTTTGAATATTTCCAGGAAGTTTGTGTATTGGTTTGTACATGATTTGTGCCGTTTGAAAATACCCAGGTCAATTAATTTTTATGTTTTTGATTTTAAGAAAGGTACATTTGTGTGCTCTCTGTAATCACTATTGTGAATCATTCCTATGGCTCTTTTCTGCAGTATGAATAGTGATTGTATTAAACATTTATAAGTATTGCCCCAGACCTCTGCACAGTAATGTAAATATGGTAAATCAATGAACAGTAGATAATGTGGAGGGAGTTGTGGTCCAGAATGTGTCTTGCTTTACTAAGAATAGAAATACTCCTTGACAGTTTGTTTTGTACATGTTTTATTTGAGACTTCCAGTTTATTTTATCATTGATTATTACCCCGAGTCATGTACTCTTTCAATGCCCACCTCATCTATTTGAATCTGTACCTGAATTGCTGAATAAAATTAATTTGGGCTTACCTAAATTTTATAATCTGTTTCTATCAAACCACATTTTCAGTTTGTGCATTTCAGAAGTGATCCTCCCTAGTAGTTCATGTAAATCGCAGATTATACTAGTATCATCTGCGAATAATACTATTTTTAATGATTTTGAAATTTTGCATATATCATTGCAATAAAGTATGAACAGTTTTGGACCCAATACTGATCCCTGGGGGACACCACAGGCAATGTCCAAGCTCGACGAAGAATATTCACCCAACTTCACAAATTGCTTTCTGTTGCTTAAATAGCTTTTCACCCAGTGCAATACTAACCCCCTGATCCCATACTGTTCCAGTTTATTGATTATTATACCGTGATTGATTGTGTCAAAAGCTTTTTTTAAGATCTATGAATATTCCAGTTGAATGCAGTTTTTAGTCTATAGCATCTGTGATCCCTACAATTGATTCTGTTAGTGCCAGTGATGTTGAACTGTTTGCTCTAAATACATACTGACTGTCAGAAAGTAATTTCTGTTTATTTATGAAATTGTCTAATCGGTTATTGAACCAATTTTCTAGAATTTTTGAAAATTGCGGAAGTAAAGAAACAGGCCTGTAATCTGTGAAGTGGTGTCTATACCCAGTTTTATACAATGGCACAACTTTAGCTTTTTTCATTTTATTAGGAAATGTAATGGCAAATAAAAGTATCTCAGGGTTTCCATAATAAAGAAGACTTGAGTCCCAGAAGGCGTTTAAGTATTTAATTCAAACATGTCTGGCCAGACAATGGAGGGGACAGAGTTACTCGTGCATCACCCTAACCAACCTTTCTAACTAATCCCTTAAATAGTATTCAGCAATCATTGTTTATCTCTGTAGATGTCTTCTCCAACCTTCACGCCCCGCCTCCAGAGTAACCGCTTCATGCGAGTCATAGCAACGCATAAAGCAGTTCATCCGAAGGCAAGACTGTTATCTTACTGCCCCGGCGTCTGTCTCTCTGGTGACCTGACACATATCTTTCTCATAACATTAAGCTGGAACAATAAGCTTGTCATTTCCTTAGATGCATTCACTAAACAGAGAATATACACTTAATTCCTAATTGCATAACAATTTTCCACCACAATTCCCTGCTTTTATTAACTTAAATAATACCATAAATATAAAGAGAAAATTCTAAAGTGCTATCACAAACTCCCTAAAAGGTTGGTAGGTTGATCAAAAAAAAAAAGACAATGTTCAAAACACAAATTACAATCAGACATGAGACATGCTTGGCCATGGAATTAGCTCACAGTGACAAATATTAGATCCTTCCCGATGACTTTGCTGAGACTCCTGTGCATTGAGACCGAAAACCCACGGGGTCTTCTTACGCCATTTTCTTGTAGGCAAAATGTCATCTCAACAGCCCCTCGCCCAAGAGTCGGCCATCCACAGGTCTTGTCATCGGTCAGGATGTTCTAGATAAAACACAGAACAATGGAGAAATTATGTAGCATCTTCCAGTACACTTCAGAGGGTATTACATCAACACTAGATGTTGAACTGAATACTCTTCCCTTGCGCTGTTTGTTGTCTGTTGCCGTGAAGTCAGCCTCCGCCAGCATCCAGTGACCCGTAGCCACCGATCAGTCCTTCCTCAGAAAGTTGAGAGTGGTCACCCCTCAGAAGGTCCTCCAGAGAGAACCTCCCAATGCGACCCTTGGGAGCTGACCTAATTAGGTATTAGAGCATTGATGTTCAAACATAGGTGAGCCAATTCACAAAAGATGAATAGGATGATTATGACAAGTATAACCAACACACTCTGAGTATGGTTTCAGATCAACCTGATGCAACTGTGTGCAAAAGCAATGCTAAACAACTCACAACCTGTTTAATGAGCCAAACCTCATCAACTGAAGCTAGATTATAATTAAGATAAATGTCTCCAAATCAATCTTTACTAAATCCATGCCAAGAAAAAGAGAACCAACCATTCCAATTTGTGAGAGTAAAAAATCCCAAGAATCAACTACTGCCAGCAAGAAGTAAAGAAGGTTTTCAGATCAAATTAAAACTTTGTAAAGTTCCCAGACACAATATGTACTACAACTCTGAACCCAAACCGAAATGGAATATGAAGTCAGATTTCAAGTCCAGGTAGTAAAAACCCTCATTAATTTATGACAGAGTTATGAATCACTAGAAACCCAATAAAACCTGTGTTACAATTCTCTTCATAATCCCTGAAAAATCTGTTCCAATTACTATCAAATCCAATTCCCCCCCTTTGTTTTAAGGCATCGTCTTGCACATGCCTTAAAAAAAAATCAAGAAACAGGGAAACAATAACTTCAACTGCTTCTCCAGTGTCAAGAAAAGAAACATAGTAGGTTAAAGGTCATGCATAAGGCATAACCTCAGAACCTGTGTATCCTGCTGCTGCCGCTGCTGAGGCAGCTTCAACCCCCAGATGACCATACCTAATCCTTTAGGTTCGCAATTAGGTTCTTATATTTGAATTACTTTGTTGTTGAAAGTGTGCTATACAAATGAAATTGCCTTGCCTTGCAAAAACAAAACAAACTAATAAGTTCCCCACATCATTTATTATTAAAGAATTTAGTCCTACTTGCATGAACTACAAAACACTTAATTTCCCTCTGGGATAAATAAAGTATTTTGAATTGAATTAGACAACTTCTTCAGACCCTGCTTTTCCAGAATCTAATTTATGTTACAGTAAGGATTATCTTTGCAACCTAATTAATATCTCTGATGCTGTTATTTGCTCATCTGTTTCTTACAGTTTATTCTCTGTTAACTCCTTGAAAAAAAAAACATTTATTCTAAATGCACAATTTTAAAACCTGTACAACTTTAAAACATCTCTAATTCAATTTATCTAACTCAGTTGCACATTCAGATCTGAGTATGCCACTCTATTTTAATAACAACGATGTCAAGTAATCTTTTTACCTGTACCTGATACTCTTACTTAAGAAAGAAACTTTTCTTCATTGCAGTTTCTGTGTAAGACTTGAGTTATACTTTATACTTTACCGGAGTAATTATCTATTTGCCCACTTTTACCTCTACTCAGTACTTTAGACAGCTTATATTTTAAAATTAGCCTCGTTACTCCTGTTTCATTTAGTCTTTTATTAAAAGGAACACACAAAAACCCCCTCAAACATCAAAAAGTGTTGCAACTGAATAGAATTTACTGCGGTTTGATAGTAGGTCTCACATTTATTATTCTGACATCCTGTTTTTATGCGATCTATAACATATAATGCACACAGGTGTTAACTGAATATTTTCCACATTTGTCCCGTCTTTAGAACAGTGACCGAAATTCTGAATCTATTTTTATCATAATTTGTCTTAATGAAGTAAACTAAAATTTAAAAAATAGAAACCAAGTTAAACCCCACTGTGTGTGTAGGTCACACCTGTTGGCTAAAAGATTGCACTAAATGCATAGCCTAGTTTATCCCAAATGTGTCATTATTATTCAACATTTTTATTAAACATTACTATCATTAAGTACAAGTTATTTTTGGTCGAGGTATGGCTAAAGCTTTATTCTTTATCATTTAATGTTCTAATCCTAAGTTGGTTTTATGATTTCTACCTCCTTTGTGTGAATCTAAAATTATGTACGGTATATGATCTAAATGCTTCTATTATCTGTCACTTTGCTGCCGATACAGCAGAAGTTCCCCTTCTTGGGAAAATAAAAGCATGATTCATGAAGTTAAGCATTACCGTATTTTAATTTGGAAAGCTCATGTCTGAAACAGGAAGTGGTTTTGCGCAAAAAACAGTTTGACAAACCCGGACTCGTTAACATCCAGGAAGTAACTGAAAATTCAAGACTAAACTTTCCTCAAAACAAGTGTTTGAGTTCCTATTTTTAGACTTCCCGCCGCAGAGCGCTATTAACGCTTCATCAGTGTCGGGATCTATGATTGTTTACAACCAGAGAATCGCAGCACATCGGTCGTAAGAAAGAAGCTTGTGGCTCAATTAGCTGATTAGCGACTAGAGAATCATATTAAACTTGCAACGGACTTTATTTCAGATCATTTTTACCACATTGTAGTTAATAACTCGCTGGCTAAGATTAAACTTAGAGTGTTTACCCGCGTTGTTTCTATTAGTTTTCTGTAAATTACTCAAAAGACTGAAATACTTTCATACTGCCACTCGGATTTGTATTAACTGGAGTTGGTTTTCAATATATCCGATTCTAACCGTGCGTTTTCCGTGTTATTTCTTTTTACTGCTGAGTAGGATACGTTTATCAAAAGTATTAGTTAAACATAGAAACCATCATTCATCTAGGTTATTGCTGAATTGCATCGTTTCTCATAGAATCTTAAAAGAACGTTTTCAAGCTAAGGTTCCCGGGCCAAACGCGGCCGCCCCTTATCTCATGAACACAGAGTGTTATAGTTTTAGGTCGAACCAGTTTTAATCAGTTACAATAGTTCAAATTTTATATTACCATTTACCTTTGTGCATTATTTCCCCCTGAGGCTTTTATTGATTAGCGCAAATCTAACAGCTGTAACTCATTGAGTATAGCTCACCCATTTAATAGGCTATAAAATTAATATGGATTCAGGTTAGAAAATACTCAAATATTGGATTGATGAGATAAATGTAATTTCCATCTCTCACATTAATTTGAAGCATTGCTTTGGAAAAACCAGCATAATACATCAAATAGACTAAAGAATGTTTATTCATATTTGCACTTTGCAGAAAAATATCATTATTAATGATTGTTGGAAATGTGTTCCAGCAAATATGTTTTCAAAAATGATGTAGGAATGATGTAAGAATTTATCCTCCAGTAAATCACTGAGTCACGTTTAGATAATTAATCATTATTATATTATCACCATTAAAACTATAGCAAGTTTTCAAGATAATATAGTTTATTTTAAACATTAAATCTGACTCATATGCACCAATATAGATCATAATAATCATCCATCATTCATTATGCTTTAGATTGGAATATTCTGTTTTATTTGATCTATTTTTATCCAAGATCACTTGATGTTAAGATTGCAGTTTTCTAGATCTGTTGCGTTTAGTTTTTCAGATAGAGCGATTATATATTTATAATCCTGAGATCCCGAGCAATCCACTGATACTAAATGCATGTCAAATGCATTAAAAAGCCTATTATGGAAATATTATTTAACAAGGATGAGAAAAGATAATGCAGTGTTTCCACGTCCTTCAGTCAGCATGCAGACACATCTCACAATTGGTGACCCAAGACACAGAGAGTATCCTTGAGCTCTTACATGTTGGTTCAACATAACAATACATATCTCAGTTAACACAGAGACTTAACCTTTAACATGATCAGTATATTTTTTCCCACATTAAGCCATTCAAATCTTCCTTTATAAAAAATGCTACGCAGACAAATTCTCACAACAGGCCTCAAATAATTTAGTCTTTGATAAAAGCCAAGAGAGCTACAACAAAACTAACTGTGAAATCTATAGTTCAGGATTAGATTTTTACCCCTAAACACCCAGTGATTATATATTATTTGCTTTCTTAATTTGAAAAGTGATACGTCACTGTTGACAAACAAATACGTTTTGTTGGATTTGCTTTTACTACAAGAAAGTAAAACAATTGGCTGAACAGTGTCCAACATTAGTAATTCAGTATCCTCATTCATTTGGAAACAAGCAATTAAATTCCAACATTTCATGTTCTCATTACGTTTCATTATTTATTACTATTTTAAAGAAAAGGGATCCCCAGAGTGTTTTTGCAGCTACAGGGGATCACACTTCTGAGCCTCCCTTGTAAGGTCTAAGAGAAAATGTTAGAATTTGAATTCCCTTCACCATAGCCCCAAATAAGCCAAAATATATAAGCAGCCCCCAAACTCAGGTACGCACAGGTAACCTCCCAAGCCACTTGTCCATAACGTTTTGGGTCGAACCTCGAACATTACTCCTCCCCTGTGGACAAAGTGGTCAGTCCATTCTAGAAAAAAAGCAAAAAAGAATGAGAACCAGCCTGATTTGCATTCTGGTTCAGTTGAAATTGAAAATTGCATTGGTTGTCATAAGCAAAATTCCAAACTCACAGGACCACTGTATTGTTATAATTGATGGCCCCTAAACAACATTTCAGGTATATTAATATTTCCTTAAAACAGTGAGACATCTTCCCTTTAATTACAAAGGTGCCTTATATTAAGACCCACTAATAACTTCCTGTGTTTACCCACCAGAGTGTGACATAACCATCAGATTTCTAGGATCAAACCTTTCCTGACCTCTTGCCCCTTATCCTGGAAGGAGACACAGAATACTTCACAGCTTGAGATCAGTAATTTTCCAAGCAAAATTTCTAATAAGGCCCACTAACTGCTCTGACATTTGAATGTTCCCCAGGTAAGATTAGTATTTACCTTTTTTCCATCTATTTAAAACCTAAGTAGCGTAAGGACTAGTCATCTTTATTTTAATATTACCCAGCAGAAACCTAAAGTTTTATTTTTTAGTTGTTTTCAAATTATAGCCTAAACAATGTTGTTTTACTTTTGCTGCTCACAGCAAAGTCTTGTTATTTTTAAGTCTCGCGATTGTTTACATTAGTGCTTTGCAAGCTGATAAAAAATTCATCCTTCACAGCTGTGGCAAAATCTAAGCAGTGTTACTGTAAAGGTCCTATTACTTTAGTTAATGTTCACAGTTCTAAAATTTATTACTTTCTTACAACATAAACCCCAAAATACAAGGAAACAATTCACCCCAATTGTCCCAGAAAGAAAGAAAATATGTTTTTACTGTCAGTCAGCTTAGTCAAAATTTAAGTCAGTCAGATAATAATTCACAACCTACTCTAAATGCCCCAATCAACTTTGCTATTTGTTCTAAAGTAGGAACTCCCGTTTCTAAGTTAGTGCACACAAGCTGCGATAGCTAAGGAAACTTGTACTTAGTGTAATAACAATTCCATCAAATAACTTTCAACCAAAATGAAATAAATGTGGACTCTCCTGACAGAAAGCATTAGGAGAGAAAAGAAAAGACTTCTTGACCATTTACCAGATAACTCCCCAGAAGACAAATGATCAGTTCACCCTCTTGCCCTAAAAAATTTTTTTTGCAACACAGTCTATAAGCTCTGATTAGACTAAACTCACCGGATGACGAATCATCACCTTATCAGAGCCATAGCAGTTTCGTTGTCTGCTTTATCAGAAATTATGGCCTACTTCCATCGAGACCCCTTTCGCTCTAAGGGTCCTCTGGCAGAAACAAAACAAAAACAAAACAAGATTTACTTTCCTAAGGGAGTGTGTATGTGTGTTACATAAGCAGGTGTCACAGAAATAAAATACAGCTACATCAGTCAACAAGCATTTCTTGATTGCATTTGAGCTGTGTGTGTTGTTGTCCTGCCTGAATTTCGCTGGGTCAACTGCAGGCTGGCCGGCCCAGGGCCCCCCCCTCGATCCAGCTAATCGCCATGTTCCAGGGACCACAGCCCCCAAATAACTCATCTCACCTGAGCAAGAGTTTTCCCTTCTACCCACTGGTCAGCCCGCATTCAGGCCGGAGTCCAGCCTCCGCCTTTGTTATGGCTGCCAAACCCCTTATTCCAAGGGTGGGGGAGGTAGTAGGGCTCCTTGTGGCCCTCCCCAGGCGCCACTGGACCGAAGGCAGGGGTCCCAACCAGCCTGAAGAAAAACACAGGACAACTCAGCGAAACTCATCAGCAGTTCTTCAATGGAATGTGTAACAATAACAGTGTGTGTGTGGCATTCTGCATTATACCAAGTCATCAAACAAATGATCTTAATGTTCAAACACTCCAGTTCTGGAAGAAGCAAACAAGAGTAAATAAAAGAGAAATAAACAAAACCACATAAATGAACCACAAATAAATAACATAACTTTTAGATTTTCTTTCAGATTATCCAAATTCCTCCCCTGGGCCCATTCATTCTTTTAATTTCTTTTCTGTCGACATATTGGACTGTCTGGAGGTGAAGTGTTGCAAGATTACAGACCCGATTGTCTGCCTGGGTACCCAGTATTGATGAAGGACGTCTCCCCCATCGCTTTATAGTTTCCTTGAGTGAAACAAAAGCCTAAAAAAACCCTCGTCGGAAAATAATCAATTTCATTAATTGACCACTTGTCCAACTGCCGTGCTCCCAGGTAAAACCCGGAGCAATAACCCGATACTTTCTTTAACCTTGATTAAATAATTAACCATACAATTATAAGTATATATATTATATTAAGTAATCAATCAACCGTGTGTAAGTAAATAAACACGAAACCGCTACCCCTAACCCTCCTGAGAGTGCAAATAAAATTCTGTTATCACTATTTATTTAAAAGGACTCAGTCTTACCAGGTTCTGTCTCAGGCGACGGCAGGGCCGACAGAGACGCTTCAAGGCCTCCACCTCCCAAACAGTTACTGGAGGTAAGAGGCTGGGAGAAAATTTCCCAGGACGCTAGCAACTCCCTTGACCCTGTCCCTGTCGGTCCAATCCGTTCGCTGAGGCTGCGTTGGGCGCCAAGTGTAATGGCAAATAAAAGTATCTCAGGGTTTCCATAATAAAGAAGACTTGAGTCCCAGAAGGTGTTTAAGTATTTAATTCAAACATGTCTGGCCAGACAATGGAGGGGACAGAGTTACTCGTGCATCACCCTAACCAACCTTTCTAACTAACCCCTTAAATAGTATTCAGCAATCATTGTTTATCTCTGTAGATGTCTTCTCCAACCTTCACGCCCCGCCTCCAGAGTAACCGCTTCATGCGAGTCATAGCAACGCATAAAGCAGCTCATCCGAAGGCCAGACTGTTATCTTACTGCCCCGGCGTCTGTCTCTCTCTGGTGACCTGACACATATCTTTCTCATAACATTAAGCTGGAACAATAAGCTTGTTATTTCCTTAGATGCATTCACTAAACAGAGAATATACACTTAATTCCTAATTGCATAACAATTTTCCACCACAGAAATTTACTGGTTTTGAATGATAAATTACAGGTGTAAGTCAGTGGTTTTGAAATCCCATCAATTACCTTTTTTACAACTTTCATTTAAATCAGATGTTTTGCCTTTACAGTTATTTACAAAATGTATTTATTTTTCTTCAACTACTGTAAGAAACATTGAGCAGGGATTTCTCACTATGAGATCATCATCCCAATCCCCGGATGACGGTGAATCAGGATTTTTTTCTGCTTAATTTGGTCCAACATTTACAAAAAAAATTATTAAAACCGTTTACCACAACATCCATATTATCTTTTTTCGTATCGTTATTAATAAAATATTGATGGTAGCTCTTTTGTTTCATACCATTTTTAATAATACTATTTAATATGTTCCATATTCCTTTAATATTGTTGTTGTGCCACTGATAGGTAGGATTTGGCTATGAATAATTGCTTAGGCCAATTATATATATATATATATATATCCAAATTGTTCAGTCTCAGTTTATGTTTATGATTGCCGGCCTGATAAGGGGTGAGATAATTAAACAATAGATGAAGAAATAAGTTCTTACGCTGTGGACATCAATTGTACGCATCACTCCAAGCAATCCCAGACAACTTCTCTTTAAGCCAAGTGAAATTTATTAAGAAAACAAATCAACCTTACATCCAAAACATTTCAGCAATAATTCCCATCTATTCTAACGCATGCACCTAACTACTACAGATCTAAGAAAACAATAATGTGAAAATTAACCACAATTAACATGAAATGGATCAGGGAGAAACAAGACAGCTCAGGCTTTGTTCAGGTAGGGAAGTGGCCCTCACTCCAGGGGGCTCAAGTCATAGATAGCCTAGGAGACAAAGAGTCATAAAACTAGTTCTGTGCAAAGATGGAGAACTGCACATGGCGTGTAAGGAGACAAAGGGCCATAAAACAGCTCAGGAGCACATGAGTGTAAGAAGACAAAAGAACAATGAGGTTAACCTTTCAGCTAACAACAGCTAACGCAGGCCGGACCGAGTCTGACTCAGCTGACCACGTAATCTGAGAGCGGAAGAGGGAGAGAGCGAGGAAAAGAGAGGAAAGAAAAAGAGAGTGGGATCCGCTCAGGATAAAAAAAAACGTTTCAAATACAGCTCAAACTTATGCGTGCGGCGACGCTAAATGAGCAAACAGGTACAGCACTCAAAAACACTTTAAATCAACAATGAACGAGATCTAACTTGTTAAATACTCTAGTTTCTCTATTTAGACACAAGATTAGCATAAATGAACCGGTTCAGTCCTACTATGCGTTGAGGGAAGTCCGGTCCAGGGAGGAGAGCAAAATTTGTCCGTAGTTGAGCAAGAAAAGGAAGAGTTATACAAAAACCTGCACAGGATTTAGGACTGTGTCCCAGCTGCAGGCTGGATGGCAGGTTGACGTCGTAACGACCTGTCTTGGAACAGTTCTGATAGAGCTCAAACTAGATACACCAACAGGATGAGCACTTCGAAGCTTTGAAATGAGGGCTCTTCCCGGTCCAGCGGGTCAGAACAAAAGAGAATCTTCACCGGTGAGATGTCCTCTGTGTAGCAGGAGTTTCTGCTAAGAACCTCTGCTGATAACAGTTTGAAAATGGCCGCCACTACCACTCTTATAGGCCTTTTGCCGTGATGTCATCGTTGATACCACCATTGGTGGCCATGGACCAATAGGACTGTGTTGGCCGGTCACCGCTAGGATTGCTGGGAAATGTGGTCTGCTCAGTCCATCTATGACAAATTGCTTTTAGCCGTCCAGTCGGTTCAGTTCATTTGACGAAAATGGAATCCCAACATTGTTTTTATTATTATATAATATTTTACTATAGTAATCCTTCCTACATACCCTTATAATATTGGTTAACTTGTTCTTAAATTTTTTGTATTTATTTTCTGCCTCTTTAGTACTTCGTTTTATGAATTCTCTATATAGTGTATTTTTCTTTTTACAGGCATTTTGTAATCCCTTCGTGAGCCATGGTTGATCTTTGTGTTTTTGTTTTCTGTAGTATTGTTTTATTGCAAATTTTTAATCATATAATGACATGAATATACTTTAAAAAGTTTCATATGCACTGTCAATATTACTTTTATTATACACCTTTTCCCAATTTAGTGCCTGTAGATCGTTCTTTAATGTAGTTATAGTTTCCTCTGTCCTTATTTGTCTGTATTTTAGTTTTTCTTCTGGTTGTTCTTTTGGTTGTTGCTATTATAAACTGTAAAAACTGGTAGGTGGTCGCTGATATTGTTAATTAATAGTCCGCTCACTAATATTATCACTGTCATTAGTGAATATGTTATCGATTAAAGTAGCACAGTGGGATGTGATTCTACTAGGTCTGGTGATTTTGGGGTATAAACTCATGCTGTATATTGTATTTAAAAATTCATCAGTCATTTTGTGCTTATTTGGATTGAGAAGATCAATATTTAAGTCACCACAGTTAAAAAAAAATGTTGATTAGTTTTTGAAAACATGTCCTCTATCCAGTTATTGAATGCTTCTATATTAGAGCCTGGTGCTCTGTATTTATTATTAGCTGATTATTACATTTTTGCTTTTTTCTTCATATATTTTTACATTCTAGTAAGTTATCGATCACAGTTGTCATTTTTTTCTACTATTTTATAATTCAAGGTTTTATCTGCATACACAGCCACTCCTCCTCCACTCTTGTTCTTTCTATTTACACAGTTAAATTCATATCCATCAAGTTCAAAATCCATTCCTTTATCTGTATTGCTCCATGTCTCTGATACATCAATAATTTTGAACGGTTTTATAAACTGACTTAGATATTCCCTTATAGTATTGAAATTTGCGCACAGACTCCTGCTATTAAAATGGATTATTGATCATTTGCTGTCATTTTAAATAGTCAGATTTTACTGTTCCTCTGTGTAGTAGCAGCAGTTGTTGATGTTGGAGCACGACATACACGCGGACAATAATTTGTTTCTCTAAGAACAGTAAATTATAGTCAGTGAATTGAAATGTTCTCAATTCAAATTTTTCATGATCAGCAATCCTCTGTTATTTCTCCAATACCTCCAGGTGTAGATGAATGACTTCTTTCAGACCTTGTCATTGTGGTGTATTGTGTATGAGCCATCATACCTTACCCTCCGGATTGTAATGATCATTCAAATTTGTCCACTTCCTCGATGTTCCTGATGACAAGCGCTTTGGCTGGTTCCGGTGTCCCATTTAGTTTAATAAATACTTTACAGTTTAATGTCCATGTGTGTTGAATTTTTTCCTGTTTTTCCATAAGGCATGCTTTTCTGGCGATATCGGCGTTTCGTTTGGTCAGATGTTCATTGATAAATACGTCTGATTCCTTCTATTTCCTTCCTTGTTTTAACAGAGCTGTTTTGTGTTTTCGGCTAATGAATCTCATGATGACAGCTCGTTTGTCACTGCCATCTCTCCGGGGCAGAGGGTAGCAGGCCTCAATGTTGTTGCAGTCCATTTCAATCCCTTTGGATTGTAGGAAGGCAGCCACCTTTTGCTCTAGGGAGTTTATCACCTGTTCCCCAAGCTCACCCCCGTTGTCATCGGTCACTGCCCAGGCATATGACCAGGGTTTAATACATTGCCCGATCACAATCACATTATTTATCCTGGTGTACTGCTACAGCTCAGCCACTCGACTCTCCAAGTGCACCAGACGCGGGTCCTTCTCGGCGTTCTGGATCCTGAGTGCCTTCAACTCCTCCACCAGGTCCATGATGGATTTCTGCTACAGTTTCACAACAGAAATCTCCTCAGACTAGAAGTCCAAAGACTTCTTAATGTCGTCGCCCTCCTCGGCTGTCAGTGCCTTCTTCAGACCCATGTTGCATTCCTCAGAGCGTCACATCACTTTGCTGCTTTTACAGTTTAATTTTCCCCTTTACTAGATTGAAGAGGAAGTTTGTAGTTTACTTAAGTCGAAGAAGGCGCATCATCTCGAGTCATGCGCCTTTTCTTCCGCTTGTAAAGTTTATTCATTCTTCGTTTAATGTGATTACAATCGACATGTTTTTTGTTTATTTTTCTGTCAACCACTTGAAGCGGAATTATAATTGTGATTGTGCTATCCTCTAACATTAGGATTAGCCTACCTTGCCGTGGATTCACTCTTGAGGTTGGATGAAAACCACAGGTGATTCCTGTTCAAGTGGCTTTGCATTGAAGTCATGCTGTTGAGGAAAAACAACTCCATTTTATAGTGGAAAGACTTGATTATTTTCTCTTCTCTTTAGTTTAAAATGGTCCCAAACTATGGACTGTTTCTGCCTTTTGCAATGTTTTTTTGTGCTTGCTGGTTTCTCCATTTTCCTTCATGGCTCCTAAATTACCATGTCGTATGCCAGTAAAATCTGTCCGTGTAAATTTAGTCGTTTAACAAAGCCTCGAAAAAGTAAAAAATGACACTGTAAATTTAATAAATCAAACTATTTGAATACTCGCTTCAGCACTAGTTGTGTTGTTTGGGGAACTCAGTGGCCCTTATGGAGTTCTGCAGGGTAATAGATTTGAGTTTCATAATGCTTAGGAAGCGACCGCACAACACATGACAGGGTACAGTATTACAAACACACTGCAACCAACCCACTTGAGAAATACACACACAGCTCAAGAATGGGAAATAATGAATCACTTCCAGAACCTGCCAACACATGGCTCATATCCTGTAAACGTTTTATTTCTAACTCTAAAACAGTATTGGGTTAACTTAAAAAGAAATAACATTAGAGAAATCTGCCGCCAATATTTTGTTTTAACTAAGAGGATAGATTTTTGCTCTACTTCTCACGTGTACACCACTTTGTATTGGTCTTTCACGTGGAATTCCAATAAAATGTATTCATGTTTGTGGCTGTAATGTGACAAAATGTGGAAAAGTTCAAGGGGGCCGAATACTTTTGCAAGCCACTGTATATGTATATATGTATATATATATATATATATATATATATATATATATATAATGTACAGTACTGTGCAAAAGTTATAGGCATATGTGAAAAAATGCTGTAAACAGAGAATGCTTTCGAAAATGGAAGTGCTAATCATTTATTTTCGTCAGTTAACAAAATGCAGTTAATTAACAAAAAGAGAAATTAAATCAAATCAATATTTGGTGTGACCACCCTTTGCCTTAAAAACAGCAATAATTCTTCTACGTACACTTGGACACAGTTTTTGAAGGTACTCAACCAGAAATAACCAGATTTTCTGTGGATGTAGGCTTCCTCAAATCTTCTGTCTCTTCATGTAATCCCGGACACACTTGATGAAGTTGAGATTAGGGCTCTATGGGGGCCATACCATCACTTCCAGGACTTCCTGTTCTTCTTTGGCTGAAGATAGTTCTTAATGACTTTGGCTGTATGCTTGGGGTCGTTGTCCTGCTGCAGTATAAATTTGGGGCCAATTATATGCCTCCCTGATGGTATTGCATGATGGATAAGTATCTGCCTGTATTTCTCAGCATTGAGAACACCAATTTACCTGACCAAATCTCCAACTCCATTTGCTGAAATCCAGCCCCAAATGTTCAAGGTACCTCCTCTAAGCTTCACTGTTGCCTGCAGACACTCATCCCAGTTCCTATGTTTTTGTGCACACTTAAGTTGCTTGGCCTTGTTTCCAAGTCAACGGTATGGCTTTTTGGCTGCAACTCTTCCATGAAGACTACTTCTGGGCAAACTTCTCCTGACAGTGTTGGTCGTTTCCACCATGCAAAAGAGGTCAGAAGTTAAATAAAACAGTCACGACACTTCAATCTGAAATATCCAGCCTTAGTCGGTCAGTTTATTGTTCATACATACCTCTGGAAAATTTTCTGAGAGTACAGACTATTGCATCGTTTAGCCTTCTCCCCAGAAACTCTGCACCCCCTGAACCCTATGCACCTTCCAGGACCTCCCTGCACTCTGATCCTCAACTCAACGCACTCTCCTTTTAAGCCCCATTTCATGCCCTTGTAACACACGTGCTATTTGATAGGAGACAGAAGTTCCCCTAGCAATGTCTCCTAACAACTTCAATAATTCACTTTATCAGCTAGATAATATTAAGCTTCAACCAGCCTTTCTGGCTTCAGACCCTGACCACTGTAGACATAAAATCACATTTTATATTCCATCATTCTTCATTACCTCATAGCATCACCACATGCACATCACCTTCAACATGCCATCCTATTACACATTACCTCGTGTACTCTCATGAAAGAATAATTTGTCGATATGTGCCATATTCCCACAACAGTCCCCCCTGTTTGGGCTCTAAAAGCACCAAAAGCTAATTGAGTCAAAAGACAATTTGTAGATGTTAACATATGCAACTAAAAATGATAAATGAGAAAATATAAGGCGGTGAAATCATACTAACACTTGTCCAGGCTACCTAAAACTTACTAACTAACTAATAAAAATGTAACATAAATGATATTTGAAATAAAAACTGTCAATCCTATGCCAGTGCTGATTAGTTGAGTCGAAAAACCTGTCGGCTGTTCTTAAACAGGAAAAAGTACTCTACAGCCCCCTTGGCCTGGGCAACTACCTTTTTCTTGACAACAATACGGTACAGTGAATCATTTTGACTGACATGAGGAATGTTCTTCAATTTAAATTAAAATGTGACTAAATAAAAACATAGAAAGTGTTTGTTACACCAGGGGATTCACATTTACAAGCGATACCCTCTAACGTTACAGATTTTCACGTCTTGGGCAGCCTTTGTGTCTTCATTCCAGGTACATTTTCTATATTTCAGCATGTCATATGTACGGCGGTGTAGAGCTGTCAGCCATATAATAAAGAAATTAGACCGTATCACGTTATAACGTTATTGTAAAAACGTGAAAACCACTTGAAACTAAAACGTTATAACGTGATAGTTACACGTTTTTACAATAAACCATCACGTTATAACTTGATACAGTCTAATTTCTTTATTATATGGCTGACAGCACTGTTTTGATGATCTCTGCTACCTCCTCAGAATGTCTTACCGTAGCGCGCATCTGTCGGTGTTACCCCTTCAAAAGTATGTTTACATCCCGAAAACAACAACTGTTAGCTTTGATGTTAAACATAATCATTGGGAAAAAAATTTCAAGTGACGGGATTGAAGTGGCAGTTTAGTAGTAATGCCTAACATAGCAAAAAAATTATGAATAACGAAAACTTTTCTTTCAATCCACAGAACATGCTACCCGTTTAATATAAAACTAGCACATAAAGATGCACTAAAAACCATGATCAGAATATCCTACCTGTTAAATAGGCCTATAGATGAAAAGCACACTCTGGAAATCTGTTAGTTTGTAAAGCAGCTAATGAATATATAGCAAGCCAGTAAGACGTAGAGCAGATAGCAGTATTATTACTCCAAAATATTAAAATGTAGTGTGATTATAAGCACAAATAGGCCGCAAAATACACCACATTTATTGTACGACTCAAATTAATGGGACTTGTTTACATGCAGTGTAACGATATCACAGAAGTGAAACTAACATAGGCTACAAGGGCTGTCATGTAAACTTGAAACTAGTAGCTTAAGGAAAGCCTTCAAATATTTTGAATAAAAAATAGCCAGTAATAAAATAATTTGAATAAAACTCACCGTAAACTTCAAAGAAATAAAACAGACGAAATTGATCTTCCAGGTAGGAATTCTTGATGACAGATTTGCTGAGTAAGCGAATTGTGACGTAACATCGAAATGTGCATGTGGGTAGCACAGATAGTCAGAACACCGGTGTACAGATGAATAAAATTTCGGCTCCGTCATGATGACAATTGTTCAGGCTACCTGCTGCTAGGTATCTTCCATTTATATGTACCTGCCGAGTATGCTCCACCCAGAGAGCCTTGCAGGACGCTGCACCTACCGGCTTTTGTGAAGCCTGCCGTAAAGCAAGTCGCATTTGAACTACAAAACCGCTACCCGACGCCCCAAAGTTCCAATTCAATTTTCAATTCAGTTTATTTATATAGCGCCAATTCACAACAGATGTCATCTCAAGGCACTTAACAAGAAGTCATTTCAATACAATTATACAAACATTCCAATCAGTTAAAAAGTTTCCTATTTAAGGAATCCCAGCAGATTGCGTCAGTCATTGGCGTGAGGTTGGGCAGATTTCCAACCACAGCAATCCTTCAGCAATCCCTCATACTGAGCAAGCATGTAGCGACAGTGGAGAGGAAAAACTCCCCTTTAACAGGAAGAAACCTCCAACAGAACCAGGCTCAGTAGGAGCGGCCATCTGCCACGACCGTCTGGGGGTTTGAGAAGACAGAGCAGAACACAGAAGGAACAGAAGATCCGATATAAGAGAACTTTCTATGTTACAGAAAGTAAAAAGTTGATAACAGGACACAGTGGATGTTCAGTTACTGAGAGGATCATCCCAGTCGATGCCCCCCGTCCAACAGGGCATTGCAGCCAAGCAGGATACCAGACCAGGTATATCTTCGATGGGGAGAAAAACACTGAGAGAAAACAAAGTTAACAGTCGAAATAACAGAATGTACTGTAGTACAACTGGAGAGTCGTAGGAGAAAAGGAAGTAGCAGAGTGAAGAAAATTGGTAAGTCTGTCCTCCAGCAGTCTAAGCCTATAGCAGCATAACTACAGAGATAGCTCAGGATGACCTAAGCCACTCTAACTATAAGCTTTATCAAAAAGGAAAGTTTTAAGCCTGGCCTTAAAAGTAAACAGAGTGTCTGCCTCACGGACTAAAGCTGGGAGCTGGTTCCACAGGAGAGGAGCCTGATAACTAAAAGATCTGCCTCCCATTCTACTTTTAGAGATCCTAGGAACTACAAGTAAACCTGCAGTCTGAGAGCGAAGTGCTCTTTTAGGAACATATGGAAGAATTAGATCTCTGATGTATGATGGAGCTTGATTATTAAGGGCTTTGTATGTAAGAAGAAGGATCTTAAATTCTATTCTGGATTTAACAGGGAGCCAATGAAGGGAAGCTAAAACAGGAGAAATGTGATCTCTCTTTTTAATATTCATCAGAACTCTTGCTGCCGCATTTTGGATCAACTGAAGGCTTTTAATGGCATTTTGTGGACTTCCTGATAGTAAAGAATTACAGTAGTCCAGCCTTGAGGTAACAAATGCATGGACTAGTTTCTCAGCATCACTCCTGGACAGGATGTTTCTAATTTTAGCAATATTCCGGAGGTGAAAGAAAGAAATCCTAGAAACCTGTTTAATATGGGATTTAAATGTCAAGTCTTGGTCAAAAATAACGCCGAGGTTCTTTACGTTATTACTGGGGGCCAATTTAATGCCATCCAGATGAAGTGATTGACTAATCAGTTTCTGTTTAAGAACTTCTGGTCCAAAGACAGCAACTTCTGTCTTGTCAGAATTTAAAAGCAAAAAGTTTAGGGTCATCCATGCTTTTATGTCTTCCAGACATGCCTGTAATCTACCTAACTGACTGGGTTCATCAGGATTTATGGATAAATATAGTTGTGTATCATCGGCATAGCTGTGGAAATTTATCCCATGCTGTCTAATGATTCTACCAATTGGAAGCATATATATGGTGAAAAGAATTGGTCCAAGGACAGAACCCTGTGGAACTCCACAAGTAACCCTTGAGAGTGAAGATGATTTATCATTTAGATGAACAAACTGGAATCTATCAGACAAATATGATTTAAACCAGCCTAGTGCTGGTTTAAATCATATTTAAACATATTTGTTGAATTTTACGGGGTAACACCACAGTGCTGTTATGGCCGATAGAGGGCCACAAAGCGAATGCAGAAGTGCCGTTTCACCCTGTTATGAGTTGATCAACCATACATTCGGAAACATTATTTTAAGGTAAAAAAAACTCTTTAGTGTTGCTTTAAACAGGAAAAAGTACTCTACAGCCCCCCTGGCCTGGGTAACTACCTTTTTCTTGACAACAATACGGTACAGTGAATCATTTTCACTGACATGAGGAATCTTCTTCAATTTAAATTGAAATGTGACTAAATACAAACATTAACACATTCAATTTAACAGTAAATTCAAACTGCAAAGTAACTTGTACCATAAAAAAATAATGAGTATGATCTATAAGAATGACAAAAAGTCCATCATTGTCCATATGAAGAGAAAAATAGATGAATAAATTCAAAAATGAATGAGTGATGCAAAAATAGATGAAATAGAACAAAATTAAAGAGTAGGTTCTTCATGTGGGTCTTGTTGAGGGCTGATTGGGGTCTGGCGGTGGACACATTTACTCGAATAGACACTTCATTAGTTGAAATTAGCTTCTTAGGAGTCCTCGTCCTGGATGCTTAGTTGTGTAGTAGGTGGGGAGGACAATTCACCGTGGTCCATTCCAGCTGGACCAACTGGGATGCAGCAGCCAAGTTCATCTGAGAAGTTAGTGTCCTTATCCACAGACACCTCACATCAGGCAGGATGCAACATGCCAATAAGAAAATTACAATTAGTACTATGGTCGCACTAATTGCCACCTTAATTAGCATTGCTTTCCAATCCCCTAAATTTAGATTTAACCACCCCCCAGACCAGTCATTCTTACCAGCTTTAATTTTAAGTTCCTTTTTAACAAATGTAAGCTTTCTCATAGCCTCAGAAAATGCTCCATCAGGTGCGGTGCTACTTGTTTGCGGTGCCAGATGTTTGGGGAACAGTGTTGTACTTACGTACAACACTGTTCCCCAAACATCTGGCAGACTTTTTCTGCCAATAATCAATCTATTGTCTGTTGATATTGCAAAGTCATTTTTCTATTTTCCTCCAAGTGCTGGCCTAATGGTCCAAGATCATCATTAGTATAATTAAGGATTTGCTGCTAGTTATAATAGATGTAATTATTCCATTCTACATTTTTATTTATTGCTATCTGAGGTATTATGGACTCAAACCCTGCTTTAACTTCATGCCTTGCTTTGAAGCCATACTCCGCAACTTTAAGATATTTGCTCTCTGTCGCCTTCTTCAGGCTTGCCACGCAAATTCACTGTCGTAAAATCAAATCTCTCTGTCGCTCATAAGAGGCATGTTTCAGTGGCTGCTTTCCAAATCGCTTGCCCAAACAACAAACAAGCGCCGTTTCAGTTTGCAATTCAACTGTAACAATCGGGATAATTTAGAGTCAAGACTTCACAGCTAGGTATTCAGTTTGTAGGGGAGGTCGGGGTAATTGGAAAAACAGTGGGATTAGATACAGAGAACGTCTAAGCGCCACGTAGCAAACACCTCCCGACACTAGAATCAGCCTACATCTTTAGGTGTTTTTAGGACAAAATCAAACAACAAAAATATAAATCACTAGCTTGACAAAACCAAAAGAAAAAAGTTTGACTTATATACTGAAATACAGCAACTAGGCCGGAGTTTGCAGCTTTATCTACAGAACCGAGTCTTACACGTTAGCATTACATTAGCCTCTTGATGGCTAATGGAGATCGACTCGATTGTGTAATTCCCATTACTACTGTAAGGCATACCGTGCAAACTATGTACATCCTAGGGCTGTGCAGGTTTGGATTTTTTCTTACCGTGGTCGGTAATCAACAAATTCCCGCGGTTTTGCGATATAGCCATAAACACATATATATATTTATTTATATCTACCCGCGCCACGGCTGTACCCTGCTCGTGTGCATAACGAGCTGTACCTTGAGGCCAAACTACGGCCACGCCTATGTGTCAAAGACTGCTCTGTCTGTGGTGAAGGCAGAACAACTTATCCAGGAGAGGAGCGCACCATAGCTCCTGCTTCGGCACTTTTACACACAGAGAAGGCTTCGGCCCCCATATATAAATTTCGTCTTCCCATTCTTCTCCACTGGGCGACTGACTTTATTTGTGAATGCATCTAAAGTCTCTAAACAGCGAGGCTGTATGACTCTGCCGTAAAGCAGAACACCGCCGGCGACAGGCCGCCACTCAAATGTTCTATAGTGCAGAAAAAAGCCAATGACCCCTGTAAGGTGGTGATAACTCTAAAAATGAACATAATAGATGATAAAATTCCACCATAACTTTTGAAAAAAACATTATATTAAGGTGTAAAAGTTGTGGAATATGCCTTTAAACTAATCTGGAATTCCTCTGGGCTGCCCTATAATGTCAAGATAGACTTTGTGATCCAACACATATTGTCTTTTTGTCCTGAAATTCTTATTCATTTTATCAACATTAATTATTTTATTCACACCTTCATGCAACATTGTAACAGGCATTTTCAATCTTATCATAGTGCACAAACCTATCCATCGTGGCGGCAAGATGTTCAACAAAATGTCATCTCCACCCATAAAATAGCAGTCTGCTATTCCCCTTTTTTGTTCACTCAAGAAGTATAGTGGGGGAACTGTCATTGTCATATTGTCATATTATCACATGTCTGGCTTAGTGGTACAGGGTTCTCAAACCAAACTGGTGTAGTGATAAATATGGGTTTCATATTAGCATGAAGAAACCAAGATAAAACCCAATTACCCTACAATCAACTGTTGTGTTTCCTACAAGAGTTCCTTCACTTTCTGTAAAACCTCCACTTGCAAAGCACTCATATTCAGCTTCATAATCTACTTTGTAAACTGTGGGTGGACCATTTTGTGCTGTTGAGATGTTGAACTCTGCACATTTTTCTTGAATTTTATAGCCTCGATATTTATCTAAGTAATTGTGAATTCTTCTCGACCCATAGAGTAATCTGCATTTGATTCCACACATTGAGAATATAAAAACTAATGGTACACAGGTTCTATTGTTGAACTCTCCTCTTTTACAGGCTTGTTGCTGTACTGAAGCCCACTCTTCAAATGTATATTTTTCTGGAACTACAATTGGAGCTACTCCTGGTGATTCTGAACACATAATGCATTCACTAGAGCTCATTTCTTTTGTTGTGTACCATGCTTATAAGTACCAACTATTTTGGTTAGCTTTTTCCCAAAGGTCATCTCTCGGACTAGGTTGACTAGCTCTAGGAACCGCTACGTTTATTTGGTTTTGCAGTTTAACCCGAATCGGTCTATATTTAGGGTTGTTCATATGCTGATATTGTGATCTTTTATTTGCATCCAGTCCTCCCTGACGACGGTCTGAACTGACCTACTCATTCAGGTTAACGGGAGATTGTTCTACTATGGATGTGACTCTTTTAGCAGTTTTAGGTGTGGTCCTTTGTGATAAAAGTAATCCTTGCTTTTCAGTAGTAACTGGTAATGATCTAGAAGTGGCAGCTATTGTTGTTATTCCTGGAGTAGTTATTGAAACATTAGTCAGCGTTGGTCCAGGTGTTGTGATTAGTGATGCTATGGGAGTAGGAATAGGAGGAGGATCTGTTACAGGTATCCTAATAATTTTAAAACTACCGTCACTCTCCTGTGTCTCTGGGGCCTGTTCAGCCTCCTTAAGGATGTTCGTTTGTCTACTTATGATTTTATTAAATGCTGGTTTCCTGGCTGATCTGGTGTGGTGCAGGATGGTTGCATCATACTTAACTTGTCTGAGGTTAACTGCTCCTCCTATCTGCTGTCTTTGCGAATGCTCTGGTGATTGGACGTCGCCTCCCACACTCCTTGGATTCATCTTGACCTCCTCCAAGACCAGCCCCTTCAGTATCAGCAATCCTGCCATCACCCAACACAGAAGAGTTATCAGACCCACAATGTTTTTCTTTATGTTTGGCTTTTTCTTTTCTTCCGCTGGCTGGCACTTTTCTGAACTGTTTTTCAGACTTTTGTGCAGTGGCTCAGATGGTACCACGTTGAGCTGCCTTTGATCTGGACAGCAGTTAGTGTTAGTTGAGCCACAACAAATGGACCATCACGCCTGGGTTTGTTCCACTTCCTATGGAAGACCTTAATGTACACCTTGTCTCCGGGGGCCACCGGACCTTCGTTGTCTTTTGTCTGTAAGGCAACTGGGTCCCACTGGTTTCTGCCAGTTTTGAGCTGGACATCTTCCGATTTTGAAGGGTAATAAGTTTGATGTGTCTTTCATCTGCTGCAGTAAGTTTCCTTGGCCGACCACTGCGTCTACGATCCTCAATGTTGCCCGTATCTTTGCTCTTTAAAAGAGGTTGAACAGCACATCTCAAAACTCCATTCTGCTTTGAATTTTTTTTCTGGTAAAGACCTCGCTGATTCAGTATAACTCTCTTGTGTCTTAATGCTATGCTCAATCTTCCCATGACATGAAACTGTCTTCCACAACCTCACCTTGGTAACATAGTTTGGCTGTTCCTCACCCAGTTTTAAACCTCATACACAGCTGTTTCTGTTTTAATTAATGACTCCGTTTTGACCTACGTGTGACATTAATGATCATTAGCACATGTTTGGTATAATTGTTTGATCATACACCTGACTATAATCCAACAAAATCCCTGACTTTGTGCAAGTGTACCTAAACTCAGCAAAAAAAGAAACGTCCCTTTTTCAAGACTGTGTATTTCAACAATAATGTTGTAAAAATCCAAATAACTTTACAGATCTTCATTGTAAAGGGTTAAAACAATGTTTTCCATGCATGTTCAATTAACCATAATCAATTAATTAACATGCACCTGTGGAATGGTCGTTAAGACCTTAACAGGTTACAGAAAGTAGGCATTTAAGGTCACAGTTCTAAAAACGCAGAACACTAAAGAGACTTGTCTACCGACTGTGAAAAATACCCAAAGAAAGATGCCCAGGGTCCCTGCTCATCTGCGTGAACATGCATTAGGCATGCTGCAGGGAGGCATGAGGACTGCTGATGTGGCTAGGGCAAAAACATTGCCATGTCCGCACTGTGAGACGCCTAAGAAAGCGCTACAGGGAGACAGGAAAGACAGCTGATCATCCTCGCAGTGGAAGACCACGTGTAACAACACCTGCACAGGATCGGTACATCCGAATATCACACCTGCGTGACAGGTACAGGATGGTCACAACAACTGCCCGAGTCAGACCAGGAACACACAGTCCCTCCATCAGTGCTCAGACTGTCTGCAATAGGCTGAGAGAGGCTGGACTGAGGGCTTGTAGGCCTGTTGTAAGGCAGGTCCTTACCAGACATCACCAGCAACAACGCCACCTATGGGCACAAACCCACCTTCACTGGACCAGACAGGAGTGGCAAAAAGTGTTCTTCACTGATGAGTCATGGTTTTGTCTCACCTGGGGAGATGGACGGATTCGTGTTTATCGTCAAAGGAATGAGCGTTACACCGAGGCCTGTACCCTGGAGCGGGATCGATTTGGAGGTGGGGGTCCGTCATGGTCTGGGGCGGTATATCACATCACCATCGGACTGAGCTTGTTGCCATTGCAGGCAATCTCAATGCCTTGCAGTACAGGTAAGACATCCTCCTCCCTCATGTGGTACCCTTTATGCATGCTTATCCGGACATGATCCTCCAGCAGGACAATGCCACCAGCCATACTGCTTGTTCTGTGCGTGAGTTTCTGCATGACAGCAATGTCAGTGTTCTGCCATGGCCAGCGAAGAGCCCGGATCTCAATCCCATTGAGCACGTCTGGGACCTGTTGGATCGCAGGGTGAGGGCTAGGGCCATTCCCCCCAGAAATGTCCAGGAACTTGCAAGTGCCTTGGTGGAAGAGTGGGGTAACATCTCACAGCAAGAACTGACAAATCTGGTCCAGTCCATGAGGAGGAGATGCACTGCAGTACTTCAAGGAGCTGGTGGCCACACCAGATACTGACTGGTACTTTTGATTTTGAGCCTCCCTTCATTCAAGGACACATTATTCTATTTCTGTTAGTCACATGTCTGTGAAACATTTTTAGTTTATGTCTTATGGTGTTGACTCTTTTAGTGTTCATACAAATATTTACACACATTAAGTTTACTGAAAGTAAAAACAGTTGAAAGTCAGAGGATGTTTCTTTCTTTGCTGAGTTTATATTAACTGATGCTTGCTTAAAGGCAAAAGGTAGGAACACCAACTATTGATTTGATTTGGATTTTTCTAGTTCGTTTGAACATTGTTTGAACATTTGTAAATCAAACAAAATAACCAGTCATCTATATTTCTGAAAGCATTGTTTGTCTACAGCAGCATTTTTTCACACCTGCCTAAAGCTTTTGCACATTACTGTGTATACATATATATATATATATATATATATATATATATATATATATATATATATATATATATATATATATATATATATATATATATATATATATATATATATATATATATATATATATATATATATATGGTAAAAAAGAAAAAGCAGAATGGCACACACACCATTATGTTTAGCATCTGACATTCCATTTGAGAACTGCTGATGAATCTCGCTGAGTTGTGGTGTTTTTTTCATTTTTTCTTCAGGGGAACTGGTGCTCAGGTGAGTTTTCTGAGCAAAGAAGGCATTCATGGATATGAGCTGGGGTAAGCTTGAATAAAAGAGATGGGACTTCAGACCAATTCAAAGTAGTACAGTCGTGGCCAAAAGTTTTGAGAATTACATAAATATTAGAAATTGGAAAAGTTGCTGCTTAAGTTTTTATAATAACAATTTAGCATATACTCCAGAATGTTATGAACAGTGATCAGATGAATTGCATAATCCCTAGAATGGCAGACTTGACATGTTAAAAGGAGGGTGATGCTTGAAATCATTGTTCCTCCATTGTTAACCATAAAAATGGCTTCACAGGCAAGGATATTGTGGCTACTAAAATTGCACCTAAATCAACAATTTATAGGATTATCAAGAACTTCAAGGAAAGAGGTTCAATTCTTGTTAAGAAGGTTTTAGGGCGTCCAAGAAAGTCCAGCAAGCGCCAGGATCTTCTCCTAATGCTTGGTACTATTAAGGTTGATGAAACGGTCTGAAACCTTAGGCTACTAGGTTTTTAAATAAATGGTTAGAGGGCAAAAGATCAGGAGAGAATGTTTAATTCTAGGATGTCTGATTAGTTTGTCACACTCTGGTGGGTAAACACAGGAGCTGAAAAGAGTGGGGATGATTGTATATGCATCAAATTGTGCTTGTTAGTCTTAATATAAGGCACCGGATTATAGTTAACGGGAAGACGTTGTCTCGCTGTTCAGTAAACATTATGACTGAAATGTTTTTTAAAGGCCACTAACTGTAACAATACAGTGGTCCTGTGAATTTTACTTAGAACAACCAGAATGCAATCAGGCTGGTTCTCACATCCTTTGCCATTTTTCTCCAGACTGCAATGACCACCTTGTCCACAGGGGAGAAGTCACTGCAAGAGATTAGAGACGGATTGCCAATACCGCGTTGGGAGGTACTTATGTTTTGAGTTATTTGGAGCTACAGTGAATGGAATTCAGAGTCTAACATTTTCTTAATATTTACAGGAATTTTCTATCTCAAGGTAGGGCCAGGCCAGGACCAGAGCAGGGACAAAAAATGAAGGAGACACTGACAACTACCAGTTTGTGTTTTGTTTAAAACATTGGGTAATGAACACTTAAATGGGTATACTGTACCCAGTGAGTTGTAGCTGTTAGATTTGCGCTGATCAATAAAAGCCTCAAAAAGTGATGCACAAGAGTAAATAGTGATATAAAAATTAAATTATTATAATTGCTTAAAACTGGGTTGACCTAAAACTAAAACAAACCCTCAACTTGTGAATTTAATTACCTAGATCAGGAGCCTTGGGGATTCTGTGTTCCTGGCGGCCGCGTTTGGTCTAAGCACCGCAGCTTGGGAAACCTTTTTTAAAATTCTATGGGAGCAGATGCCATTCAGCAACAAACTAGGTGAACTTAGAACGGTGGACTCAGTGTTTAGCTAATACTTTTTATAAACGTTGCCTACTCAGTTGTAAATAGAAATAACAGACTGAAAACACATGGTTAGAATTGGATGTATATTGAAAACCAATTAATACATTTCCAAGTAGCAATATGAAAGCTAAAAGAAAATCCCTTTGGGGGATTTACAAAAATGCATAAGAAATAACGTGGGCCCAGACTCTAAGGTCCACCTTAGCCAGCAAATTATTAACTGAAATGTGGTAAAATGATAGGAAATAAAGTCAGTTGCAGGCCTGGTGTGACGCTCCCATTTACTTGTCTAGTGAATGCTAATCAGCTAGCGAGCCACAAACTTCTTTCTTATGACTGATGTACCAGGATTATCTGGTTGTAAACAATCACAATAGTTCCCAACAGTGATGTAGAGTTAATAGTTGTTCACAGACTAAAGCTGGAAGTCTAAGAACAGTAAGCTGATCACCCATTTGACAAACGTTGTCAAGTTTTAGCTCGGTCAGGCTGGAACGCATATATCACACGAACTTCCTGTTATCTGCTATGTTAACAAATCACAGACTAGTCAATCTATTTTGCGTGACACCACTTTCTCTTTTCAAACACAAGCTTTCCAAACTAAAATACAGCAATGCTTAACTCCTTGAATAATCCTTTAGGAAATGAATAATCATTTTATCGTCCTACAAAAGGGAAATTCAGCTGTATTGGCAGCGAAGTGACAGGTAACTGAAGCATTTAGATTCACACAGGGGAAGTATAAAATATAAAACAGACTTAAGAATTAAGACATTAAGGACAAAATTACAAAAGCAAAGTGCGGTGCAGTTATTAAAATAATGTAGCATAATCAAATTTCAATGTGCAACTGAGTCGGATAATTAAAAAAAAACAGAAATGTTTACAGTTGTGCAGGTATAGTACAGTAAAGGTATTGTTTTCCAACAAGTTAACAGAATATAAACTGTGAGAAACACAAGCAAATAACAGCAGCAGAAATGTTAATTAGGTAAGTTAAACAGTGTCATGAGTAAAACAATTTTTAACAAAGAGCAGGTGGGATTTGTTTATTGCACTTCTAACCAAGGTGGCTGCAAAAATAATCCTTAGTGTAACATCTTTTAGATTCTAAAAAAGCAGGGTCTTAAGAATCCATGCATGCAGGACTAAATTCTTAAATACGTTAGGTAACCATGTGACGAATTTATTAGTTTGTTTGTTTTTCAAAGCTAAATTATTGGGATATGGTAATGTGGGGGGTTGAAGCTGACACAACAGCAACAGCAACAGGATACACGGATTCTGAGATTATGTTTTATGCATGACTTTTTACCCCCCTATGCATTTTTTCTGGATTCTGGAGAAGCAGGTAAAGTTATTGTTTGTTTTTCTTAATTTTTAGAGATGTGCAAGTAGATGCTTTAAAAAGGGGGGAGTTGGATTTGATAATAATGGTTATTGGAACCGTGAACGGCCCTATGCTAGCCACACAACAAACAGGTCTATTCTAATAAAGGGAAATTAAGAGATTTTTCAGGGATTATGGAGAGCATTGCAACTTGCAGTTTTACTTGGGTTTCTTCTCAATCATAACTTTCTCGGGGGGGGGGGGGGGGGGGGTGTAAATTAATGGCATTATACAACCGGGAAATTTAAACTCACAATGTGTGACTTCAATTTCAGTTCAGGGCCAAGTTGTGGTACATATGGTATCTGGGTACTTCTTGCTGGGATTAGTTGGTCTTGGGACTTTGCTCTAACAAATTAGAAGGTTATGGTTGTTTGTCTTATTCTTAGCATGGATTTAGTACAGATTGATCTGAAGTCATTTTGTTACTGCTGATCTACCTTAATGAGCCATTAATTAATTAATTAATTAACCAGGTTGTGAGTTCCCTTAGAATTGCCTTTTGCATATATTTGCATCTGGTTGATCTAAAAACCATACTCCATCTCTGTTGATTCCACTTAATCACTTGTCATAATCAACCAATTAATCTTTTGTGAATTAGCTCACCTGTGTTTGAACATTCATGCTCTAACACATAATTAGCTCAGCTCCCAAGAGTCGCATTGGGAGGTTCTCATGGGAGGACCTTTTGAGGGGTGAGCCCTCTTGCTTCCGGGGAAGAACTGATTGGTAGCTACTGGTCACTGAACACTGGTGGAAGCTGAGGTCAAGGCAGCAGGGGACAGAACAAGGGAAGCGTACACATTTCAACACCTAGTATGGATGTAAAACCTTCTGAAGTGTACTGCAAGATGCTACATAATTTCTCCTGTGTTCTGTGTTTTATTTAGAGCATCCCGGCCGATGACAAGACCTGTGGATGACCACCTCTGGGCCGAAGGGCTGTTGAGATTACATTTTGCCTACCAGAGATAATGGCAAGTAGACACAGTGGTTTCATTGGTCTCAATCCACAGGAGTCTCAGTAAAGTTATCTGGAAGGATAAAATATTTGTCACTTTGAGCTAACTCCATGGCCAAACATGTCTCATGTCTCATGTCTTATTGTAAAATTGTTTTGTTCAAGCTTATTGTTCCAGCATAATGTACCTGATAACAATGTGTCAGATCACCAGGGTGATCACAGGCGCCAGAGCAGCAAGATGTCTGCGGGACTTTCTGACCTGGATGGGCTGCTTAATGCTTTACTATCAGACTGGCATGAACCAATTCTCTAGGAGCTGGACAAGAAGATTGAAGGAGACATGCTGGAGATACAAGCAGTGATAGGTGAATACTATTTAAACTGTTAATCAAATAGGTTGGGGAGGGCAATGTAATAGTAATCTCTATCCCCACCATTTTCTGGCCAGACATATTGAGTTAAATACTTGACATGCCTTCTGGGACTTGGTCTCATCTTTGGTTTAGAAAAGCTGCATTTTTAGCTATAACAAGATGTAGTGCTGCTGCTGAGTCATTTTGTCTTTTAAACAAAAAATATCAAATCCTACAGGTGAAATTGTTTTATTTATTTGACAACTGCATAGCTGATTTCCTTCTATTATTATTATTATTATTATTATTATTATTATTATTTTCCATTTAATTTTGAATTACCTTTTTCGTGGCACTGGTTACCATATTTTAGAGAGTTTTTTTTTTGCAGTGAAGTGTTCATGTATAAGAGGCTGAAAGAGAAAAATAATTATCTTCCCTCCAGGAAGATTTTTCCAGTGAGATGATTTATTCTGCCAGCAACAGACTAAGTGAGGGGACACACTTAAATTATAATCGTTTTATATGATTCATTTTTAAGCCTTATAAATTGTATATCATACAGAGCATGTGAAAATATTTGTCATTAAAGTGTAAGTGAAAATGTTGTGGGTTAAAGTTTTGGAAGTTCTGTTGTCCTGTTGCATACATTTATTAGATTACACAACCAAATGATTACTCAATCGATCTGATGTTGATTTATTTATTTAGTTATAATCTATCTTGATGAATCTTGATATGTATTCTTGATATGGTTCAGTCGATCACAGTTCCAAGAAAGGCAGGTAAAATGAAATTTCAGAAAGTTAAAATAGATGCATCAAGATAAATCTGTTCTTTTTTTGTTTCTCAGGTTTTTCTTTATTTTATTATTATTTTGTGGTCCCTAACATGGGATACTAGAAGCCATGTGTGCAGATGCATGGATGATGTTGTTTTTTTCTGTTTTCGGTGCATTCCCCATCTTTTTCTTGTCATTGTTGTTTGTTTTATTTACATAGTAAATAGATTAATATACCTTTTGATCATGTCCAGAACAGCTATCCTGTTCTCACTCACAATAAGCACCAATCTTCTTCTGTTCATTAAAAAAAAAAAAAACTAAAGCTGTGTTTTTTTTGTTTTGTTATTATCCGACTGCTACCCATATGCTCAGCTTTCTGCCCCTAACTGTTAGGTAATTATTGTAGTTTACCTAAAACGAGTCACAGACAAAAGTCGGAGATCATTTAGACAATAAGCTCTGCAGAGGTAGATGTGGTTAAATCAGTTCTGCAGAGGGAGACCAGCAAAATACGGTAAGGAATGAGCCAACCGTCTGTCTGTTATCAGCTCCTAGTCACTCGTTCCTCATTGATCTCATCACTGGTCTCAAAGGGTCTCACCTCTGCAGGCTCTCTTTATTTAGTCACACTTCATTAACATATTAAAAGAACAGGATGTCATGCACAAGAGCATGTGACTGAAACCAAAATGACATTTAAAAAGTACATTAGAACTATGTGATAAAAACACCCTAAGAAAATAATAATACACCATTATTATTTTCCCTAACATTTCCCCCCTGAAATGTGGTTTTTAAATGTAATCACGAACAACAAAAAGTTGTAAAATAGGTAACAACTCTAATAATATAAAAATATAAGAATCATAAAAACCAGACAACAAAAGGTTGCAAAATAAGTAGCATCCCAAATTCAAAAAAGGTAATAAGACATATAACAAAGAAATTGCAAAAGTAAGTAGCAATTTCAAAAAGGTATTTATGCGAGCTTCACCTAGACATCATCCAATTAATCGCTACCTGAACAGTAGTTTAGATTAACGGAATCATAAAAGGTTTTTACACATGTTAATTACACTTCATCTTCTTCTTTATTTCTGTCTTCATCTTCAAGCCTCTGATTAAGAAGAGAGTATTGGACCAATGTGTTAGTTATCATCTTATTCATCATTTGTTTTATACATGGAAGAACACAACTAACAAAAATGCAGAAAAGTATCAAAATTACAATGAATGGCATAGCTATTTTTAAAAGAACCTGATACCACCTGCCAGTTGTCAGCCAGGCCATGAGATCCCATTGTCCATTACTGCTTTCCTGTGATTCTAAAAAGTCAGTTAATCCCTGCACCCGGTCATGAATGAGAGTCCAATTATCATGTGTACTAGGAATGTACGTACAACAATGTTCACCAATTACAGTACAAAGTCCACCTTCAGAAGCAAAAAGAGTGTCCAGAGCTACCCGATGTTGCATCAGCATGGTCTTCATCGCCAGTTTTTCAGGATCGTTGGCCAGCAGGTTGGACATTTCAGCAAGGATGTCTGTGATGTTTTCCAAAGTCCACCAAACCTCGTTCATCCGTTTTGTCAGACTTGCAACTCCAACAGGTGGGAACATGGTGTGGAAGATTCCTTTTGCATCACTGTAGAGAGGTTTTCGTCCACCATTGTCAGAGAACGGGTTGAACACTTGTGGAGGGTTGAATTCCCGTTTATTCAGCTCTGTAGGTTTAGAAGGTGCTCCATTTTCTGTTATGATGTATGAGGAGGGTTGCAGTCGAGCCAAACTACATGTGCCACACCAATCCTTAGGTAGGTAGAGGTAGAAAGTGTGACCACACTTCCAGATGTATCCGTCAGGCGTTCCCATGTCAAATTGGGAGGGAACCTCTAGGAGGTGGGTTCCTCTTTTGACAGTGGTTTTGAAACTACTTATCTTGTCTTGAAGTCGAGTGGTGTTGAGGGTTATGTATCTTGGCACAGATGTGTTTCCAATCGTCATCCAGTGATTTATACGCATCTTTTTCGTCTGGGTCCCTGACAAGGGTAGCGTATCCTCACAGATGGAATTTCCTAAAAATGCATGTTTGTTGTTACAAGGGACAGAAAAACAGAAAGTGTCTTTTCCAGTAAGGCGTAGTAAGTTGATTCCTTTGGCAACTGAAGCATTCGTTTTCTTGGAAAAGTCACCAGGCTGGGACCATGTCCTGTTGTTCTCAGCAGTGCAGCAGTGAGGTAAGGTGGAACAGTCTGTTCCAACAGTTGTTATAGTTAATTTGTATAGCAGACATATGGTATTATTTAATGTGGTTGGGACAGCAGTCATCGATGAGACTTCTTCAGAATGGTGTGGGATCCATGAACAGACATAACAGCTGGTATTGAAACCTAAACGTTTTGCAGTCAAATTAGCTATTTGGTACCAGGTGTTCTGGAACGCATGGTGGGTTAGAATTTTAGCTCTTCTTTCCTTTGATGTCTGGGCGTCATTACGTGTGAGGAAAAAGCAGTGGAATAGAGGCAGGCAAACTGCCAGACAGGAGGGGAGCCAAACTAGTTTCATGTTGGCTGGAGGCAAATAAGAGGACTAGCCCTCCAAAACAGAGGTCTGACCACTAAGGGGACAGGGATGCTGTTCTGCTGGGTTTGAGACCAGAGGCCCTATTGGTCACTCTGTCCTTTGTAGCCCAGACTTCCCCACTGTCCCGTGTCTAGTCCCCTAATTGCCTTTGCAATTTGCAGTGTGAGATGTGTATCCACGAGGGTCTCTCAGCGATTTTCACAGCCGTGGGCGTGGTCAGCAGGACTTCAAAAGGTCCTTCCCAGCGGAGACTCGTCCAATTCTTCCTTTTAATCACTTTGATGAAAACCCAGTCTCCAGGTTTGATTGGCTTTTCAGGATCCTGCAAAACAGAAGGAGAGATAGGCAGATTGTGTGCGTTTTGCACTTCTTTGGCTAGGATAATTTTCCTCATGTAATCAGCTAATGTGAGTTCTTCGTCTGCTTTTTGCAAATCAGGCGCAACTAGAGGTAACCTGTAAGGTCTGCCATAAATGATTTCAAAAGGTGTTAAACCTTGGTTTGTTGGCGTGATTCTCATGTAAAGTTTTACTAGGTCCAAACACTCAGGCCATGGTCTTTTAGTCTCTGCCATGCATTTCCTGAGTCTGCTTTTGATGGTCCCATTATGTCTTTCTACTAAACCTGCACTTTGGGGGTGATAGGCACAATGATTTTTTAGTTGGATGTCTAAATGTTTTGCCATATTTTGAATAACCTCATTCACAAAATGTGGTCCATTATCTGAATATATTACTTGTGGAATACCATGGTTTGCAATGATAGTTTTACATAGTGCTTTTGCCACTGTTAGAGCATCATTCTTTGCAGTGGGAATTATTTCTGGCCATTTGGAGAAAGCGTCAATTATTACTAAGCAATATTTGTATGAGCCGCTCTGTGTTAGTTTAATGAAATCCATGTGGATTGTGTGGAATGGGTAGGCTGGTTGAGGAAATTGGCCTCGCTTGGGTCTCATATTCCCTTGTGGGTTGTGTTTGATACATGTTAGGCATGTCTTGCAAAAATGTTTTAAGTATGTTTCAAGGTTGTATGTTGTAAAGTGTTGCTGTATTATTGATACCATCCCCCCTGTGGAGACATGGCAAGGCCCATGGCTCACAAGCGCAGCAGCTTTAAACAGTGATTTGGGTAGGATGGGTTTATTACGAACTTCATAAAGTCCATTTTCGTTTAGAATGGCACCTTTTGTTTTCCATAATTGTTTTTCAGAAGAGGGAGCGTTTGTTTGCATGTCTTTCAAAACAGTCTGATCTATAAGTTCTTGTTCTGTGGTCTGTGTATAAGCATTAGAGGAACCAAAACTGCCTTGTGCAGCTGCTTTTGCTATTTCATCTGCGAATCTGTTGCCACAGGAAACTGTGTCTTTTCCTGTGGTGTGTGCTTGACATTTACAAATTGCAATAGCTTTTGGTAACATAACTGCGTCTAATAGTTTTATCAGTAATTGAGAGTGGGTTATAGGTTTTCCTGTTGAGGTGACCATTCCTCTCCTTTCCCATTGTTTAGCAAAACAGTGCACGGTAGAAAATGCATATTGGCTATCTGTGTGAATGGTTACCACCTTGCCTTCTGCAAGTTGACATGCTGTTGTCAAAGCTACTATTTCTGCGGCTTGAGCGGAAAAATGTTGTGGTAATGATTTGGCTTCTATAATCACATCAGGAAGTTGTACAATTGAATAGCCTGTTTCAGTAGAGCCTGTTTTAGTTTTAGAGCTTGATCCATCTACAAACCATTCCAGTGCTGTTTGTAGTGGGACATCTTTAAGATTAGGCCTAGGTAGTTGTAATCTTTCTGTAGCTTGTACACAGTTATGTGGTTCTCCGTCATCTGCAGTAGGTAGAAGCGTTGCTGGATTTAAAGTGTTGCAACGCTGTATGGTAATATAAGGTTGTGAGATCAGTATTGTAGTGTAACTAAGATGTCTCGCTGGTGATAATAATCCTAATCTGCCTTGTAGAAGTAAAACATCTACTGCGTGGGGGACCAACAACGTGAGAGGGTGGAATAGCACTTCATCAGCTGAGGCTTCGACAGCCAGTGCTGCAGCAGCGATAGCGTGCACACAGTTGGGTAAGGCCTGTGCAACTTGGTCTAATTTTTTAGAATAAAATGCAACAGGACGTTGTTCATCTCCATGTTTTTGCAGCAAAACTGAAGTCATAAAACCATTTTTGCAGTCCACCGTTTGAGTGAATATTTTGGAGTAATCTGGTAGTACTAAAACAGTGCTAGAATGGATGTCCTGTTTTATTGTGGTAGAAGTTTGTTCTGTTTTAGTTGACCAAGTTAAAGTATCCTTCATCTCCATCTGCTGGCCATGGATCATCTCAAGAAGAGGTTGTGTTTTTTCTGCATAATGAGATATATATTGCCTGCAATAATTAGCTAGTCCCAGGAATTGCATCATTTGTTTCTTTGTCATGGGCTTAGGAGTGTTTAAAATTTCCTCTCTCCTTCCAGGTTGGACTTGTCTGCCTTCTCCTGACAAAGTGTGTCCTAAGTATTGAACCGATGATTTTACCCACTGGATTTTGTTTTTACTGACTTTATTTCCAGTGGAATGCAGGTGGTGCAGTAAGGAGAGAGAGTCATGTAAGCAGCTTTCATAGTCATCTGATGCAACCAGGATATCATCTACGTAAACAAGAATTTGTGTATTTTTAGAACATTCAAAACTGGCCAGGCAGTTGGTAATTGCTTCTGTAAAAATTGTAGGACTGTCTGCAAACCCCTGTGGCAATCTGCTGTATGTGTATTTTACATGTTTATAAGTGAAAGCAAACCAAAATTGTGAATCTGGGTGCACTGGAATGCTAAAAAAGGCGTTACTGAGGTCCACTACTGTGAAAAACTTCCTAGTGGGACTCAAAGAGTTTAAAAGAGTATGTGGGTCCGGTACATTTGGCACTCTGGTCTGGACAGCTGAATTCAATATTCTCAAATCTTGAACCATACGCCAGCTTTTCCCATCAGCCTTTTTAACTGGCCAGATTGGGGTGTTACATGGTGAATCAGGACATTTTCTTATGACACCTGTTGTTAGTAATTCCTGAATTATTGGTTGAATTCCTAACTCTGCTTCCACAGAGAGGGGATATTGTCTTACTCTGGGTCTAAAATGTGATTTAGCAGTTATTTGAACGGGAGCAATGGATGAGAGTAGGCCCACATCAGTGGGGCTTTTAGACCATAATGTGTCAGGGACTTCTTTGAGTTGCTTTTCTTCCTCTTCAGTCAATAAGATGGTTTCTGCTTCTGGTCATTCTAATGTTGCAATTTTGGTGGTGTAGTGGAGTGGCATGATAAGGGGCAGTCTATATAAACCTGTGGATTCACTGTATTGCCAACTATCTTCTTTATTTTCTTGCAAAGTTTTAAAATCTGTGGTATTATTTGCTTTTCGCACCATATATCCCAAATCTTTCCAACGAGATGTACTGCTTTTTGTCAGGGATATATGCGGATCTGTAGGCAAATCAAAGAATGGTTTAAGGCTGGTAGACAGTGTTACTGAGGCAGCTGAATCAGATTTTCCATCAGTAATGATGTATGAGGTGAACACTATAGCAGGTGAGAGTTGCATAAAATAGTCTTGGAACTTGGGATCAGGTTCAGGCCTCAGAGCCATAGTCACATGTAACTGTGATGTAGGCATGATTTGTTTGTCGGGTTCAGGAACTACCTGCAAAACTGTGTCCATCATTGTTGTTGTATCTTTAAGGTTTTCTTTAGGTTCAACTCGTAAAGAGTAGTACAGACCGAGCCCCTGTGGTCTATGAATTGTATTTAGGTAAATGTCATAATTTCCTGTTCTCACAGCTCTCATGCCGTCTCCCACTGGGATAATTGAGATTTTTAGGGCTGACATTAAGTCTCTGCCTAACAAATTGAGTGGACATTGTGGTGAAATGACTATTGAGTTTTTAGAACTTAACCTAGTTTTTGGATCTGTTATTAACACTGGTTTAGTTAAAAATGAGCGAGTAGTGGCACCATCTGCTGATTTTACCAAAATGCTTTCTTTAGATTCTGACAGATTAACGCCAGAAGAGATCACTGTTCTGCAAGCTCCAGTATCACAAAGGAGCTCTACTGTTTGTTCATTAACTTTAAGTGTTATGTAAGGCTTCTCTTTCAGAACATTAAGTAATTCCCAGGCGCCACAGCAGTCCACCACCTCATTAGAGGCGGTAAAAGTATCTAGTCATTGTTGTGTGAACCGCGAGTGATCTGGGGCAGTTGAACCCTGTGTATGGATCTGATCTCGCCCTATGCCCCCTCCTCGGCCTCTGCCTCTGCTACATTGATGTGAAATGTGGCCTACTTTCCCGCAGATCCAACACGTGGGGGCAGTGTGACCACCTTGATGTCTCCATGACCCCTGTGGTGTGTGATGATATGTATTCCTTTGTGGTCTAAACCCCCTTCCTTTGTTGTGGTTGTCACTTTGATAATAAACTTCCCCCTCATCGTCTTCAACCTGAGTGTGAAATACCTGTGTGTCGGAGTCTAGAGGTTTTGGTTTCTTCCCCTTTCTTTCAATGACACCTTCTGCAAAACGTGCATTGGCCATAAGGGTAGTAAGGTTGCATGTTTCCCATGTCAGAAGGTGATTTTTAATCCAATTAGTGATAGTGGGGTGGAAACTATGTAGCAGACCATTACACAAATGCCGCATATATGGAGTTTTATCACCATTCTCTTTAGTTAGGCCACTATGGGTATCATGTTCCTTTTGGTATCTGTATTTAAAATCATCTACAGTTTCCCCAGGCTTCTGTTTTATGGAGGCCATATGCCCATAATCCGGTTTCGTTTTAAAACGATGTGGGCTACATTGATAACTGGAGAACTTTTTGGGGAAAACCTGGTCTGATCCGGAGAGACGGCATCCATCCCACTTTGGATGGAGCAGCTCTTCTTTCTAGGAATATGGCCGAAATTATTAATCCTCCAAAACACTGACAACCCAGGGTCCAGACCAGGAAGCAGAGTCGTAGTTTAACCCACCTCTCTGCTGCTTCTGTACTGTTACCCACCCATTACCCTATAGAAACAGTGTCTTGCCCACGGCCAAAACTAAATGGATTAAAAGTTAAGCCAACAAAACCAAATTATGGAAATCTCATAAAAATAAATACAACTTTGACTGAAAATAAATCTATTAAATGTGGTTTGTTAAACATAAGATCTCTCTCCTCAAAGACTTTGTTAGTAAATGACTTGATTTGTGATAATCACATTGATTTCCTTTGTCTCACAGAAACCTGGTTGCAGCAGGAGGATTATGTCAGTATAAATGAGTCAACTCCTTCCAGTCATTTAAATTTTCACATTCCTAGAAATACTGGGCGAGGAGGAGGAGTTGTAACCATTTTCCGTTCTGATTTACTAATTAGTCCCAGACCAATTGATAGCTACAGTTCTTTTGAACATCTAACCCTTAATTTTCCTCATCCAAGTTGCAAAACATTAAGACCATTTTTGTTTGTGGTTTTGTATCGTCCACCAGGCCCTTACTCTCAATTCTTGGATCAGATCTCACATTTTTTATCTGATTTAGTATTAAATACTGATAGGGTTATTATAGTGGGGGACTTCAATATTCATGTGGATACTGAAAGTGATAGCCTAAATGCAGCCTTTAATGCAATGTTAGACTCAATTGGCTTTACTCAAAAAGTACAGGGATCGACCCACTCAGGTAAACACACTTTGGACCTTGTACTGACATACGGTATTGAGTGTGAGGAAATAACAGTCCACCCACATAACCCGGTCCTGTCTGACCATTTCTTGATAACTTTTGAATTTACTTTAACTGACCATCTTAAATCTGAAAGAAAATTTCATTATAGTAGAACTTTATCAGACAATGCTGTAACAATTTTTAAAGAATCTGTTCCATTCTTACTTTCCTCAGTGTCTCAGAGTAACACAGTGGATGGCAGCAATTCTATCTCTAACCCTTCAGAAATTGATGGTCTGGTTCACAGCATTACGTCCTCATTGCGTTTGGCATTAGATAGTGTAGCCCCATTAAAAAAGAAAGTGGCTAGCCATAGGAGGCTGACTCCTTGGTTTAACGCAGAGTTGCGTACTTTAAAGCAGAATACTAGGAAGTGGGAGAGAAAATGGCGCTCTAAACATCTAGAGGATTCCTATTTAACCTGGAATAACAGTCTACTGCTGTATAAAAAGACCCTTCGACAAGCTAGAACAGCATATTTTTCATCATTAATAGAGGCGAATAAAAACCATCCTAGGTTTCTTTTTAGTACAGTTGCCAAACTTACACAGAGTCATAGCTCTGTTGAGCAAACTATTCCCCCAGCTCTTAGCAGTGATTATTTTATGAGATTCTTCATTAATAAAATAAATTTTATTAAAAATAAAATCATTGGCACCCTCCCAAACATGATTACTTGTTCCTCAGTAAATGAGTCAGTATCGGAAAGAACTGTAGAACCTCAGTTGTGCTTAGGCTGTTTTGATTCAGTCGAGCTTTCAGAATTATCAAAAATATTAGCCTCATCTAAACCTTCAACTTGTATGTTGGACCCAATCCCAACCAAATTATTTACAGATGTGTTCCATTTGGTTCCTGGCCCCATTTTGGATATGATGAATCTATCCTTAGTAAACGGATACGTACCACAGGAATTTAAAATAGCTGTAATTAAACCTTTACTCAAGAAACCTTCCCTTGATCAAGATGACTTAGTGAATTACAGACCTATATCTAACCTTCCTTTCTTATCCAAAGTCCTTGAGAAAATAGTTGCTAATCAAGTCTGTGAACATTTAAACAGTAACGAGCTGTTTGAAGAGTTTCAGTCAGGTTTTAGAGCTCATCATAGCACTGAAACAGCACTGGTGAAGGTTACTGATGATATTCTCATGGCCTCAGATAATGGACTGGTGTCTGTTCTGGTTTTGTTAGATCTCAGTGCTGCTTTTGACACAGTCGATCATAATATTCTCTTAGAAAGGCTTGAACATGTTGCAGGGATCAAAGGAACAGCACTAGGCTGGTTTAAATCATATTTGTCTGATAGATTCCAGTTTGTTCATCTAAATGATAAATCATCTTCACTCTCAAGGGTTACTTGTGGAGTTCCACAGGGTTCTGTCCTTGGACCAATTCTTTTCACCATATATATGCTTCCAATTGGTAGAATCATTAGACAGCATGGGATAAATTTCCACAGCTATGCCGATGATACACAACTATATTTATCCATAAATCCTGATGAACCCAGTCAGTTAGGTAGATTACAGGCATGTCTGGAAGACATAAAAGCATGGATGACTCTAAACTTTTTGCTTTTAAATTCTGACAAGACAGAAGTTGCTGTCTTTGGACCAGAAGTTCTTAAACAGAAACTGATTAGTCAATCACTTCATCTGGATGGCATTAAGTTGGCCCCCAGTAATAACGTAAAGAACCTCGGCGTTATTTTTGACCAAGACTTGACATTTAAATCCCATATTAAACAGGTTTCTAGGATTTCTTTCTTTCACCTCCGGAATATTGCTAAAATTAGAAACATCCTGTCCAGGAGTGATGCTGAGAAACTAGTCCATGCATTTGTTACCTCAAGGCTGGACTGCTGTAATTCTTTACTATCAGGAAGTCCACAAAATGCCATTAAAAGCCTTCAGTTGATCCAAAATGCGGCAGCAAGAGTTCTGATGAATATTAAAAAGAGAGATCACATTTCTCCTGTTTTAGCTTCCCTTCATTGGCTCCCTGTTAAATCCAGAATAGAATTTAAGATCCTTCTTCTTACATACAAAGCCCTTAATAATCAAGCTCCATCATACATCAGAGATCTAATTCTTCCATATGTTCCTAAAAGAGCACTTCGCTCTCAGACTGCAGGTTTACTTGTAGTTCCTAGGATCTCTAAAAGTAGAATGGGAGGCAGATCTTTTAGTTATCAGGCTCCTCTCCTCTGGAACCAGCTCCCAGCTTTAGTCCGTGAGGCAGACACTCTGTTTACTTTTAAGGCCAGGCTTAAAACTTTCCTTTTTGATAAAGCTTATAGTTAGAGTGGCTTAGGTCATCCTGAGCTATCTCTGTAGTTATGCTGCTATAGGCTTAGACTGCTGGAGGACAGACTTACCAATTTTCTTCACTCTGCTACTTCCTTTTCTCCTACGACTCTCCAGTTGTATTACAGTACATTCTGTTATTTCGACTGTTAACTTTGTTTTCTCTCAGTGTTTTTCTCCCCATCGAAGATATACCTGGTCTGGTATCCTGCTTGGCTGCAATGCCCTGTTGGACGGGGGGCATCGACTGGGATGATCCTCTCAGTAACTGAACATCCACTGTGTCCTGTTATCAACTTTTTACTTTCTGTAACATAGAAATTACTCTTATACCAGATCTTCTGTTCCTTCTGTGTTCTGCTCTGTCTTCTCAAACCCCCAGACGGTCGTGGCAGATGGCCGCTCCTACTGAGCCTGGTTCTGTTGGAGGTTTCTTCCTGTTAAAGGGGAGTTTTTCCTCTCCACTGTCGCTACATGCTTGCTCAGTATGAGGGATTGCTGAAGGATTGCTGTGGTTGGAAATCTGCCCAACCTCACGCCAATGACTGACGCAATCTGCTGGGATTCCTTAAATAGGAAACTTTTTAACTGATTGGAATGTTTGTATAATTGTATTGAAATAACTTCTTGTTAAGTGCCTTGAGATGACATCTGTTGTGAATTGGCGCTATATAAATAAACTGAATTGAATTGAATTAAACTGTGCACGAACTTTATCCGCTACTGCATCGAATTGTTGCTTTAGTGCCCCCTGGAAATCATTCTGAAATTGTAACACAACTCCGGCATCATCTCTTCCTGTGTAATTTCCAGCTACATGGTGCCAGTCTTTCCCCAGCGATGCAGCCATAGCCTGTCCTAATTCATGACCGTTTAACCGGTAGGATTTGACCACATCAACCATATCCTCTGTCCATTTTTCTGGATCCTCCTTATGGCTGGTGATTTGTTCTACAACCTCTTTAACGTCTTTAAGTGACCATGGTCTAAAAACATATCTCGGAGTACCATCGGCAGATGGTACTTGAATCATAGGGTTGATATTTATTGAGTCCTCTGGTTCACTCTCATAAGATTTATCGTCAGATTTTTTTGGACCTGACTTCTTTGTAATTCTAAGTCGTTGTTTTATTGTGGTACCATTTGTTTTTTCTTCAATTGCAAATTGATCTCTTCGAACAGGAGGACATAGACCTTCCCCTACAGCCCCCGGCTGGTCTGATGGGGGTGTTGGTGGAGGTGCATAAGGAGGAGGGCACAGTGTGAGCTCGTCACCTAGCTTTTTCATAAGAAGAGCCTCATCTTTAGCACCTTTGCTCTCTTTTCTGTTTTTTATATTTTGCTTCCTTTTATCTGTTTCATCAGCCCACACACGTGCTATTTTTAACTGTGTCTGTTTAAGTTTTTTCTTTTTACCTTTAGCGATAAGTGTTTTTGCTTCAAGAACACATACAAGTTCTCTCCATTGGCTTCCTTTAAGCTTCCCATCTACTTTATACTTTTTGCGCCATTTTGTTAGAAACTGAAGATTTTCGGGGTTCTTTTTATACATATATTTTGAATCGCCTTCTAATTTGTTGGTGGAAACATCGTTTCCCATCTTTGCGTTGTTTTTATATAACCCTTAATGGGTTCTATTAATTGGTCTGGTAAAGTCTGTTGTTAGAATACCAAATAGTTCTATGAGAATAACAACAGTAATTAATATTAAGGTTAAGGTGAATGAAAAAGCAAGAACTATGAAATTATTCTGTTGATGAGTTAAAGTTAGTGATTTATTCTTTAATTAATTAAAGTAATTTTTTTTTTTTTGGTCATTTATTTGAGATTTTTTAATTGTAATCAATTTCTGCTAAAAGTGGATCGTATAGTTTTTACTCTAAGTGTCTCTCTTGTGCCGTTTTATGGCTTTCCTAATCTAAGGATGTGTTGTGTAACCTATAAATCCACACAGAACGTCTCTTGTAGTGCCCGTTCAAACCGTACGTTAACACCGTTAGGTTTCAGGTTGGACTGGCATACATAAAGATTATGTCCTGTGTCTAATCTTTCTTATACCCACTTAGGGTGTGGTATTTCGTTTTGATTCTGCTGTTTGTGTTTTTACTTCCATACACTGGTGTGCTTTATTTCCCAGCGAGGTGGATTGGTTCGCAAACCTAACCCGTTACAACCGTATATTTTTCAAGGTGGTCAGGTTCGCAGACCTGTACCGTTACGCCCTTTTTTCAAGGTGGACCGGTTCGCAAACCAGGTCCGTTACACCCTTTTTTTTTTTGTTCAAACTTTATTTTTGAAGGTGGTCAGGTTCGCAGACCTGTCCCGTTACACCCCTTTTTCAAGGTGGACCGGTTCGCAAACCAGGTCCTTTACACCCTTCTTTTGTCACTAAACAGTTACGGATCAACACCTGATATTTTATCAGAGAGGCTAAAGCGTTCTTTAGGCCCAAACAGCAGAATATACCCTGACTATCTTAGAATTTGTTTTGTTAAATGTAAAGGTGAACAAAAAAGACGTACTCACAATCTCCGCCCTATGCGAGTGACTCAAACCGAATCGATCGCACGGGAGCACGCGCAGGGGGTCCTCGTGGAAGTTATGCAGCCGCCCAGTGCAGCAAATCAGCGATCTGGATGTCAAAAACAGCCCTTCGACGGAAACCACCGGTGGCAGTGCTCTGTACGTCGGGTCTCGGCACCAAGATGTTAGGTAAATATTGTGGTTTACCTAAAACGAGTCACAGACAAAAGTCGGAGATAATTTAGACAATAAGCTCTGCAGAGGTAGATGTGGTTAAATCAGTTCTGCAGAGGGAGACCAGCAAAATACGGTAAGGAATGAGCCAACCGTCTGTCTGTTATCAGCTCCTCGTCACTCGTTCCTCATTGATCTCATCACTGGTCTCAAAGGGTCTCACCTCTGCAGGCTCTCTTTATTTAGTCACACTTCATTAACATATTAAAAGAACAGGATGTCATGCACAAGAGCATGTGACTGAAACCAAAATGACATTTAAAAAGTACATTAGAACTATGTGATAAAAACACCCTAAGAAAATAATAATACACCATTATTATTTTCCCTAACACTAACTGTTCAAATAAATACATCTCAATAAAATCTTGGGGGATTAACAGACTTCCATAAAACACATTATCTTCATTTCCTCAACACTCATCCTGAATGAAGTTACTGGAAAAATCTAACTTAAACTTAAAGATATCTGTGCATTAACAATTATGTACTGCTTCACGTTATGGGGATTTGTTTGTTACTGTATTTGCTGTGTTTCCATTGCTTTACAGAAAACAGCCCTTTTTTAAATCAGTTTTCAATTTAGGGTGTCACATACACATAGACGCAACAATTTATTTGAGGCTGGTTTTATTTTTTTTCATATAAAATATTTGTTTTAGAAAATTAAAAAAGGCACTGATCAAATCAAATCAAATCAAACTTTATTTATAAAGCGCTTTTCATACAAGAAGTTGCATCACAAACTGCTTGACAGATTAAAATGACCCCACATTAAACCACCTTCCCTTCCCTCCCCCACAGATTTAAAAGCATGGTCACAGTTATACCCCCCTCCCCCCAACCCATCTCCCAAGCACGCACACAGTAAAAAGAAAAAGTAAAAAAGGACATTGGGCCGAGTGTAGATGAACCATGCAAGGAAACGCCGTCAGAGGAGCCATCTGCCCCGCCAGCGGTAGATTAACAGCAGCAGCCGAGGCACCGACACACGGAACCCAGTGGAGGAAAGGCCAAGACCCCCACCTCCACCCAAGCTCCACCTGGAGAGCACCCAGGGAGCCACAGCCGACCACCGCTCCCGGGGCAGAGGGCTCCCACAGAGGAAACACTGGAACAGGGATTAAGATAAATTAAAGTATAAAAATGAACAGTAAATTAATGTGCTAAGATTAAATAGTAAAACTGATAAAAATATAATCATATAAAACATGCAAAGCAATTAAACAGACAGTAATAAATAATAATCAGTTAAAAGCTAGGCTAAAAAGGTGAGTCTTGAGCCTGCTCTTAAAAACATGAACGTTCTCTGCAGCCCTGATATATAAGCTGGTTTTGAATCGCATGTCTTTACAGAATGTATCTAATTTTTATCGATTCACAGACATAAACAACCTTCCCGCTTCTTACATTTTTCATCTTAAGTATATCAGTTTATTTATTTAAAAAAGTTTCCAAAATATTTTACAAACCTTTTAAAATATGTTATGTAGGAAACCAATGCACTCATGTCAGTATGCATTTGGTGAATTAGAATGTTCAATTTCTAAGGCCTCTTGCACCTCTCAAGTCCTTCTAGAGCAGACAGAGGCCAGACTGCTAAATATTTACAAGCTGTCTGTCTGTCTCAAGTTCAATTGCAAAGTAGGACCTGGGAAACAAAAAGGGCAGACCGCAATGCAGACAGAGGAGGAGTGGGATGGGTGAAGAAAGAGGTGGTAAAACCTGGAGATGTGGTGTGTGTGTGGGTGCGTGCGTGTGTGTGTGTAGGTGTGTGTAAGTAATTGAGGGAGGTCTTTTTGACATGAACTTGAGACTGAAAAAGGAGCCCCTGGCAGGCATTCCAAGTCTTAAACATAAACTGCACCATGGGGAGCTATGCATGTCAGGGGGTGTGTTCTCAAGTCTTTTTCTGCTATCCCACAAAATTTTATAGAATAGAATAGAAAATAATAACATAGAATAGAATACATATTTTTTTGCTATTAGAACAAGAGCAAAGAAATGTGTGTTTGTTTAAAAAAATCTTGGTTATATCTTCATTATGGGAACTTTCTGTTCAAAAGCTTCCTTATGTCTCTTTGTAGTTTTGAAATAAATGTGAACGGGGCATATTTTTTAATTTTTCAGATATTTAAATATGTGACCAGACTAAGTTGGTTAAAGATTACAACTGGATTATTACCTAAAAGGAGGTCAAAACTTTATTAATCAAAAGTGTTTTTATTTCATTATTGTCCAGCATTTGAAGAAATTATTTTTCCTAATAGCTTTTGTTGAATTTAATATGAACATTTCCCTGAAACCATTTGCAGAATCTGGATTCTTTATAACGATAATTTACATTTTGAGTGTTTTTCACATTGGCAGAAATATACACCATTACACATATGAAGTAGAAGATAGATTAAATGCAAATTTAGCAATGAAAATAAAATGCATTTCAGTTTATCTGTCACAAGGGAAAATGTCTGCAGACTGTAATCCTTAAATGAATCGTGTTTTACTCTTGCTTATGCATCAGCGTTTTGTTTGTTCGGTTGGAGAGCATTTAGCATTTTATATGCATAGATTTCCATATGCAAAATGCTCAATATTAATGCCACATTTGGAAAAGGTATCCTTTAAAAATAGCAATCATGGCATTATTTAATCTAGTTTAACTCAAAATTGCATATAGAGTTTCATTTGATTTACAGTAGCCTAATTTGCTAAATTAAGGCACGTGATCATTAACTGCATTTCCATGTGGTTGTGGTGACTCTGACAAAGACGGACTTAAAATATAATATGAAAAGACGACACTTAAAGCACTTTCGTTCAGTCCACATGAAAGATAAAGACTGAGCTGGTGTGTTGTGTGATATAGTGGCCACACAGCAACATCATTCTCCTCTTCCTCCTCGTCTTGGTATTTAGAGCAAAGGGGATATGGAGCTTTATGAGCTTCCGTGAGGAGTAGGAGCTTTAAAGGAGGACGGAGCAGTAAACATTCAACACGCCAGCCTTAGCACACCACCGTTTGTCAAGTTGATTGTTAATGTAAATACAGAGAGAGAGAGAGAGAGAGAGAGAGATACAGAGAGAGAGATACAGAGAGAGAGAGATACAGAGAGAGAGAGAGAGAGAGAGATACACATACATACACTCATGTAAAAGAAAATAAACCATTCTTCATTTAAGTTGCAGCTTCAACTAAATTCCCCTGACTGCTGTTTACCTTTGCTGTTCTGATTTGACGTGAAACTGCCACTGCTGTCCAATTTCATTTAAAATGCTACGTTTTACTATAGACCAAATCTTACTACATAGGCCTATAGCCCACTGCTACTAGAACCTCTATGTCTATTGTTGAGGGGTTTTCACTTCAAAAGAGAAATAGAAAAAAATATTTTTTCAATAATCCTGAAAAACTTTATTTCCCATTTTAGGTCCACTTCTTTCCAACAGAAATATATCAAGGTAAATATTGACGAATAACTTAATCTCAATTTAATTTTACTTGTCGTTAAACCAAACCCTTTCGGGATGAAATTCATTTTAAAGAAAAAAAAACAAATTTGTTATATTCTACCACAAATAAACTGCAACTTTTCTAACTTTTTTACCTTACTCAAAAAACTGAAATGTTCAACGCAACTACGCAAGTCCATACATTTTAAGCTTAAATGGTTTTGGTAACTATCTTTCCTTCTTTCTGGGCGTAATGCAGCAAAGAAAGCGAACACAACATAAGCGGTCCTGAAATTAGCTGTTTTGTGGAGCTGTTTCCGTTCTGCATCAGGAAACAAACTAAGTTTGTTCACTCGCAGGTCTCTAAAAAATAGCTTTAGCCAGTGGGGGAGCATGGTTTATGTGCGCTATGAAATCACAGAGAAGGGGATCATTTTAATGTGCTTGGGCTGAGTGGTTTAGCGAAATTCTCAGAATTTAAATTGATCCTGAATCAATTGTGTTTGGCGGGGTTTTATTGGTTCGAATACATCTTAGTTCTCTTCTCAAAAAAAGAAATGACCCTCAGAAATTCAAACTGATGAGTTTATCCATCATAGACCTGAGTGATGACACATTGGGGTTACAGGAATTTATTAGGAGTTAAAGTATGTTGTGATAACTGATTTACTGTCTAAACATTATACAAACAATTCCACTACTATACACTGAGCTATATTTGAGCACAGACAACACAAACAGCTGAGACAGACACACATTGACTTGCAGGCAGAAAACGGCCGTATTTAGGCCTACAAAATGCCTCCTTGAATGTTCATCAGAAGGCTTTAATTATTTTTGGGGATCATGTTTTTCTTTTTTGTGTATACATAGATCCCTCGCAGTTTAAGTTCATCACAGTTCGCCATATGTTATAAAGCTACACTAAAGGTCCCAATAAAGTCCGCAGAGCTGAAGGCTGTGTGCTACTGCGCGCTGGTTTTCACTTTGGCAACGAACTTCTTCTCCTTCACTCGCCTGTTCTGAAACCAGATGGTTATCTGGCGCTCAGATAGGTTGGTCACAGCCGAGATGTTCCTCCTCTTGTCCTTCGTGATAAACTTATTGGCTGCATATTCTTTCTCCAGTTCTTTGAGCTGGACCTTTGTGTATGGTATCCGCTTCTTTCTCCCCCGGCGGAAAGGCGAGCCTTCGTGCTGGTGCGCCACCACATCTGGTGAAAAGAATAGACAAACAAGGTTTAAGCTTTAAGGACGAGTTAAGAACAAATCAGGACATATTTCCAAGTTACATATGAGTGTGAATTACACTAGCCAATAAATGCTGAAAGTTTGCGGTATTCATTCATGAGAAAGACCGCATCTTAATGGATTTACCTGCATTTCCACAGCTTTCTATAAACCTGTATTCGTCTAGAACGGACACTGGAACCAACTTTAACTGAACTGTAACCTAGGTCATAGGAAACATCACAACACTTTGTCCTAGCTTTGTTTCTCTAGCATTTTACATGTTTATAAGAAAGACAAAATGTTATGTAACTGTAAATATGTTACATGTCCATGTATACCTTACTTATCTTTCTTAATTGTTGTTTTAATTTCATGTTGCATTGAAAAGAAAAATACTAAGACATGTTTTATGAGACACTTCTAATATCCGAGCTAATTAAACAATAACGTACTTATCACATTAACTAGGACAGTAATTTGGAGCTGAATTAAAATGTACTTATTAAAACCATTTGAATTAAATGGGGCAGAAAAAGCACTTTTTCACAACTACAAGTAGAGCATGAGGTCCTATTAGAGCTCAGAACATCTCCTCTTTCTTCAAAAAGCTGCTGTGACTGATTAACCTGAATAATATCCCAAGCCTCCGTTAAGCATCACATGGTCTGGTTCGCACATATTAAGTTAGTTAAATGGCCATCAACATCTGATAATAATAATAATAATAATAATAATAATAATAATAATAATAATAATAATAATAATAATAATTATAATTATTATTATTATTATTATTATTATTATTATATTGGAAGAAAAAGTCAAAATAATAAAGTCTTTACTTTATCCATATGTTAGGAGTAGCCTACTTCACCTAGATAATAATTAATTATGTTGAATACTACTGTGGGCTGCTGAGCTAGTTAAAAAGTTAACACAATGAAGAATAATAGCTTCAGAAATTACCAGCAAGAGCGGTCTTCCAGAGGTGTCCAGCCTGCGTCTGCTCCTTTGAGCAGTACATCTGTCCCCCCCACCCGTTGGTCAGAGCCCATGGCTGGTAGCTGTCCATGGGGAGCAGGGCTTCATGGCGTGGCTCCCCGCTGCCTAAGGTTTGGACAACTGACACGTCTAGGTAGCTGGCCATGGACTGGTAAGGGTTGGGATAGCCGTGGTAAAAAGTAAACTCCTTGGTCCGGTGGCTCGGGTACTCGTCAGAGCTCACTGTAGTGTCCATATACTGTGAGCTGAGTGCGGCTCCACTCGTCTGGGTGCATGATTTAATAGAGCTTCGTCCCATTCTGCAAGGATAGTAACTGTTTCCAAAGTAGCTGTATGGCAACGCTGTTGCAGCTGATGAGCTCTGATGCGCCACAGCAGCCGCGGGGCAGGGTCCGGCCCCGCATTGTTTTCCCGAAGATGCAGTAGTCTCACTGGAGCTTGACGTGGAAACGTCCACTGTAGAGTAACCAGCTGAGGACTGCACCAGGTTAGAGGCGTGTCCTCCGAAAGCGGCCGCAGCCGCAGAATGGGCCATGAGGTTGCGGCACTGGCTCGGTGCAGTGGCCGCCACAAAGTTTCCACTGCCCACTAGACCCTCCATGTTCTTGCTGAGGTCTTCCAGGTTGTTGTCATACACGAAAATTAGAGTCTCTGTGGGCCAGCGAGAATTTAGAACCAGAGAGGTTTTCATAAGCGTGCCTCACCCCTGTCTGGCCTCTGTTTTCACAATTTCCTCTAAAACTCTACCCGCTCTCGCACTGCCACTACATTTGGAAAATGAGGAGATATTCGTCTAACAGCTACAACTCGAATTTTTATTAATTTTCGTACATCGGGATGAACGGGTCTATAGCCTTTCACAGAGAGGGACCGCTCAAAGACAAAGACTCCCTGTACCCGAACAGAACTCCGGTTTCATCTCTGCAGAAGCCTTGACGCAACAAACCCCCCGGGCCAAGAAACGGGCGCCCATTGGCTGAGAGCTACTAATCACATGATGAACGAAGAGAAGAAAAAAAAAAGAGTAGAACAGACTCGTTGGGAGCCGTCAATCAAAGAAAAATATTTTAACCAGGCTGTGGTCTGGCACGAGGGGGAAATAAGCAGACGCATGATATTTTCTGTGTGCGCTGTGGCATCAAGTCAGACACAGTAAACATCCTCTGGTTCCCTCAAACAATGAGGCAATCCTGAAAGAAAGAAAGAAAGAAAGAAAGAAAGAAAGAAAGAAAGAAAGAAAGAAAGAAAGAAAGAAAGAAAGAAAGAAAGAAAGAAAGAAAGAAAGAAAGAAAGAAAGAAAGAAAGAAAGAAAGAAAGAAAGAAAGAAAGAAAGAAAGAAAGAAAGAAAGAAAGAAAGAATTTTTTTAAACATATTTCTCACTTTTTGGCCTAATCTGAAAATTTTAGAGAATACTGTACACTTGTATTTCTTGGCCAATGTTTTGGATTTTATGATTTATTTTTGGTGCACACAATGCCCTTCATATGCATGTAGCAAAACATGCTTTGGTGTAGAAAATATGAAAACCTGCAGATTTTACATTATCAGTAGTTTGTATTTGTGACGACAGGAGCCCCAAAACAATCAGACAAAAATGATTTGCACATAAAGGCTACCGTTTAATAAATAAATAAAAATAATAACTTCGGTGCTCTGGCGGGCCACACTGTATCCTCAAAGTATCATGCAGGTGTAGGTCTACGTCACAATCTCCCCGTGCAGGCCGTTATTTCTTAGCATCTTCCTCCCACAAATGATTAAATAGGCTAAATACATAAAATAATATTAGGTTAGTTATTGATTTAAATAGATCTTAGGAATAAGTCTTTGTTTTTTGTCAGCATAAATATCGTCTGTGGAAGTGAGAGGGTCTCTCCTATCAATGGTCTGATAAGATCTAAAACCTTTTATGCACAGCCATAGCCATAATCATAAAATCTTCCTGGAACTGATGAAAAACGGAAGCAGTATTTATGTGACTTTTTTGCTCTTTTTTCTCTCATTATTTTACTCCATCAATGACCATAAACACACACTAACATGATGTTTAAAATAGTCTACCGTTTTTCCACCGTAGACATGTTTTCCTTGATTGCCAATAGTGCATTGGTCTGTTTGAAACTTAATCAAACAGAAGACTGAAGAATTCATTTTTGATATTAATTCTAAGACTCGTCAACTTTATTATAAATTAAGGAAAGAAGATAAATACATAATGTAGTTCACAGCCTTGTTTGATTGTTTACTAATTTTTCAATGTGTTTCAGGTTTTGCGGAGTTTTTGTTGAACTGCTAAGTTACGGAAGATGACCAAGTCTGAATTATCTGCATCCACCGAAGAGAATACCTACTGCTTTTAACAGCCTGGTGTCGAGCTGTCTGAGGGTGGGCGACCTTTGCACGCATACACCAAAACCACCCAAACAGCCGTCTCTGCTGTGCTGTGGTCTGACTGGCCCTTGGGAGGTCATGGTCAGGTTTAACGCTAAAAGACCACCAGGGTGGGGGGCTGCAGACAGCGATGCATACAGATGCCAAGCTCAAGTTCGAGGCCGCTACACACCTGGGAACAACAACAACACTGTGCGTTGTAACTGTAGTTGCCGCAACATGCCACCAACACCTGGCTTTTTTTTATTTATTTATTTTTATTTATTTATTTATTTATTTATTTATTTATTTAGGTGTTAGTTAGTTAGTTAGATAACGGTCAACGGCCATAGGAAAAAAAAATTTATGAAGAAAAATCTCTGTGTTCTCTAGTTCCTCAAAGTTATAACCTTACTTTCCAATCCAACATGGTTTTATTATTAACGATTGGTGATTCAGACACTTCCAGGCAGACCTCTTCTGTAAAGAATGGAAAAATATAACAGCAGTTCTCAGATAAAAACTTTCAATGTTTATAATACGGTTCCTGGAAAGACCAGACGAAACATGTGTTGTAAAATAGCAGCACTTTCTATGAAATGTCTCCATGGATGCGTGCTTTTTTTGGATACTTTTTATGCTTGTATATGTGTTGTATATGTGCTTATATGTGTGTGTGTGTGTGTGTTTGTTTATGATAGGACATTGTGTCTCGAAAAATTGTAAATCAATATCAGAAATGTGTTTTGTATAATCAACAAGCAAATATGGGACGTGTTGTTATTTTGGCTCCCGGCGTATTAGCTCAATTACAACAGCCACCGTCCTCTTGCATCTAAACCTGTATATTAAGAGAAAATAAAAAGTGAATGGTTCAGTTGTTAGTTTAATTGTAATGCGGAAGGTATTCTATTTGACTTGTGAAAAACAGAAACAATCACAAATTCCAGTAGGCTATCACTTCAAAATGGAAATATCTTTTAAAAATAAAAAGGAAGTCACAAGCACCCAAGATAGAGAAAGCTATGTAAAACACTCGAATTTAAAGATGACGTTGGCTACTTTGTTTTATATGACTCGTAGGCCTGGTCCGTGCTTCAAACTGGAGCTCATCGCCTCATATCCCGGAAGCATCCCTCAGTAAGCCCGTACTGTCCTGAATGGTTTCATTATTTTTTAGTCTCATTTTTTCATCAGTTGTGATTATGCCTGTGACAAGTGTATTCAAATGTGGCCATGTAGCCCATGACAGGCTAAATGGACCCTACTTCTTGAATTTGTAACCTTTTTTTTTTTTACATTAAGTGGGATACTGATTTCCCACGGTTCCACGCAATGTATTTTTATACATCATTCAATGTAACAAAATATTAAGAGTTAAATGAAATATATAGCCTAATAAAAAAATAAAAACACAAATATTAGCCTATAGCTATGTCTTCTATCTTCGTCTTTTCATAAAAAAACCTTGCTGGTTAAGTAGCCTATAATGAGGCCTGTGCTTTTGCTTGTTTGTAAGAAACGCAGTAGGGTAATTTGCAATAACTAAATGTTGACATTTATTAATTGCTAAATAAAATTGCTAATCCCCCTGTTAAAATGATAGAGGGCAATTACCAGAAGAGAAGCGAGGGTAGGCTAAATCTGGTGGTCATTCGTTTTCATAGCCTACTACTTGAAGACAAAAAAGGACGAAAGGAAAAAAAAAATGTTCAGGGCCATTGATAGCCCTGCTTAAATACCGATCGAACTTTTTTCTTGTATTTCCAACAGCTCCCTAGCCTTTGGGGAGCGTCCAGCAACTGCTCTGCTGTCAGCATCTTCAACCCCAGACCTGCATGATGTAGATAAATGTTGTTAGGCTACTGTACTTCGGCGAGGCACCCCCCAGGTTTACTTGTGGAAAACCTTGTGCACCCTGGAATTTGGGAACCGTGATGCCAGCATTTAGTGACAAAACATGTTAAGGCATAATAAAACCATGAACTTAAAAGAGGAAAGCATGACCCGAAGGCATAAACAAGGTTGAAAAGTTGTTGAACAATTAGCCAAACAAAATCTGAGTTTTAAAATCTTTTTTAGGCCACATTTCGACAGTACACATGGGCTAAAAGTAGTATTTTTAAGGTAGTCTATCTTAACGAGCAAAAAAAAAGAAAAAAAAAAAAAAAGAAAGAAAACAAGTAGCTAGGTTATATGAGGAGATTGTCTAGGTTGGGGATAATTTCGCCGTTTCCTCTTTCTATTTCGTAACTACACATGTTTGTGTAGGATCTCTGATCAAACCAAAGTAATTTTAAATTACCTCCTACTGGTAGATAGCTGGTATTGGAGGTAAGTCACCACATATCTTTAATGAAGAGTTTCAGTGGATTAAATACTGTCCTCATTGGCACATGTTCATGAGAAATGCCCCAGGCAATTCGGCTACATCTCCTGCTGAAAACTGCAAAACGACCAGATCTCTAGACGTAAGAAATTGGAAGGTGCAAAATGAAAAGCACTGGTTATGGAGTTGTTTTGTAAAAAAAAAAAGAAAAAAAAAGGGGGGGGTGTAGAAACGATACTTTATTGGAAGGAATTTGATTACAGATGCCTGTGGGTTTGTAATAATAATAAATAGTATTTATAGTGTGCTTCACAGTTCACTGAAATCTGTGCTACAGCAGAATTAAAATAATTAAAAAACAAAAAAAAGGGGTTAGAACATTTATTTAAAAAAATTAAGACAAATTAAAACAGCAGCAATACAAATAGCACAAGATAATATAAACATGATTAAGAGACTGTCCTAAAAGGCCTGTTTGAATAAAAACGTTTTCAGCTGTTTTTTAAAAGACTCCACACTGTGGTGGTCTCAGTGATTCTGGGACAGCGTTCCACAAACGGGGGGGGGGGGGGGCAGCGGCTTGAAGGGCCCGGTCCTCCATAGTGCGGAGCTTGGTCTGGGGCTGTTGAAATGAGTGGTTGTTGCTGGAAAGAAGATTTCTTGAAATGTTATGTGGAGTGAGGAGCTCTTTAAGGTAGACTGGAGCATTTCCATGAATATACTGATGAGTAAGGAGGCAGAGTTTATAATGAATTCTGTAATGGATGGGTAACTAGTGGAGAGTCTAAAGAACGGGTGTAATGTGGTCATACTTGTGACCCCTTGTCAGGACCCTGGCAGCACAGTTCTGGATGTGCTGAAGCTTCTGCAGGCATCCACCAGAGATCCCCATGAGGAGGGCATTACAGTAATCCAGCCTAGATGAAACAAAGGCATAAATCAGCCTTTCAGCATCAGGTTGGCAGAAAAAAGGGCGAAATTTTGCTTTGTTTTTGAGGTGGAGAAAGGAGACTTTGGAGAGGTGGCGGACGTGGTTTTCAAATGATAAATGTTGGTCAAGCTTGACACCAAGGTTCATAACAGAGAGAGAAAGAATAATGCTGTTGCCTGACACAGAAATGTTACTGACGTTGGATGACTTGATCTGGTGGGGACTCCCAACGAGAATAACTTCTGTCTTGCTGCGGTTTAACTGCAGAAAGTTATCAGACATCCATGTCTTTGTCTCCTCCAGGCATGCACTGAGAGCAGATGGTGTGGTAGAAGGGATAGTGGGATCAATTCTAAGATATAGGTGGGTGTCATCAGCAAAGGATTGGAATAATATCCTAAATGTCCTGAAAAACCTAGTGGGAGCATGAATATTGTAAAAAGGGCTGGACCACTTGACTTTACCTCCCCCAAAACCACATATTCAGCTCTTGTGAGGTATGACTGAAACCATTGGAGGATGGTCCCAGAAAGTCCAACTTGGGTCTGAAGCCAATGAAGGATGTTATGAGCCACATTGTCGAAAGCGGAGGAGAGAAGAGTCCAAGAGTCCAGAAGAACAAGAATTGAAGGGGAGCCCTGGTCATCAGTCATCAGTAGATCATTCATGACTCTGACCAGGGCTGTCTCTGTGCTGTGTGTAGAACGAAGCCCAGATTGAAAGGTCTCGTACATGCCATGTTTCTGGAGGTGGTCATGAAGCTGAGCTGCAACCACGTTTTCCAAAACCTTTGAGAGAAATGGTAAGTTTAAAATTGGTCTGTAGTTTACCAAAAGGAACGTGGCCAGTTTGTAGCGAGTCATTTATTATTGCAGTGATGAGTTGGCTGGTGAATGAGAGGTTTGCTTTTATTAAAGATGTTGGAAGAGGATCCAGGGGACATGTAGAGGACTTCATCCATTGTATGATACCCTCCAATTCCCTCTGTGTAGTCTTAGAAACGTAAATGGTAAATGGCCTGTACTTTTATACCACTTAATTTAGTCCTTGAGGACCCCAAAGGGGGTCCTACATTCAGTCATTCATCCATTTACGCACACATTCACACACTGGTGATGGTAAGCTACATTGCAGCCACAGCTGCCCGGGGGCACACTGACAGAAGTGAGGCTGCCGAACAGTGGTGCCACCGGGTCATCTGACCATTACCAGTAGGCAGGAGGGTGAAGTGTCTAGCCCAAGGACCGGCAACCCTTCGGTTACAAGACGAACTCCTAACTCCTGAGCCACAGTTGCCCCACAGTATACTCACTGTTTTTGGAATCTGAGCTGGAGTCAGAGGGGATGAAATAGCAGGAAAGGCAGAGTGTATGGATCCTACCTTATTGGATAAAAATGTCATGAACCTGTTCCACTGTCTGGTCACTGCTTGTGTGAGTTTGGAGTTTGAGTAGGCGGTTGATTGTAGAATTTTTTTTTGTTGAGTTTTTTCTGATTTTGTAAGAATAATACTGGGATCTAGCTGTGGCCAGAGCTTTAGAATAAGTCTTTTGATGGGCCCGATAGGCTTGCTTGTCTACAACAAGTCCTGTGGAGATGTATCTCCGCTCACGGGCACGTCCAGCTGTCATTCTTCGAAGCTCATCTGTAAACCAACTGGGTTGACCTGAAAAATGAGACTGTTCTGGATTTAAGAGGAGCATGGGATTTAAGGATTTCTTGAAGATCATTGTTGTAATAATCTACAGAATCATTAACTGATGGGAAGTGTGTAACAGTGGAAAGCTTTTGGACGCCAAGATTCAGAGAGCCAAAGTTTATGTTTTTGAGGTTTCTGAAACTAATTTGGTGTTTTGATTTGGAGTATATGCTTGGTATGAACATGTCCAGGGCAATGGCGTTACGGTCAGACACACCCAAATCGTAGACTTGGAGATTGTTAATGGCGGCAGAGTCAGTGATGACCAGGTCAAGTATATGCCCCCTGATATGTGTGGGCTTATCAACATGCTGTTTCAGATGCACACACACACGGAGCTCCAAAAATTTCACAGCTGAGTGACTTGAGGGAGAGTCTACATGGATGTTAAAATCTCCAAGTTTGATTACATTAGATGGTGTTGCACACAGTGTTGTCAACAGGTCCTGTATTTCTGTGATGAAGCCTGGGTTGGATTTAGGTGGACGATATATAAGTAAAATTGTTGTGGGCTTTTGTGTACATGTATTTAAATGAGATACATTCAAATGTGGACAGTTTAGGCAGAGGAAAAGGGGACAATTGTAGACCAGTACAATTAATAACTGCCAAACCTCTTCCACGGCCAGTGCTCCTGGCCTTTTACAGATAAGTATATCTTGGGGAACAGGCCTCATTTAATGCAGCGTAGGACTCTGATCTGTCCCAAGTCTCAGTAAGGCCCATAACGTCTATTTTAGTGTCAATTATATGTTCCTGTATTAGACTGGACTTATTTGACAGAGACTTGGCATTAAATAGGCCTATTTTAATACTAGAACAGGGATTACACTTTGGGAGAGGGCGGAGCAGGCGAAAGTCTACTCCACATTTTCTCTGTCACCCAGCCTCCCGCAGCCCATTTTTAGTCCTTGTGGTGGCAGCGTTCGGATGACGTAACCACTGATGTGTAGGATGCTCACCAAAGTAGGACGCCGGTTTGTGCCTTCGGATAGAGCCCATTTCTTGAAAAAAAAAAAATCCCACTTTGGGACAAAGCCGGGCAGGTGACAAAGTCCCTGCTGATCAACATCAACAGCACCTACATGGCAGGAGAATCATGCTCCAGCTGTGACCGTCCATCGCCTTTCATCTTCTCCAACTGGTATGGCCCGATCCAGTTGCCGGGGTGGTTGCTGTTTTTATCCCTTCCTGTGGATGCCATGCCACTTTCCTGTAGCTGACTGTCGGCTGTCTCACTTTGTCCAAATAGTGTAGAGTGACAGACGATGTTATTTGACTTTTTCACCAGTCTGTCTTTGTAAATGCTCTCCATAATTGGTAGCGCAATAACAAGTAGTCTTCCAATAACTCTAGCTTTTTTCTGGCAGACTTTTTCTGTATCTCAGTGGCATTGTGAAACCAGAAGATAATACAATAACTTGCAATCATTTGACCAGAGATCGACAACTGGATTGGGTATGGCCTATTGCATCACTTCCTGTTGTTGCCATTGTACTCTGTGGAGCTGTTTGGTGTTTCAGGCTCTTTTTATTTGATCTAATTTCACTGTATTGAGACCTTTCTCTCTTTGTGTCTCACATGTTTCTTTTGTTGTTTTCTCGGTGTGGTAAGGAAAGCTATGGCTGCTCCTTCTGTCTCTTCTTCAATCTCTCTGTCTAACTTTCCTCTCTCTTGCTTAGTGTCAGATGTTTAGTTACTCCTTTGCCTCATTTAGTGATAATGGTACATGTAATGAATGAATATTTAAACCTTTGGAGATGAGGGTGTCAGAATTGGAGGCCCAGCTCTACCCTGTTGAAAAAACAGCATATCGCCAAGGCCCCTTATCCAGCCACTAATATTCACGTAGTAGACCTTCAGTAATACCCCCACAGCGATAACCTCAGGCTGGCTTAGTGACGTTACATAGGAAGCATAGTCCCGGAACCCAGCCTATGGGTCACCAACAGGTTTCAAACAGATTTTCCCTGCTCAGCGACACACCTGCTAAAACGCTGACTCTGGTAATTGGCCGCTCCATAGTCAGAAACAGGCATTAAAGACACCAGCAACCATAGTCAAATGTTTTCCAGGGACCAGAACAAGGGACATCCAATCCTACCTAAAACTGCTGGCTAAGGATAAGCATTAATACAGAAAGATTGTTTGTCACGCTAGCAGTAATGACAGCTAGTTATGCCAGTCGGCGGTCACTAAAATTAGTGTTGCTGTGCCACAGATAGGTAGGATTTGGCAATTAATAATTATCAATAATTGCTTAGGGGAATTATTAATAAGATTAATCATTTTATGTAAAAATTACCAAGTTTGGGGGCACCACCTGGATTCCAGGGATATCAATAGCCAAATTGTTCAGTCTCAGTTTATGTTTATGATTACTTACCTGATAAGGCTGAGGTAATTAAACAATAGATGAAGGAATAAGTTCTTGGCATTCTTTGAACAGCAAGTTACTACACATGTAGGTGAAATAACGACGGTTTTCCAAAATACAAGAGTTTATTACAAAAAGAATTTAACTTTCAGTTATAATGGTTTAATCAACAAACTCACTAAGCTTGTAACACACAGCTAAACCACTAAGAAAAGAATAATTATAATAAAACTAACACCCAAAAGTAAACAGTACAAGTGATAAATATGCACAGAAATAGAAACAATAATCAATACATTGATAATGATGTCACAGTTCGAAATTAATATGTTTGCTTAAAGACCAAGGCTTGTATGGAAGAGTTTTGGGAATGAAGCTAAACTAGTTTTAACTAATTGTGGTTAGTTTAAGACTAATCAGCACCTTCTGGTTTGTTTTCAAACCACCAATTCACAATGCAAAGCAAAAGTGAAGGGAAACATTCCTTTGGAAGAAGTAATATTTCATTAAACCATTTGCTGAATTAAAATTCAATAACCAATAGAGAATTGATTCTGTTTTATGGATCGGACACCGCAGTGATTGATCAAATTTAATATTTAGACTTTATGTTGACGTTAGCGGCCTCACATGGGGGAACCAATTATATTGATCTAATTTAGTATTTCGACTCAACAAAAATGACTTAAAAGATTAGTTTTAGTGTTTAAACTATCTGTTTTAAAGTCGATCTCTATTTTGAATACCATTTATGGCAGTCTTTATCGTTCATGAAGTCGAGGAGTCAAAGGCGGGCCCACGTGGTTCGCTAGACCATGTAGCCTACATATAGGCTACACGCTACAACAACACTAATTTTTGGGACCTCCGACCGGCATAACTAGCTGTCATTACTGCCAGCCTATATAAATTATAAGATGACCTCCGGATGTTTACCTACCAGCGCCATGGAAACCGTGGAGCTCTCTTCCTGGTGACTTCACTGCAATGTTTTCGCTCCTACATGCGCAGCCGGAACAAATGATGACCTGATTGGCGTGTTTGGACTGTGGAGCTTAAAAGCCCCTTGGACTTGACGTTCAAGGAGCTGCCTCTTCTCATGGCAGACTCCTAACTGCATAGAGCAACCTATTTTTTACGGTTGCCTCCTCATGCTGTGGAACTACCGTTCAAATGGTAATCTCACACTTAGTTGGGTCTTTGCTCAACAGACAGAATACTTGTGGTTGTTGTATTCTGATTCAGCTATATAGCAGGACATGAGTTTCTCACTAGCGGTAAGATACTTTTGTATACTGCTGCAGTTATATTTGGTAAAACTAGAACTGTGTTTGGGTTGTGATTTACCCCTTTTGGCTTAACCAATTGGAAGCTTCTTATTAGGCCCGAGCAGCTAAGCGCTGCGAAGGCCTATTGTATCCTCGCTGTTTATTATTATTAGGCCCGAGCAGCTTGCAGCTGCAAGGGACTATTGTTTTCTCGCTGTTTATTAGGCCCGAGCAGCTAAGCGCTCCGAAGGCCTATTGTATCCTCGCTGTTTATTATTATTATTAGGCCCGAGCAGCTTGCAGCTGCAAGGGACTATTGTTTTCTCACATAACCCAATCAACATGAACCAGTGCACAGTGACTGTAAACAAGTTTGGGTAACTGTGTGTCAAACACTGAGAGGCTACGAAAAAGGGTGGGGCTGTGGCGGTGTGGCGAAGTAGGGCTTCACGCCATGGACATACGTTTGGCTCTAATTTCCACAAAACTTAATTGATTTGCACCATATTACATAGGATCGTTACTGGTCCAACCCTTAAGAGATATGAATGCAAATTTTTGGTGGGCGTGGTCTAATTTCAGCATGGCGCCCCCTAGAATGACTAAAATAGCCAGCCCCCAGCCATATAATATCTGAGGATTATGAAATCCGGTATACCAATGCAGGGTCTCAGGACCTACAAAAAAGTATCTTGGAGCCATAGTCCAAACCTCACAGGAGGTCAGCCATGTTGAATCCAACCCACCATCTTGTCCTATTGGTAATCGTCGTATTTGAACAAACTCCTCCTAGGGCTTTTCACGTACAGACTTCAAAACGCTTGAGGAGAGACGGAAGGCATTGGGGATCAAAAGTTATCAAAATAATTTTTCTGTGTCAAAGCATATGGGCGTGGCTAAGCCTCAAACTAGGGCTTCTTGCCACACCCTGAAATCACTAAAACAGCCAGCCCCCAGCCATATTTCATCAGAGGAATATGAAATCCGGCATATAAATGGAATGTCTCAGGACCTACAAAAAAGTCTCTAGGAGCCATGGTCCAAACCTCACAGAAAGTCGGCCATTTTAAATCCAGCCTAATCATATTGTCCCATGAATATAAGTCGTATTTCAACAAACTCCTCCTAGAGCTTTTCACTTACAGACTTCAAAACGGCCGAGGAGGGACTTAAGACATTGGGGATCAAAAGTTATCAAAAGGATTTTTCTGCATCAAAGCATGTGGGCGTGGCTAAGTCTCAAAGTCAGTCTTCTTGCCATAGGAGGTCATGGTGTATTAACTTCCACATACAAGGTAACAGCTGTACCACACTTCCTGATTCTCATCACATGCCACCACTGAACACATTCATAGTCTCATTTGCTCATGTGACCTAAGCCCCACCCCCTGAGAAGTGCAATGTTTTACATAGGAAAATCAGGATTTGCCTTCTTTTACCTAATCAACATCTGTCTGTGATCATTGACTGAAAACAGGATGGGGTCATTAGTTGGCCAGTATTGAGGGTGTCTGAAAGAGGGTGTGGCTGTGGTAGCATGGCGAATCATGGCGTCACGCCATGGAAATAAGTTTGCCTCTAATTTCCACATAGATCATCCAATCTGCTCCAAATTCAGCAACATGGATATTAGTTCCACCCCTAACAGATATTTGTTAAAATATTTGGTGGGCGTGGCCTATTCCCTCCTCAGCGCCCCCTAGATGCAGGTTTGAGAAGCAGGCTCAGTGTAGGCTTTGTGTTGGCGTTAAGGGGGCGGTGCGTGGGTCAGGCGGGTGCGTGGGTCGGGCGGTCGCCACATAGGCCGAAGCGGCGCTTTGCTGCGAGGGCCGTTCGAGGCTGCTTGCAGCTTTAATTATTATTATTATTCCGTCAAATGAATTGGCTTTTTGGAGGCTTTAACATATTCAAAAACTCAGGAAATTTGGCGACTGCATGAGTCGTGTGTGAAATTTACGTATTTTAAGGGTTTCGCGGAAGTCCCAAAAGAAATGGCTCAACAGCGCCCCCCGGAACGCTTCAAAAAAACCCTCCCATAGACCAAAAAGTTCTCCAAAAAAGAGATCCTGTCTAATACAGTAACTCCAGAGGTGGGGTGTATAAAGTAAGTAAGAAAAAAGCTAAGAAAAGAAAATAAGAAAAGAGAATAAGGTGAGAGATTGGGAGAGATCAGGAGATTCTCCGCACGACCCTGTTCTCCACTGTGGAATGATAGAATGACTGCAGCAGTTTGACCTCAAGACAGCAAGAGACTTAAAAAATGTAGTCTCTGCTGTGTGTTGCCGGCTACAGCAGCAGTATTGGTATGGCATGAGAGGTCATCTGCCACGTGTGCACACCAAGATGTAAAGGAAGATACTCGTTCCACTTGTTCCACCCTCTATCAGCAGCTGGACAAGGGCTGCTCTTCTCTTCCTCCAGTTCAGGACCATCTCCTTGGAATTATTGGTGTTGAGTAGAAGTTTATTTGCTAAATACCAGACTGCGAGCCTCTGGACCTCCTCCCTGTAATCCATCTTTTCCTTGTCAGAAATAACACTCACTACTGTGGTGTAATCCACGTGCTTAACAATGATGCTTGACAGTTGGGAGGGGACTCAATCATATGTATACAGAGCATACAGAAAGGTGCTCATAACGCCAGTGACATGCAGTGAGGTTTATGACTGGTGAAGCACAGACTCTTATTGAATCAGAACTATTAAACCCAAATTATCCATCCATCCATCCATCCATTTTCTTCCGCTTATCTGGGGTTGGGTCACAGCAGCTTAAGCAAAGAGACCCAGACTTCCCTCTCCCCAGCCACTTGGCCCAGCTCCTCGGGAGGAATTCCAAGGCATTCCCTGGCCAGCCGTGAAACATAGTCCCTCCAGCATGTCCTGGGTCTTCTCCTGGGCCTCCTCCTGGTGGGACGTGCCCAAAACACCTCACCAGGGAGGCGTCCAGGAGGGATCCTGACCAGATGCTTTTGGTTCTTTCGGTCACCACCCAGAGTTTATGACCAAAGAGGAGGTTAGGAACGTAGATCAACTGGTAAATCGAGAGCTTCGTCTTTCGGCTCAGCTCTCTCTTCACCACGACAGACCGGTATAGCCCCCGCATAACTGCAGATGCCCTACCAATCTGTCTATCGATCTCCCGCTCCATTTTTTCCTCCTTCGTGAACAAGACCCCCAGATACTTAAACTCCTCCACTTAGGGAAGGACCTCATCCCTGACCTGGAGAAGGCTCCCCATCCTTTCCCGGCTCAAGACCATGGCCTCGGATTTGGAGGCACTGATTCTCATCCCAGCCTCTTCACACTCGGCTGTGAACCGCTCCAGCGAAAGCTGGAGCTCACGTTCCGATAATGCCAACAGGACCACGTCCTCTGCGAAAAGCAGAGACCCGATCCTGAGGCCACCAAAACGCATCCCTTCAACACCTTGGCTGCGCCTAGAAATCCTGTCCATAAAAGTTATGAACAGGATTGGTGACAAATGGCAACCTTGGCAGAGTCCAACTCTCACCGGAAACAAGCCCGACTTACTGCTGGCAATGCGAACCAAACTCTGGCACCAGTCGTACAGGGACCTAACAGCCCGTATCAAGGGGCCCGGTACCCAATCCTCCCGGAGCACTCTCCACAGGGCTCTCCGAGGAACACTGTCGAACGCCTTCTCCAAGTCTACAAAACACTGGTAGACCAGTTGGGCAAACTCCCACGCACCCTCGAGGACCCTGCTGAGGGTGTAGAGCTGGTCCAGTGTTCCACGTCCAGGACAAAAACCGCATTGTTCCTCCTGGATCCAAGGTCGACTATCCGGCTGTTGAGGCTATGCCCTTTACTGAACGAACTGGATCTCCCATCATCCTTTCACTGAACGAACTGCATCTCCCAGCATCCTTCCGCTGAACGAACTGCATCTCCAAGCACCCATTGCGCTGCCCTCGACCCATTCTCATTGGTCTGTGGCCAGTGATGACATCACAGAGTTGATAAAGTTCGATCCACGCTGGCGGTAATGACACCCGGTTACGCCAATCGGAGGTCACTAAAATTAGTGTTGCTTCGGTGTGTAAGTTTGCCAAAACAATGTCAGACTCGGTAATCTTTTCTGGTCCCCTGCCTGATCGGACCAGTGACGACATGTTTAGCCGCATGCTGTCATTCCATCAATGGTTGTCTAGGTGGTGTCCTGCAAACGATGTGGGCTACATTGATAACTGGAGAACTTTTTGGGGAAAACCTGGTCTGATCCGGAGAGACGGCATCCATCCCACTTTGGATGGAGCAGCTCTTCTTTCTAGGAATATGGCCGAATTTATTAGTCCTCCAAAACACTGACAACCCAGGGTCCAGACCAGGAAGCAGAGTCGTAGTTTAACCCACCTCTCTGCTGCTTCTGTACTGTTACCCACCCATTACCCTATAGAAACAGTGTCTTGCCCACGGCCAAAATTAAATGGATTATAAGTTAAGCCAACAAAAGCAAATTATGGAAATCTCATAAAAATAAATACAACTTTGACTGAAAATAAATCTATTAAATGTGGTTTATTAAACATAAGATCTCTCTCCTCAAAGACTTTGTTAGTAAATGACTTGATTTGTGATAATCACATTGATTTCCTTTGTCTCACAGAAACCTTGTTGCAGCAGGAGGATTATGTCAGTATAAATGAGTCAACTCCTTCCAGTCATTTAAATTTTCACATTCCTAGAAATACTGGGCGAGGAGGAGGAGTTGCAGCCATTTTCCGTTCTGATTTACTAATTAGTCCCAGACCAATTGATAGCTACAGTTCTTTTGAGCATCTAACCCTTAATTTTCCTCATCCAAGTTGCAAAACATTAAGACCATTTTTGTTTGTGGTTTTGTATCGTCCACCAGGCCCTTACTCTCAATTCTTGGATCAGATCTCACATTTTTTATCTGATATAGTATTAAATACTGATAGGGTTATTATAGTGGGGGACTTCAATATTCATGTGGATACTGAAAGTGATAGCCTAAATGCAGCCTTTAATGCTATTTTAGACTCAATTGGCTTTACTCAAAAAGTACAGGGATCGACCCACTCAGGTAAACACACTTTGGACCTTGTACTGACATACGGTATTGAGTGTGAGGAAATAACAGTCCACCCACATAACCCGGTCCTGTCTGACCACTTCTTGATAACTTTTGAATTTACTTTAACAGACCATCTTAAATCTGAAAGAAAATTTCATTATAGTAGAACTTTATCAGACAATGCTGTAACAATTTTTAAAGAATCTGTACCATTCTTACTTTCCTCAGTGTCTCAGAGTAACACAGTGGATGGCAGCAATTCTATCTCTAACCCTTCAGAAATTGATGGTCTGGTTCACAGCGTTACGTCCTCATTGCGTTTGGCATTAGATAGTGTAGCCCCATTAAAAAAGAAAGTGGCTAGCCATAGAAGGCTGACTCCTTGGTTTAACGCAGAGTTGCGTACTTTAAAGCAGAATACTAGGAAGTTGGAGAGAAAATGGCGCTTTACACATCTAGAGGATTCCTATTTAACCTGGAATAACAGTCTACTGCTGTATAAAAAGACCCTTCGACAAGCTAAAACAGCATATTTTTCCTCATTAATAGAGGCGAATAAAAACAATCCTAGGTTTCTTTTTAGTACAGTTGCCAAACTTACACAGAGTCATAGCTCTGTTGAGCAAACTATTCCCCCAGCTCTTAGCAGTGATGATTTTATGAGATTCTTCATAAATAAAATAAATTTTATTAAAAATAAAATCATTGGCACCCTCCCAAACATGATTACTTCTTCCTCAGTAAATGAGTTAGTATCGGAAAGAACTGTAGAACCTCAGTATTGCTTAGGGTGTTTTGATTCAGTCGAGCTTTCAGAATTATCAAAAATATTAGCCTCATCTAAATCTTCAACTTGTATTTTGGACCCAATCTCAACCAAATTATTTAAAGAAGTGTTCCATTTGGTTCCTGGCCCCATTTTGGATATGATGAATCTATCCTTAGTAAACGGATACGTACCACAGGAATTTAAAATAGCTGTAATTAAACCTTTACTCAAGAAACCTTCCCTTGATCAAGATGACTTAGTGAATTACAGACCTTTATCTAACCTTCCTTTCTTATCCAAAGTCCTTGAGAAAATTGTTGCTAATCAAGTCTGTGAACATCTAAACAGTAACGAGCTGTTTGAAGAGTTTCAGTCAGGTTTTAGAGCTCATCATAGCACTGAAACAGCACTGGTGAAGGTTACTAATGATATTCTCATGGCCTCAGATAATGGACTGGTGTCTGTTCTGGTTTTGTTAGATCTCAGTGCTGCTTTTGACACAGTCGATCATAATATTCTCTTAGAAAGGCTTGAACATGTTGCAGGGATCAAAGGAACAGCACTAGGCTGGTTTAAATCATATTTGTCTGATAGATTCCAGTTTGTTCATCTAAATGATAAATCATCTTCACTCTCAAGGGTTACTTGTGGAGTTCCACAGGGTTCTGTCCTTGGACCAATTCTTTTCACCATATATATGCTTCCAATTGGTAGAATCATTAGACAGCATGGGATAAATTTCCACAGCTATGCCGATGATACACAACTATATTTATCCATAAATCCTGATGAACCCAGTCAGTTAGGTAGATTACAGGCATGTCTGGAAGACATAAAAGCATGGATGACCCTAAACTTTTTGCTTTTAAATTCTGACAAGACAGAAGTTGCTGTCTTTGGACCAGAAGTTCTTAAACAGAAACTGATTAGTCAATCACTTCATCTGGATGGCATTAAATTGTCCCCCAGTAATAACGTAAAGAACCTCGGCGTTATTTTTGACCAAGACTTGACATTTAAATCCCATATTAAACAGGTTTCTAGGATTTCTTTCTTTCACCTCCGGAATATTGCTAAAATTAGAAACATCCTGTCCAGGAGTGATGCTGAAAAACTAGTCCATGCATTTGTTACCTCAAGGCTGGACTACTGTAATTCTTTACTATCAGGAAGTCCACAAAATGCCATTAAAAGCCTTCAGTTGATCCAAAATGCGGCAGCAAGAGTTCTGATGAATATTAAAAAGAGAGATCACATTTCTCCTGTTTTAGGTTCCCTTCATTGGCTCCCTGTTAAATCCAGAATAGAATTTAAGATCCTTCTTCTTACATACAAAGCCCTTAATAATCAAGCTCCATCATACATCAGAGATCTAATTCTTCCATATGTTCCTAAAAGAGCACTTCGCTCTCAGACTGCAGGTTTACTTGTAGTTCCTAGGATCTCTAAAAGTAGAATGGGAGGCAGATCTTTTAGTTATCAGGCTCCTCTCCTGTGGAACCAGCTCCCAGCTTTAGTCCGTGAGGCAGACACTCTGTTTACTTTTAAGGCCAGGCTTAAAACTTTCCTTTTTGATAAAGCTTATAGTTAGAGTGGCTTAGGTCATCCTGAGCTATCTCTGTAGTTATGCTGCTATAGGCTTAGACTGCTGGAGGACAGACTTACCAATTTTCTTCACTCTGCTACTTCCTTTTCTCCTACGACTCTCCAGTTGTATTACAGTACATTCTGTTATTTCGACTGTTAACTTTGTTTTCTCTCAGTGTTTTTCTCCCCATCGAAGATACACCTGGTCTGGTATCCTGCTTGGCTGCAATGCCCTGTTGGACGGGGGTCATCGACTGGGATGATCCTCTCAGTAACTGAACATCCACTGTGTCCTGTTATCAACTTTTTACTTTCTGTAACATAGAAAGTTCTCTTATATCGGATCTTCTGTTCCTTCTGTGTTCTGCTCTGTCTTCTCAAACCCCCAGACGGTCGTGGCAGATGGCCGCTCCTACTGAGCCTGGTTCTGTTGGAGGTTTCTTCCTGTTAAAGGGGAGTTTTTCCTCTCCACTGTCACTACATGCTTGCTCAGTATGAGGGATTGCTGAAGGATTGCTGTGGTTGGAAATCTGCCCAACCTCACGCCAATGACTGACGCAATCTGCTGGGATTCCTTAAATAGGAAACTTTTTAACTGATTGGAATGTTTGTATAATTGTATTGAAATGACTTCTTGTTAAGTGCCTTGAGATGACATCTGTTGTGAATTGGCGCTATATAAATAAACTGAATTGAATTGAATTGAATAAAAGCAGCGTGAATATTGAAATCTTGGTCTCTTTTGCTCCCCAAGCGGTGCCTGCGAGGAGACGCTTTAATCCACTGCTAGCATTTTCCCTTTTTCCGTTCTAACCTGCTGGACCAGGAAGAACTTCCCTTTTATACTAACACCAGCATCACATGACTTTAAAGATCAACTTTGTAAATGAAAAAGCTGTTGATGATGCCAGAATGTCAAGGGAGGTGTACACAGCCTTCTGGGACCAATTTCTTGAACAGTGTGAAGGGGAAACAGAGCGAGTTCCAAGGCTTAGGCCAGAATTCTCTGAGCCTTAATGGCAAGCATTTGGGTGAAAGAATTTGTAGACCGTGATGTAATGCCAGTGACAATATTGATGGGTTTCATTTTAGCATGCATCAGTAGAATCGACTATGTTGATACAGACATCTTGATGTCGTTTCTTACCTACCTACCTCAGCTGTTGAGAAGGCTCTCCAGGGGATCATCTCTCTCTCTCTCAATGCACCATGGTACTGTGTGGTAGGAAGCAGCTTATTTTATCTGTAATTCTATTGTTTTGCATCTTTTTTTAACTCATGGCTCACAAAGCCATGAGTTAAAGAGGCCCACCGGCAAAAGAGCTATGCAACTGCTTAAAACAACAAAGGTGGTGCTGTCTCAAAGCAAACAAGGAACCTTAAACCATCTCCAACATTATGTGAAAAATGCTGATCAACCCAAAGCTGAGAAAATCCTGCGCTTCTTTACAGGTACCTCCATTATATGTGTTGAGAAAATTATGGTTAGCTTTAATGCTAAAACTGGGCTCAACAGAAGGCCTGTTGCTCATACCTGTGAAGCTACACTCGATGTGCCATCTACATACAGTTCTTACCCAGAATTACGCACAGAGTTTGACAACGTCCTGCCCAGCAACTACTTAGAAATGGACATAATTTGAACTTGCGAGAAATCTTATTCAGGCCAAATAGTAACAAGCCTCATTGTACGGTTGATTCTATTTTAGTTATTGTTTAAGTTTTGTTTTTGTTTTTGTTGTCATTTAAACATCTGAAGCACTGAACATTGTGGTAACCAGTCTTTCATTTAACTTTATTTCAGCGTGCAATTCTATTTTTTTTTTTTTGGTGCAATAGTACACCTCCATACTTTTTACATTAATTTGACATACTTTGAAAATGACTGCAGCATTCATTTCCATCAGTTTGTATATAATCCAGCTTCAATGCTGAACTTGTTCCTAAAAAGCATATTAGTTTAGCCTAATGTTCTGTAATTTACAGAGTTGTCCATCACTGGTAGAATTGTTAATTGTTGATGGTAAAGTCATGCCAGTTGGTTGCTTACTCAGAAACAGTTTGATACTCAATGTTATTGATAACAATGAGTGTTCATGTTTACAAAATGTACTGTATAAGCTAATTTTGCCTGTGTGAGATGGCCTTCAGAATGATTGCAATATTTCCATTATATTACTTTAATTTACTGCTGAAACTTAATGTCATCACATATATTTTTATTGAATGTGAGTGCATTTTGTCATGATGTCACCTATAAGTACTGTAATGTAAATATTTATATCAATTGTTCTTTATTGACAAACCAGTCCAATAAAGCCAAATTTACATTAATTCAGGTTTGCAGATTTCACATGTTTTTCAGGTTCATACAGAATAATAAATACATGTCCTGCTACACTCTGACATTACAATGCTTGGCTACAAAGTTTGTTCATCCGCAGATACTGTATCTTCACAGTCAATTTCATGTCACTTGACACGGGCTGCAACTAATGATTATGCCTATCTGAGAAATAGAACCCTGGACTGTGTCATCCAACTCATCCTGTTAAAAAGAATATACAAAATATAATTAGGAAAAACTGTAAATACATATAAACTTTAATAGTGCAAAAAAGTATCCACACCTCTCCTCTCTTTCTCTACTCCCTCAGTATTTTTTCCCTTCTTTCCTCTGCTCCCTCCATCCTTCCTGTCCGTTTCCTCACCTTCTCTGTCTCTCTCCTCCCTCAGTATTTTTCTCTCATTTTCCCTGCTCCCTCCATCCTTCCTGTCCGTTTCCTCACCTTCTCTGTCTCTCTCCTCCCTCAGTATTTTTCTCTCCTTTTCCCTGCTCCCTCCATCATTTCTGTCCCTTTCCTCACCTTCTCTCTCTCTCTCCTCCCTCAGTATTTATCTCTCCTCTCCCCTGCACCCTCCATCCTTCCTGTCTCTTTTCTCTCTCTCTCTCTCTGATGAGTCCCATGCAACAAAACTTCTCCAAGAAACCCGCCATTAAAGAATCCATTGTCTCTGATGTCTGCAAACAGATACATCCAGAACTCCACACACTGGTTGCGCAGAAAACTCCACAAATACTGAATCAGTTGATTGGCGGTGCTTGCTCCCTTCAGGTAGCCATCAACAGTGCCGTCGATGAGGAACCGCTGAAGGCCTCTAACATGGCTGTTTTCGGTCCAGAGAATACCTCTCAGAATCCTAGGGCAGCCGCCTAAACGTTGGACTGCATCAACATAATAACCCCCGATCAACTTTGTGTCACTACTCGTGGTATAGGCATTGAGCTAGATTATTTTTCGCGAAAAACCACAGATGTTTCAGTTTACACAAAAGTTTGTCATAGCTGTCCATGTGCCAAATGAAGTTAGGGCCTTTCGAAAAGTAGTTCTGTCGTCTTAGACGTCTGGTTTGCCTTAGTGACACTCTACTCGGATCCAGCTCCTTCAACACCAACTGCACATCCTCTTTCTAGTCCATGTTTTCTACACTTGGCGTACATCCACTGGTACCCGTGAAGCTGGCCATAGTACTGCAGTGCGTTGCTGATGAATTCAAGCAGGACCGCAAGATCACAGTACCCTGTACGACGAGAAAGTCCTCTCGCCTTGAGAATTATTTTCAGACATCTCTCATTTTTGTCAAAGCCATGAGATTTTAACCTTGATGAATTGCTGCCTTCAGACGGGGGTCTTTCCTGCCACCTTTAAGGGGGCGGTGGTGAGGACTTCCATGGTAAGTTTAGATACCTGCTCCTTTAAGGTACACGAGATTACATGTGGTGTGCCCCGGGGTTGAATTTTAGGCCCAGTGCTTTTTAACTTTAGTATGCTCTAATCGGAAGACATGGTGTAAACTTTCACAATTATGCTGACAGAACACCGTTGTACATCTCCGTGTCTCCTGATGACACACGGCCAATAGATGCACTTCTTAACTGCATTTCAGACATCAAATTCTGGATGTCAGAAAACTTTCTCCAGCTCAACCAGGACAAAACTGAAGTTTTAGTCATCGGTCCTGAGGCTCAGTGAGAGAAACTCTTACCAAAATTACAATCTATGTCATTTAATCCTGCATTACAAGTGACGAACCTGGGAGTCATTTTATGGTATCTTGTAATATTATCATAATTGTATTCATGTTTAAATAAAAACATTAATAAAATAGGTTTTTATCAGCTAAAGAATATTGCCAGAGTCCGCCCCATTCTCTCTCAGGCCAACACAGAGATACTGATCCATGGTTTTATCACCAGTAGAATTGATTACTGTAATGCCCTGCTTTCTGGTCTTCCCAAAAAGAGTGTCTCAGGTTTACAACTTCTATAAAATTCAGCAGCGCGTGTCCTGACAAAGACCAGGAGGCAGGAGCACATTACACCAGTCTTAAATTCTTTGCATTGGCTCTCTGTATGTTTTAGGATTGATTTTAAGGTTCCTTTAATGGTTTTAAAGTGTCTTAATGGTCTTGGGCCTTCTTATCTTTCAGAACTGCTTTTACCACATGAACCTTCATGGTCTCCTTGTCATCCCTAAAGTCAGGACACACACTCACGGCGAGGCGTCTTTCCAGTTCTATGGCCCTCACCTCTGAAACAGGCTGCCGGAGGACCTCAGGGATGCAGAGAACAGTCATGTTTTTAGGAGCAGGCTCAAGTCCCACCTTTTTAGTTTAGTAAACTGATTACTAATTATTTTAGTCTGTTTAACTGTTTTGCATGTTTTACTTGCTTATATTTTATCAGTGTTGTATTACTTAGTCTTATCATATTTCTCCACTGTTTATATTTTAACCTGTTATTTTAATCTTCCTTCCAGTGTTTCCTCTGTGGGAGCCATGTGCCTTGGGAGCGGTGGTCGGCTGTGGCTGCCTGGGTGCTCTCCAGGTAGCACTTGGGTGGAGGTGGGGGTCTCACCCTTGCCTCCTGGGCGCCCTGTGTCAGTGCCTTGGCTGCCGCTGTTGATGTGCTGCTGCCGGTGCAGATCGTCTCCTTGTCATCCCTAAAGTTAGGACATGCACTCATGGCAAGGCATCTTTCCATTATTATGGTCATCACCTCTAGAACAGGCTGCCGGAGGACCTCAGGGCTGCAAAGAACGTTCATGTTTTTAAGAGCAAGACTCACCTTTTTATCCTAGCTTTTAACTGATCATTTGTTATAGTCTGTTTAATTGCCCTGCAGATTTTACTGAATAAATTTTATCTGTGTTTTACAATTTAATCTTATCATACTTATCCACTGTTCATTTTTATATTTTAACCTGTTATTTTAATCTTCCTTCCAGTGTTTCCTCTATGGGACCCCTTTGCCTCAGGAACGGTCGTCGGCTATGACTCCCTGAGTGCTCTACAGGTAGTGTTTGGATGGAGGTGGGAGTCTCTGCCTTCCCTCCTCTGGGCACCCTGGGTCAGGGCCTTGGCTGCTGCAGTTGATGTGCTGCTGCCGGTGCAGATGGCTCTTTTTGCGCTTCCTAACCTGGCTCACCTGTACTCAGCCTAATGCCCTTTATATTTATGCTCTTAAGTCTGTGCATGCATGAGGGTTGGGTCTGGGTGAGGGGGGTATAACTGTGGTTATGCTTTTAATTATCTGGGGGAGGGATGGGAATGTGGTCTTTGTGGGGTCATTTTAATTCTGTAAAGCACTTTGAGCTGCAACTGTTGTATGAAAAGTGCTTTATAAGTATTGACTGACTGAATGAAAATACACCTGTCCACAACCTCAAACAGTCACTCCAAACTCCACCATGGCCAAGACCAAAGAGCTGTCAAAGGACACCAAAAACAGAATTGTAGACCCGCACCAGGCTGGGAAGCAATAAAGGCTACCATCAGTAACGCACTATGCCGCCAGAGACTCAAATCCTGCAATGCCAGGCATGTCCCCTTCTTAAGCTAGTACATGTCCAGGTCCATCTGAAGTTTGCTAGAGAGCACTTGGATGATCCAGAAGAGGATTGGGAGAATGTCATATGGTCAGATGAAACCAAAATAGAACTTTTTGGTAAAAACTCTACTTGTTGTGTTTGTAGGAGAACAAATGTTGAGTTGCATCCAAAGTACACCATACCTACTGTGAAGAGTGGGGGTGGAAGCATCATGCTTCGGGGCTGTTTTTCTGCAAAGGGACCAGAACGACTGATCCGTGTAAAGGAAAGAATGAATGGGGCCATGCATTGTGAGATTCTGAGTGAAAACCTCCTTCCATCAGCAAGGGCATTGAAGATGAAATGTGGCTGGGTCTTTCAGCATAACAATGATCCCAAACACACCACCCAGCTAACAAAGGAGTGGCAGCGTAAGAAGCATTTCAAGGTCCTGGAGTGGCTTATCCAGTCTTTATATCTCAACCCCATAGAAAATCTTTGGAGGGAGTTGAAAGTCTGTGTTGCCCAGCGACAGCCAAAAAACATCACTGTTCTACAGGAGATCTGCATGGAGGAATGGGCCAAAATACTAGCAACAGTGTGTGAAAACCTTGAGAAAACGTTTGGTGAGAGCAGTGAAGACCAAGTCAGTCAGCTTTTTAATGAGAATATTTGGCAGGATGGTGCTCCATGGCAAACTAAAATCCACAAAAAGCATCTTAACATTTCCCTGTTTCTCTTTGTGGCTTGCTACAGTGAGAACAGTAGAGGCTGGATGAGCTGTGGATCGCACAGCTGATGCACTAACTGTACGAATTTAGGAAAAAGTCTTTATTTGTTTAAGGATCCCCATTAGTCTTCACCAGAGTTAAAGCTATTCTTCCTTTCCTTTAAAGGAGCATTCCGCAACTTTTACACCTAAATATATTGTTTTTTTCAAAAGTTATGGTGAAATTTTCAATTCAATTCAAAATTCAAAATTACTTTATTAATCCCAAAGGGAAATTAAATGTTGTTGTAACTCATTATGCAAGTTCCTTCAAAGATTTGTTGTAGATGCTGATTGCTGTGGGTAGGGATGATCTCTTGTAGTGCTCTGCAGATCTGAAGAAGCCTCTGACTGAAGACGCTCTGTAGTTGTATAACAGTCTGATGTAGACGATGCTCTGGATCTATGGCGTCTTCTTTTCAACTCATCAGGGTTTTGTGGCTGTAGTTGAGGTATTATTTGAGCTTTTGTGATGTTAATCAGCTGCTGCCAGTTGTAAACCACTTTGTTGCCATGGTTATGCATCATAACAAATGTCCAAAAATAAAAAGTATCAGCAAAAATCCTTCCAGCTGCACAGCATTCAAAACCAGAGAGAACAGTTGTCCACAAAAACAATGTTTCTACCAAAAATGGAAGAATTAAAGTTTTTAAAAAGAAAAAAAAATATGAACCAAAGTAACAGAGCTACTCCAACATGCTGCCACCTTGAGCGGCGCAATTCCGCTAACATAATAACATATCATTATGTTCATTTTTAGAGTTATCACCACCTTACAGGGGTCCTTGACTTTTTTCTGAACTATAGAACTTTTGAGCGGCGCTTCGCCGCCAGAAGTTCCAACTGAGTTCTGCTTTAAGGCACAGTCATACGGCCTCCCTGTTTATAGACTGTAGAGAGGACTGATCCACCAAAGAGACCGAGAAATCCCATATCAGAAGAAGCTAGAAAAAGAAAAAGAGAACGTGATAGAGAGAGAGCAAAGACCAGAGTAAATATTGGGCTGGCTGTTCCTCGTTGGAGAGTTCTTTTGGAACAAACGTCATGTACTACAGATGCCGAGTTAGCCGTGCTGCTAATGGATAGGTAAGTAATCAATGATTTCACCGGGGCTATAGTGTTTGGTCTGGCATGATGTTATACAGTCCTGAGAAAGCAATTTATTCAATGTGTGGAGGTGGATGAACTAGGCCTGGGGCGGTAACCGGATTACCGGATTACCGCCATACCGCGGTCACGTGACGCCCACCGCGGGTCTGAGCACCTAACTGTCATCACTGCCCGCCCCAAAAAAAGCCCTGCACACCTGTGTGTGATCGCAATTTTTTGTGATGCATAATAACATTTCATGTGTGTGCATTTCAAGCCATGAATGCATTCACAAATAAAGTCAGTCGCCCAGTGGAGAAGAATGGGAAGACGAAATTTATATATGGGGGCCGAAGCCTTCTCTGTGTGTAAAAGTGCAGAAGCAGGAGCTATGGTGCGCTCCTCTCCTGGATAAGTTGTTTTGCCTTCACCACAGACAGAGCAGTCTTTGACACATCGGCGCGGCCGTAGTTTGGCCTCAAGATACAGCTCATTATGCACACGAGCAGGGTACAGCCGTGGCGCAGCGGCGGGTAGACATAAATAAATATATGTGTTTATGGCTATATCGCTAAACCGCGGGAATTTGTTGATTACCGACCGGGGTAAGAAAAAAAATCCAAACCTGCCCAGCCCTAGGATGTACATAGTTTGCACGGTATGCCTTAAAGTCCAAATGGGAATTACACAACCGAGTCGATCTCCGTTAGCCATCAAGAGGCTAATGTAATGCTAACGTGTAAGACTCGGTTCTGTAGATAAAGCTGCAAACTCCGGCATTGTCCCTGTATTTCAGTATGCAAGTCAAACTTTTTTCTTTTGGTTTTGTCAAGCTAGTGATTTATATTTTTGTTGTTTGATTTTGTCCTAAAAACACCTAAAGATGTAGGCTGATTCTAGTGTCGGGAGGTGTTTGCTACGTGGCGCTTAGACGTTCTCTGTATCTAATCCCACTGTTTTTCCAACCCCGACCTCTCCCACAAACTGAATACCTAGCTGCGAGGTCTTTACTCTAAATGATCCCGATTGTCACAGTTGAATTGCGAACTGAAATGGTGCTTGCATTTTGTTTGGGCAAGCGATTTGGAAAGCAGCCACTGAAACATGCCTCTTATGAGCGACAGAACTATTTGATTTTACGACAGTGATGTTGCGCAGCAAGCCTGAAAAGGGCAACAGAGAGCAAATATCATGAAAGTTTTGGAGTATGCCTTTAAAAAAAAACATTTAAGCAAACATAACAATTCATAAAAGAAATTAAACAAACAATTCCAACAAAAAGAAAATAAACAAAATTAAACATCATTTATCAATTTATTGGTTATTTAGAGCCAGTTGGAGTAGGTACATTATTTATTTAAAGGAGCCGTAAGATTGGTGCCAAAACTTGTACTGCAATCACTTTCAAAATACTGTAGAACGGTGTATCCCGTCCCTATCCCCTCTGACTCGAGGTTGCCAGATACGCTGCAGGATCCAGCAGGAACGTCGGCTGCTACAAGGAGCTTCCAATGGCAAGTGACGAGTCCTACATGGTACGTTTTTTTCTGTTAATTATAATTACAGAGAAACGGGCTCTGATAATGCATCGCTAATGTTAGCAATGATGATCCGCCATTTTTATTTCCCAAACAATTCCTTACCTTTTCAATTCGATGACCCTCCTCCTCCATATGCGCTAACATAACGTCACTTTGCATTAACATGCATAACTTTGTTCGAATGTCATGAAAAATTGAAATGTCCATTTACATTAAATACAAGTTAGCCAAACATAGATTAATCTTACCTGTCCAGGAGAAAATTAGCAATGTTGATGTCAGTCTTCAAATTCTTCTCTGTTTTCAGCTGTCTCCATCTTGCAAAAGCATCTCCTATACAAATACTTGTTTTATTTCAGACTTTGTCACGGCGTATTTCTGAATGATAACGAGGTCTTTTAGGTGTAGCAATGTTAGATATTTTTTATCCAAAACATTTTTGTAGCTGCAGCTGTAGTAATTAGAGCAGAGCTGGCAACCCCCATGCTGAAACACTGACTTCATGATTGGTAGATAGATGGAGGGTGGCGCTTCAGACCAAAACACAAGATGACACCAATATCAGTTAAGGGCTGCAACTTCACTTTTTAAATGACAATGTCGTGGCTGTACTGCTGTTGTCAGTGATATAAGTATTTGAAATGAACATGAGTTCTTAATGTCTAGTGACATATCAGGGCCATTTTATGATTGATTCAAATACATTTCTTACATACAGCTCCTTTAATATAATTTCATTATGCATTACAAACTTCTTAAGACTAGCTTTGAAACTGCCATGATTATTAATTAACGTTTGTGTAGGCAGCATATTCCAGTATGACATGGCTCTGCAAATGGCTGTTCTTTTAAAGATGGTGTTGGTGATTTTTTTTCTGAAATACTTTTTGCAGTGTTGCTTGAAATGCTCTTCACATACCGACAGCAACCAATAAGTTAGATGTTTTGTCAAATAAACTAAGAATCATAATTGCCTCTGAAGAAAATCTTGGAAAAACCTCGTCAAATCGTCTTAAACAGGCTGGTCAGGATGATTGGCTCCCGAGCCATCAATCAAACTCCCCTCTCACAGCACTTCCCCCTGCTGCGCGTTCCCCTCTTTGTGCACGCATTGCGCATTCTTGGCTTGGAGCAGTGAGCAGGAAGGGAAGCTAGAGCCGCAATAGCAACATTAGCATACACTTTTTCACCTGTGATTGGGCCATGTAGTCTGTCGAAGCGTGAACCCACGGAAACACCCACACAACCCGGTCCTGTCTGACCACTTCTTGATAACTTTTGAATTTACTTTAACGGACCATCTTAAATTTGAAAGAAAATTTCATCATAGTAGAGCTTTATCAGACAATGCTGCAACAATTTTTAAAGAATCTGTTCCATTCTTACTTTTCTCAGTGTCTCAGAGTAACACAGTGGATGGCAGCAATTAAAAGCCTTCAGTGTCATGTTTGTCGGATTGAGGACCCAAAGGCAGTAAAAATAAAACTTAAATGATTTATTTGTAACAAAAACAAGGAGTCAAAACTTACAGAACTAGGAGAGCCAAAAAATGCAGAGATGAACAGGAACCAGACGGGCAACAGGAAGGCAGGAACCAGAGAAAAAAGAATGACGACGGACCAGCGAGTAGTGAGTGAATGCAAGCAGAATATATACTGGGGAGGAAATGAGGAAGTGAGAGGAGACCAATGACCAATTAGGGGAATCAGACGCAGGTGAGAGGGAGAGAGCAGGTGGAAACAATCAACAGGTGGGAAGAGAGGTAGAATGGTTAGGGAGACAGAGAACTCTTAAGAAACTAGAAACTAAAGATATGTCTAGAAGGGAATCTAAAGAAAACACTGGAAAACAGAAGGAAGAAATAAATTAGTAAACTATCTAGAGGGAATAAACTAAGGAAACAAATGAGGACACAAACAAAAAGGTGAAAACATCTAAGAGCAAGAAGAAGAAACAGAAACAAGGAAGTGCCAGAATTACCTAATAAAGACAAGGAATAATCTAACATGAAAAAAACTAGATAAGGAAAAGAACACAAACAGGAGGGACAAAACAACAGAGCAGCTTGGGGTACAGAGGGGAAGGAAATTAAATGGAAGGAAAAAAAGCAAAAAAATAAATCCACAGAACCTGACATTCAGTTGATCCAAAATGCGGCAGCAAGAGTTCCGATGAACATTAAAAAGAGAGATCACATGTCTCCTGTTTTAGCTTCCCTTCATTGGCTCCCAGTTAAATCCAGAATAGAATTTAAGATCCTCCTTCTTACATACAAAGCCCTTAATAATCAAGCTCCATCATACATCAGAGATCTAATTGTTTCATATGTTCCCAACATAGCACTTCGCTTTCAGACTGCAGGTTTACTTGTAGTTCCTAGGTTTTCTAAAAGTAGAATGGGAGGCAGATCTTTTAGTTTTCAGACTCCTCTCCTGTGGAACCAGCTCCCAGTTTTAGTCCATGAGGCAGATACTTTGTTTACTTTTAAGCCCAGGCTTAAAATTTTCCCTTTTGATAAAGCTTATAGTTAGAGTGGCTAAGGTCATCCTGAGCTATCTCTGTAGTTATGCTGCTGTAGGCTTAATCATTCATTGATTAAGAGATGTCTGTCATGGGGGAGTGCACTTGCAACTGGATAGTAACAGCCTCCCCGCCAATAAAAGACGCCCCCAGCACCACCCATGTATCGAAAGCCCCCGTGCCCCGGCAGGAACCTAGAGTACGCACTAGCCCAAAACCCTGGCGATATGCCCACCAAGTCCAGAAACAGACCGATGCCCCGGCCGACCGACCCACAGAGATCCACCAACCCCCTATCCCCGGCAGAGCAGAACCCAGTCAGTCCACCGGCGAGGCCGATCGAGCCCGGTCACACACCTGACCAAAATACTACGCAGTGCGCAAACACCCAGGAGCCAAGTCCAGTGCCTAAAAACTGATCAGGCCCAGAAACACCCCCCACCCACCGCAGCCACCAGCCCGACACCCCAACACACAAACAAGGCAGGACGCCATCCAGACATCGGCAATTAGAACCAGCCCAGAGAGGGGAAAAAAACGGCAGCACATGTCGGCTGACCCCCACGCACAGGCACCGGAAACAGAGACACCCACACCGGCCACCCACCAGCCAGGACAACAGCCAGGGGGCGCAGCGCCCCCGAGCACCCAAGCCCACCTCAGACCCACCCAAGAGCAGCATGGCTACCAGGCCAGTAACCCATGTCCGCCAGTGCAACCCCCCGGAGGCACCGCATGCAACAACCAGGAGTCACCAACCCATGGCCACCAAAGCCCTGCCCCAGCACTCGATCCACCTAGCGATCCCACCTACAAGGACCTCCCCCAGGCGCCCCCACCCCCAAAAACCCCCACATCAACAACAATATCCCAAATCAAAGGCCACCCACCCCTACTAGGTGATGGAGCTGATCAAATGAGCCCAAAGAGATTGATCAGATGTAGAGGCAGAGGCTGTCTCAAGATCAATGTGGTCCAATAGATCTTGATACTGGTTAATATTAAGGGCATTTTTATTTTTCCAGTTCAGGAGGATAGTTTTCTCAGCGATGCATAAGGCAATGTAAACCATTTGAACTAACTTTGTGTTCATGGAGACACCATCTAAGTTTCCCAGCTAGCAAACTGAGGGAGAAGGTGCATTAGTACACTTTAGACACTTTGATAAGTCCTCACATATCTGGCACCAGAAATTCTGAACAGGTGGAAAGAACAAAAGCGCATGAATATATTTATCCGGTATATTGCTTGTGCATTGTAAGCAGTTATTAGATGACGTTAAACTCATCCTGAACATCCATTGACCTGTATAGTGTACTCTATGAAGGATTTTGTATTGTATTAATTGTAAATTGGGATTTTTAGTTATTTTAAAAGTTCTTAAATATATCTGAGACTAGACGTTTTGGTCCAAGCTGACTGATAGATCCACCTCCCATTTTGAAATAGGAAGGGCCAATTGATTCATCTAATGTAGATAATGTCCTGTATATTTTAGACAGCAATTTGGGGGAGTTGAGATTGAAAAAATCTAAAACTCTTGCTGGCTTTTGTAACTCAACTGTATTGAGCCTAAATTTAAATTTTATTATAGATTTAATTTGTTGATATTCTAAAAATTTATTTTTGTCAATCCCATATTGTGTAATTAATGTATTAAATGTGAAAAAGTCTGTTCCTTCCAAAATATGTTCCAGGTATTCAATTCCTTTACACCTCCAGTCTGGAAAATTGATCATACATTTTTTTACTTAGAATGTCGGGGTTATTACAGATGGGTGTACATCTGCATGGGATTACTGTCATTTTTAGAAACTCCCATCATGCTGTCAGAGAGGAGCTGATATTTATCCTTTTAAAGCAATCACGTCATTTTACATTTGAGCTAATAAATGGTAGCTCAGAAATTTTTATCTTATTGCAAAATGTCTGTTCTACGTCTATCCAGGACTCGTCTAGGTAGCTATTGAAGAGATAAAAATTCTGTAAATGTTTTATGCTTGCTCAGTATGAGGGATTGCTGAAGGATTGCTGTGGTTGGAAAGTCTGCATCAACGGGGCCCAACCTCACGCCAATGACTGACGCAATCTTCTGGGATTCCTTAAATAGGAAACATTTTAACTGATTGGAATGTTTGTATAAATGTATTGAAATGACTTCTTGTTAAGTGCCTTGAGATGACATCTGTTGTGAATTGGCGCTATATAAATAAACTGAATTGAATTGAATTGTATGAGGGTTTAATTCTGTTTTGCATGAGGAAACACTTAGAAACAGTGAACAATCAAGAAGAATGTAGTACATCATGCGTTCCCTTATGTGAAGAAGCTTTGACCATTATTCTGTGAACAATGATCGATGTGGTAGGGGCTTCATGCAACTCGTGTTTCAATAAAAACTCGATGCTGACGTAGAACTGCGCCCAGTTAAGGAGAACTGAGCCCAGCGAGCGATGTCTCGCTGTTAAAATCTATAACTGTGTCTGTTGTTTCTTATTGCTCCTTTTTACAGAAATGAACAAGCACGCTGGAAGGTGAAACAAGAGCCAGAGAGAGCCTAGGGGTCATAAAATTAAATGGGTGTCTGTTCCTTTAAGAGAGGCTTTAAATTAGAGTGAAAAATACCTTCCAACACTATGTTTTAACCATCTTGAGATGTATTGGAGCCTCTTGGTTAAGAAATAATGCTTAAAGCTCGGTAGATCTAGACCTGCTTTATCTTTGGTCTTCTGCAGTGTTTTTATGCCAATACGTGGGGGTTTATCTTTCCAAAGAAATTTAGAGATGGAAAAGTCCAGAGATCTAAACCCTTCTGGTGATTGTTTGCTTGGGATAATTGAGAATAAGTAATTGATTCTGGGCAAAACCATCATTTGTATTGATGCAACTCTTCTCATAAGTGATATGGGTAGGGATTTCCATCTAGCCAGATCATCTTACACTTTTTTAAAAGTGGGGTGTAGTTTAGCTCTGTTAGATCTGCCAGTTTTGGTGAGACATTGATACCTAAATAAGTAATATTCCTTGACTGCAGGTGTGTATTAATGGGGTTCTGGAAAGAACAATTGATTGGAAGACATGTAGATTTTCACCAATTTATAGAATAATCTGAAACTCTTGAGTAAGAGTTTATTAACCCGGTTACATGAGAGAGAGAGAAGTTTGTGAATGCTGGAGAAAAAAGTAATACATCACCTGCACAAAGACTGATTATCTGTTCTATGTTATAGCATTTTATATTGTTAGTTTGCCTGATTGCTGCTGCTAGTGGTTCAATAAAATAGCAAACGGGGAGGGCCTGGTACTTCTCTGAAGATAAAATCTAGATGATGTTTGGTTATTATTCCTGATACAGGCTGTTGGTAAACTGTGTAATATTTTCTTTTTTTATGATTACTTTTACACAGCATACAGGACACAAAATATACAGGACACCCAATGTACAGGATATAGGACAAGACCAACACATGACAACCACAAAACAAAAACAAAAAACAAAAAAGAAACAAACAAAAAAAAACGGTATATTTTCAACCAGTTTATAAAAGAATTTCCAATGCCAAGTTTATGTAAGGTTGCAAATAAGAATTTCCAATTAAGTCTATCAAATGCTTTTCTGCATCTAAAGATAATATATTACTTTCAATGTTTTTAAAGTAAGAATAACCTATTAAATCTATTAATCTACGTGAATTTGAGGATGAATGTCTCCCTTTTATAAAACCAGATTGGTCAGGATTTATTATAAGAGGACTTACTTTCTCTAACCTTTTAAGGAGGGATATGGGACAATAGCTGGTAGGAAACACACAGTCTTTACCTGATTTTAATAGACTAATGTAGGCAGAAATTATATTTGGTGGAAGTCTGCCATTTTCCTTGGTTTCCTGCAACATTCTGTGGAATGTTGGTGCCAGAATATTCCAGCACTGCTTATAGAACTGCTAGAAATCCATCTCAGCCTGGAGCCTTTTTATTGGGCATGCTTTGGAGGGCCTCTTGGAATTCAGCTGCTGTTAGTGGTGAATCCAAGGGAATCGCATGACTATCTAATAATTTAGGAAGTGTTATTTTATCCAGAAATTGTTCAATTTCATGATCTGATGGGTTTATCTCCGATGAGTATAAAGCCTTGTAAAATCTTTAAAGGTGTTGTTTATTCTTTGAGGATCATATACTGTATTCCAAGGTCCCTAACAGCAGATATTGTCGTTTTTTCTTTATTTATTTTGAGCTGGTTAGCCAAAAAGCTACCTGATTTATTACCCTGTTCAAAATTTTCTATCCAAAGTCTTTACATTAAGAACTGGGTCTGTTAATTAATTTCATTTAATTCTAGCTTTGCTTTGCGTATTTTTCTCTCCTCATCCGGGGAAGCTTTTAATGATTTAATAGTTTCTTCTAACTCCTGAATATGTTTTTCTATTTTCTTTTTTATTTAATGAGAATGAAATTATTTTACCTCTAAACACAGCTTTCATTGCCTCCCAGAGAATGGATGGAGACGTACCAGGGAGGTCATTAAACTTCAAACATGAAGCCCACTCTTTTTTGAAATATTGAATAAAATCTTCATCCTTAAGCACCGATGTATTGAATCTCCAGTTCTTTCTTTGTGGAACTTCATATTTACTAGAGTTACTAACAGCTATAGGCTGTGTGTCAGTGTCTGTAATGTCAGTCAACAGTGAGCTGCTGACTAAAAAATAATCCAGTCGAGAATAAGAATGGTGAACATTTGAGAAAATTTATATTTCCTATCGTTGGGGTAAAGAAATCGCCATGCATCGCAAAGTCCATGATCACTCATGTACTGCTTAACTATATCTATAGATTGCACTAGATATTCCATGACAGTGGAATACCACCCTCCCCCCCAAAAAGTTTGTTTTTACTTAAAAAGCTTTACATGTAACTAAACACTAATGAATTTTTATTTATTCAGGAAATCACATTGTCTGATGTTTAAAGATATATTTCTATTTTATTGCTGCTCATACGTATTTGAATCCTGAGAAAATCTGTCTTAATATTTGGTAGAGATGCTTCTGTTTGCAATTACAGAGGTCAAACGTTTTCTGTAGTTCTTGACCAGGTTTGCACACACTGCAACAGGGATTTTAGCCCACTCCTCCAAACAGATCTTCTCTAGATCGCTGAGTAACATGGAGTTTCAGCTCCCTCCACTCCAGAACCTTTACATGCTTCTTACAGAGCCACTCCTTGGTTATCCTGGCTGTGTGCTTCAGGTCATTATCATGTTGGAAGAACCAGCCACGACCCATCTTCAATGCTCTGACTGAGGAAAGGGGGTTGTTGGTCAAAATCTCACAATACATGGCCCTATTCATCCTCTCCTTAATACAGTGCAGTCGTCCTGTCCCCTTAGCAGAAAAGCACCCCCAAAGCATGGTGTTTCGACCCCCATCTTTCACAGTAGGGATGGTGTTCTTGGGGTGCAACTCATCCTTCTTTTTTCTCCAAACACGGCAAGTGAAGTTTAGACCAAAAAGTTATAGTTTGGTCTCATCTGACCACATGACTTTCTTCTATGCCTCCTCTGGATCATCCAGATGGTGATTGGCAAACTTCAGACGGTCTGGACATGTGATGACTTGAGCAGGGAAACCTTCCATGCAATGCATGATTTTAAACTATGACCGCGCAGTGTTCTACTGACAGTAACCTTTGAAACTGTGGTCCCAGCTCCTCCCATGTAGTTATTGGGTGATTCCTCACCTATCATCAGTGATACCCCACGAGGTGAGATCTTGCATGGAGCCCCAGTCCAAGAGCGACACGCATCTTTAGCCTCTTCCATTTTCTAACAATTGCTCCAAAAGTTTATCTATTTTCACCAAGCTGCTTGGCAATTGCCCCGTAGCCCTTTCCAGTCTTGTGGAAGCTTACAAATTTATCTCTGGTGTCTTTTGACAGCGCCTCAGTCTTGCCCATTGTAGTAGTTGGAGTCTGACTGACTGTGGGGTGGAGAGGTGTCTAACAAGCTCAGACAGGTGCTACTAATTTAGATTAGTAAGTGGAGAAGAGGTAGACTTTTTAAAGGCAGAGTAGCAAGTCTTTGAGAGCCAGAACTATTGCTGATTTTCAGGTGTTCAAATACTGTGTAGAAACAAAATACAAATAAGTTCTTTAAAAATCAGACAATGTGATTTCCAGACATTTCTTTTACACAGTGAAAGTGCTCCTACAATGTGTATTTCATATATATACACACACATATACTTTGCAGGCGCTGGTGTTACAGTGTGTCATCCCAGGTCTTTCATTTGTAAACAAGCAACTGCTTAAACTAGATCATTAGTGTAAACCTTCAGAAGCTGTGAAGACTAATCAAGTCTTTTAGTGTACAGGTTAAACTCTAAAAATAAGAATATTGTGCAAAAGTTAATTTAATTCAGTAATTCAACCTAAAAGGTGAAACTAATATATAGGAATATGCTCATTACATGCAATCTGAGATATTTCAGTTGTACAGAAAACCATCACTTAGGGGTTTTCCATTGAGGAAGAACCAGAGTTGGTGCTAGAGCCAGAGTTTAGCTGGTTCTTAGCTGGTTCGTTCTAAAAACCAGTTTGCATTTCCACAGATACGAAGTCTAATCGGTGCTGCGTCTTCACATGACCTAAATCATAACACACAGCGGTTTATGCCCCCATGGGGGAGACCAAAATAGGAAGCACATGAACAGAGAAAGATAACAATGGAGTACGCCATCCTGCCGTTTCGAATGCTGCTGTTGTGCTTCCACACTTTGCTGGATTTGCGATGGTGTGTGAAAAACAAAATGGCGGTTGTTTGTTTCACCTAAAGTAGTCCCGCCCAGCACACCTGGGTTGCGTCAACATTGTGAGAGGGGTAGAAACCGGTTCTTAAAAAGCACCAGTTAAGCCCAGCTTTGAGTCGGTGCTTGTCTATGCACTCGTTCCGAACCGTGAAACGGGTGTTTGCGCAGTGGAAAAACAAAGAACCGGTTCTGAGTCAGACTCTAGCACCGAACCAACTCTGGAACCAGGTCAATGGAAAAGGCCTCACTGACACCCTCCATAGTCAGGGAAAGCCTCAAAAGGTAATTGCAAAAGAAGTCGGATGTTCCCAAAGTGCTGTATCAAGCAGGGTGCCACAGACTGATAGCATCCATGCCATGCCGCATTGAGGGAGTAATTGATGCAAAAAAGCCCAAACTAAGTACTGAGTAAATATGCACGATTAAACTTTTCAGAGGTCTGACATGTCTCTATTTAAAATCCTTGTTTTATTAATTTCATGTAATATTACAATTTTCTGTGATTTTGAATTTGGGCTTAAGCTCTAAGCAATCCATCCATCCATCCATCCATCCATCTTCTTCCACTTATCCGGGGTCGGGTCGCGGGGGCAGCAGTTTAAGCAAGGACACCCAGACTTCCCTCTCCCCAGCCACTTGCTCCAGCTCCTCGGGAGGAATCCCAAGGCGCTCCCAGGCCAGCCGAGAAACATAGTCCTTCCAGCATGTCCTGGGCCTTCCCCTGTGCCTCCTCCCGGTGGGACGTGCCTGAAACACCTCAACAGGGAGGCATCCAGACCAGATGCTCTAGCCACCTCAACTGACTCCTCTCGATGTGGAGGAGCAGCGGCTCTACTCTGAGCCCCCTCCGGATGACTGAGCTTCTCACCCTGTCTCTAAGGACAGGGTGAGACACTCTACGGAGGAAACTCATTTCAGCCGCTTGTATCCAAGATCTCGTTCTTTTGGTCACCACCCAGAGTTCGTGACCATAGATGAGGGTAGGAATGTAGATCGACCGGTAAATTGAGAGCTTCGCCTTTCGGCTCAGCTCTCTCTTCACCACGACAGACCGGTACAGCGCCCGCATAACTGCAGATGCCCTACCATTCCGTCTATCGATCTCCCGCCCCATTTTTCCCTCATTCGTGAACAAGACCCCCAGATACTTAAACTCCTCCACTTGGGGAAGGACCTCATCCCCGACCCGGAGAAGGCACCCCACCTTTATCCGGCTCAAGACCATGGCCTCGGATTTGGAGGTGCTGATTCCCATCCCAGCGGCTTCACACTCGGCTGTTAACTTCTCCAGCGAAAGCTGTAGATCACGTTCTCATCCACCCCCGGAGCCTTGCCACCGAAGAGCTTTTTAACGACCCCCGGAGACACCGGGGGGGAAGTGCCAGAATCGCTTCGAAGCCGTACGGAAGTCGTTCTCCATGGCCTCTCCAAACTCCTCCCACGCCCGAGTTTTTGCCTCCGCGACCATCCGAGCCGCTTCAGGGGTCCCACAAGCCAAAAAGACCCGATAGGACTCCTTCTTCAGCCTGACAGCATCCCTTACCGCTGGTGTCCACCAGCAGGTTCGGGGGTTGCCGCCGCCACAGTCACTGACCACCTTGCGGCCACAGCTCCGGTCAGCCGCCTCGACAATGGAGGCCCGGAACATGGTCCACTCGGACTCAATGTCCCCCACCTCCCCCGGGACGAGTACGAGGTTCTGCCGGAGGTGTGAGTTGAAGCTCCTTCTGACAGGAGACAGACGTTCCCAGCAGACCCTCACAACAAGTTTGGGCCTTCCAGGTCTGTCTGGCGTCCTCCCCCACCATCGGAGCCAACCCATCACCAGGTAGTGGTCAGTGGACAGCTCAGCCCCTCTCTTCACCCAAGTGTCCAAAGCATGCGACCGCAGATCAGATCAGCAATAATCAATAATCAAGCAATATTCATCAAAATCATAACAAATAAAAGCTTGAAATATCTCGCTTTGCATATGTTTCACCTTTTTAGTTGAATTACTGCACTGTAAAATACAACTGACTACATAGATAAGTTACCATTACTAGGTTATCATCAATTTGTTTATATGACTAGTATTTATTAAGTAGCACTCACTTGCATGGTGAAAAACACAAAATACTTAGTGTTTAGAGTGAATATTACTTTATTCAGAGTTAAGACAACTCGCAACAAAAGGTAGCCATAACACTTACTTTATTTAGAGTTAAGCTAACTCACAACAATTAGTAGACAAGACTGTCTGCACATTCAAAGAAGAAGAAGAAGAACCACACAAGCCAGAGAACTGCGGGCAGCCAGACCTGACTTTTATGTTGCCTTGTTCAAAAAGGAAGGTAAGTTATCCAGCATTTTCTTTGTCTTTTAATACGTTTTAATTACTGCTACGACTTGTTAGCGTTACTGAGCTTATGTTAGCAGTTAGCGAGCTTATGTTAGCAGTTAGCAATCTAACATTACTTTGAATGTAATGTTAAAGAGCGAAACATTCGCCTCGGGTCCGGTGTAAATGCATAGGGACTGTTCAGGCCATGGCCTGGAGGTTTATTGGAAGGATTAGAGAGAAAGAGTTTATGAGAGGGAGATGTATTTCTGTTTAAGGTATTTATTTTAATATTGTGCAGCCCTTTATAAATGTGGTTTGGACCTAGAACTGACTCCCTTAAAAATAAAAAACATATTCAAGGCTGCTGGGGTAAACCTTTGATTACATCAAGAAAACACAATATATCCTATATTGTCATTCGGTTAAAAGCAAAACAATAAAACTACTGCAATATTACTTTTGGGTCATATTGTGGAGCCCGAATTAGCATACATGCGTTTTTTGTTTTTTTTTAAAGATCTAGTTGTCGTCCGTAATGTTTTTTGAAAGGACAGTTCATAAACTTTAAACATCTTGATAATGTACTTTTGAAAGAATACAAAAAAAGAGTTAAAATCAGATCATTATTTTTTACCAAAATTAGAGCCCCAGGTTGAATTAGACTGAAATTGTACTTTATTATTAAAAACACGTGTGTTGCATGTTGCATATGTGACGCATGAACATATTAAGAAATGTGTCACTAACCTAAAAACGATATCAGTTGAGCTTCTTTTTAACTACAATATCCTTTGTTGTTTTCAGAAGACTTTTTCTGAAGAGCTTCTTTGTCAAGTGGTGCCCAGTGCACTGGAGGTGAGATGCCAGTAGCTTATTCTTGAGGACATTTCAGTTTTAAAAAAAATCCTCTTCTTGTGATCATAACCCATATGTCCGGAACCAGTGTCATTCAAATTTATGTGAAAAAGATGACATTTTATGTTTACAGGCTAAATCAGGCAGATCCTGACAGAGCTGGTGCAACAATTTGATGCATAAGTAAGTCTATGAAAGGCTTTGTCTTTTACTCATGGTAAGCTCTCTTCAAATAGTGATAGCTGTTTGTAACAGTTGTTTGTCCTGTAGTTTTTGAATGCTGCATTATCTTGAGCTTAATTTGTTCATCATTCACTTCTAGAATCAAGATGTGACTGCAATTGCGCACCATTGTACTCCGAGGCCTCCCTGTTCTACTTGGAGATGATCCCAGTGACTTCTACAAGACCTGCTTTGTAAGTTCTGAAGCATCCTAAAGGAGCACACATGGTTATGGGGTGGAGAGGAGAAGAGAAGGGAAGGGGCAGAGGAGACTAGAAGGAGATGGGGAGAGGTGTAGAGGGAGAGAGGAGAGGACAAGATAGAATGAGATGGGTGAAGAGTAGGAGGAGAGGATATGGAGATGTGGAGATAAGAGAAAGGGAGAGGGGGAGCAGAGAAGAGAGGAAAAGGGAGGAGTAGAGAAAGAGAGGAGAGGGCTACCTGAACCAGCCCTGACTAAAATCTCTGTCATATTTTAAGTCTGGACTTAAATGCAGAGAGAGTGTCTGCCTCTCTGACTTATGGGGATAGCTTATTCCACAGTCACTGTCAAATAAAGCAGAAATGCCTAAAAAAATCTTAAATGTTTTGTAATTGATATAGTCCAGTTTCTGGCTTCCAGCTGTTAGCAATTCAGCTCAACGCAAATCGTTGCGGTGGATATTTTGTACATCTTTACCAAGTATGCCACTGACTGCTATACAGTTCAGTTAAGTAGTTTTATTGGTACCAGTCAAGGTAAATGTATCTTGCAATGATCCATCATACGCAAAAAACATAAAAAAATATGCATATCATAAATACTAAAATATAGAAAGAAGAAAAAGTGCATATAGCCGTATCATCATCATCATCATCATCATCATCATGCACACATCACAAAAAATTGCATCGTCATCACCATTGACACAGTCATCACGTCAGCATCTGCGCTACAATCTCTCTGTTTGTTTGTTGCACTGCCATTGCTGAGGTAAGGTGTGATGTTAAGCGCTTAAAGCCAGATACTGGACGTACAGACACAAAAAAGACATTGATTATGTTGTCTCTCTATGAAAATTCTAGAAAAAGGCTTAACTCCAAAATAGCCTGAGTATTCCTTGTACAAGCCTGGAAGGCAGTGTCAGCATTACAGATGAAATGATGACAGTTTATAACATTTGTTTCCCTGTTGTAATAATATGTTTTTATTTGGATTCATCACAGGACTGTGACACTGATGAGACCTGGGCACAGGTATCTGTTGGGGTGCTGACTGTTGTCCATGAAGATGTGCAACTGATTCCAAATCAGCTCCACCTCCACCCGTTGTCTACTGCCATCATTGTTGAGGGAGGTATTGTAATGGATGATCTCCAGAACCTACCTGTCATATGCTTTACATTTAGACTACCCAAAAACCATGAAAAAAACTTTTGGTTTCATTCAAAAAGTGATGCTTGGCCTGGGAGAGAACAAACTCTCGCCAAAATTGCAAAGTCTTAAAAATCTCTTGAGTTAGAATGCAAATATATGAGTGGATTCATTTGTTTTTATTCACTCTATTAGGACACTCCAATGCACATTCATTCACACATGATCCATTGCCAGTCATTGAGTGAAACCATTTTGCACTTCACGGCATGTTTTTTTGTTTGTTTTTTAATACATGTTATTGAGGGGGGGGGGGCAAAGTCTTAAAAATCTGTTGTTGAGTTACATTACAAATTTATGAGTGGATTCATTTTTTTTCTTGTATTATTTGCTATATTAAGACCACTCAAATTGTCAGTCTTTGGGTTCAAGACTGACCATTTTTGCACCCATTGAATGTATGTTTGTTTTAATACTTTTTATGAAGGAGAGGTGAGGAAAAGAAGGGGGAGATGAGAGAAGGCAATAGGAACAAGGTTTTGGTTTTATTTATATATTTTATTTTTATTTATTTTAATTCAGGAATACAGAATTGCACTTGTCAGCATGTTGGTTTATTGCCAAGGGTATAATCTGTGTTTGTGGATGTCATTAAAGGCAATCTGTAAAGAAAGTTGATTATAAATGGAAGAAAAATAAAAAGAAATGTTTGATATAATTGAGCTTTCAACTGTGTCATTACCTTGATTTATTATGTTTAATCATTAGGTCTGATTATTTTAGGAAATTTAGACCTGTTTTTCATTCCTGTATAGATATTTGAGCCGCTTACATTGCTGGAGTAACATGTACTTACTTTTTTCAGTGCAATCGGTTTGCATGGTTTTAGCAAGTAAGTCAGAGTGCTGTGCTAAGTTAGTCCAACTTAGATAAGTATGTTATGTGGACTAAACATAGAGTAAATATCACATGCAATAATTAAGTAGTGCAAAATAGTAATTATGAGTAGGCTTTACTAAGTCAAGAGTACATCTAAAGTAAGTAATCAAGTCCACTCAACTTGATTGTTTTAAGTTGCTGAAACTCATTTATAAGAGTACCTTACAAAGGAAATGCTAGTTAGTACAACTTAAAATATCTAGTTCTCTTTACTTATTTTTTAAAGTGCAACCGGTTTGCATGCTTTTTTTAAGTAAGTTTAACTATTTGGAATTTACAGTATGAAATAAATTAACTTTTGCACAATATTCTGAGGTTTTATTCTAATTTTAGTTTTACTTGTATCTCTAACCTGACCCTGCATGGAGAAACTCTGGGGTTTAAGCTCTAGAAAAGCTTATGATTAAGTTAAATCAACTCCAGGTATCTCAATCTCATGAACTGCAGGAGATTCATGAGTGCTGTGAAAAGTCATGGTCACTAGAGCCCTGATAAATTGATTTACCACAGCAACCGCTGAAAAAAAACATTGCAGTAAGAGCTTGACTGCAATGTTTGATAACAAAGGTATCTCTAGTAGAAAGCTTGCTTACTTTTTGATGTTCCAAACAAAAGTCCATTGGTCATGTGTTAGAAAAAATAGAAAAATATGAGAAGATTTCATCAATTCAAATTCAAAAATACTTTATTGATCCCCGAGGAAAATTAAGTGTTTTTGTAGCTCATATAATTAATTTCTATAATGAGTTCTTGTAGATAATGATGGCTGTGGGCAGGAAGGATTTCCTGTAGTGGTCTGTATTGCAGCGAAACTGAAGAAACCTCCGACTTTAGACACTCTGTTGTTGTATGACAGTTTCATGAAAAGGATGCTCAGGGTTGTCCATATTTTTTTTTATTTTATTAATAATCCTTCTTTGCATCATCATCTCCATTGGTTCCACAGTAGTGCCAAGAACAGTACCACCTTCTTTATCAGGTTGTTTAGCCTTTTTTAAGTCCCTGGCTCTGATGCTGCTACCCCAACAGATGATGGCTGAAGAGATTACATTCTCCACAACAGATTTGTAGAAGATCTGCAACATCTTTCTGCAAACCTTGAAGGACCTAAGCTTCCTCAAGAAGTAGAGTCTGCTCTGTCCCTTCTTGTAGACGGTTTCACTGTTCAGCCTCCAGTCCAGTCTGATGTCAAGGTGAAATCCGAGGTATTTATACTCCTCAACCACCTCCACTTTTCCCAAGATGGAAACAGTATTTGACTTATCCCTGTTTCTTCTGAAATCTACAATCATCTTTGTTTTATTCACATTTAAAGTAAGATGATTGTTTCTGCACCATGTCACAAAGCGGTTCACCAGCTCTCTGTATTCAGTTTCTTGTTCATCTCTGACACACCTGACAATTGCAGAGTCATCTGAGTATTTCTGCAGATGACAGGTCTCTGATTTGTACTGGAAGTCTGATGTGTACAGAGTAAAAAGGTATGGCGAGAGTATGGTCCCCTGTGATGCTCCTGTGCTGCTGACCACCTGGTTTGAAACATAATTCTTCAGTCTCACAAATTGTGGTCTATTTGTCACGTAGTCATTGATCCAGGCTATTGTTTAGGGCTCCACCTATGTCTTCAGAAGGTTCTGACAAAAGCAAATCAGACTGAATTGTGTTAAATGCACTGGAGAAATCAAAGTACATGCACTGGAGAAATCAAAGAACATGATCTTCACAGTGCTGCCTGCTTTGTCCAGATGACAGTGGGTTGGTTGAAGCAGGTGGATGATGGCATCTTCAACTCCACAGCGATAAGCAAACTGCAGCGGGTCCTAATACTTTCTTGTTAGCTTATTCAGGGGTGCCAACAGGAGTCTCTCCAGGACCTTCATGATGTGGGATGTCAGGGCAACAGGTATATAGTCATTGATGACTGATGGGTGAGTTCTCTTTAGTACTGGAACAAGGCAGGATGTCTTCCACAACACTGGAACCTTCTCCTGAGTTAGGCTAAGGTTGAAGAGGTGCTGCAGAATCCCCCAGAGCTGCTCTGCACAGGTCTTTAGGACTCTGGAGCTGACACCATTTGCACCTGCAGCCTTGTTCCGGCTCAGTTTCTCCAGCTGTCTTCTGGAGACAGACAAGAGGGAGGGGGGGCAAAGAGGGTTGTAGCATTTCCTGACTTGGTTGAAGTCAAACTTGTGGAATCAAAATCCAGTCCATGGCTGAGGTGGAGGATAAAGCATCTGAGGTGTAACAGGAAAGCTGTTGGTCAGAGGAGAGTGGGATGTCTGTTGGGCTGGGGATAGGAGAGGAGGATGCTGAGCTAGTTCCTTAACTGAACCTGTTGAAGAATGTGTTCAGTTCATTGGCTCTGTCCAGACTTCCATCTATCCTATCTTTCCCTTCCTTAAAGCCTGTGATCTTTCTCATTCCTGACCAGACATCTCTTATATTGTTCCTCTGTAGTTTGTTCCCTAGCTTCTTCCTGTATTCCTCTTTGCTGTCTCTGATCTTGACCTTAAGTTGCTTCTGTTTACTCCTCAGTAATTCCATCTCCCTTCCTGAAGGCTCTTTTTTTCTTGTTTAGGAGAGAAATCACTAAGAAATGTAAGGTTTTCATTCATTTAGTTGCAATTTTAAGAATACAAGGATTTTCAAGTTTAGTTTGATGGATTTCAGATATTAAGAAAAGCCAGCAATGTTGTGGTATATTGTGGAAACTCTTACAGCTCTTTAAGCAAAAACACTATAGCCAAATTATTAACAGATTTGAGGTTATTCTGTACATGATCACCACGCTGCAGACTCAGCACAAGCATAGTTGGGAAAAATGCATCAGGGTAGTGCTTTAATGCCCATGTGCTTTACAGATACAACTGTGTTCTTCAATCATTTGATCAAAACTACCAACCCTTTGGGACAAAGTGTTTGGCATAATGTGACAGTAAACAATGAAAAACATAACATTTCTTAAAAGCTCTGGTGCTAAGGATACAATCAAAGACAATAACAAAAATCTCATTGGCATGCATAGTCAAAAATAATTCAATTCATCCCGCTGAGAAAAATAAGTGTTCAGTAATTTATTTGAAGTTATCCTCTCCTTTGCAAGAAATGTGTTTCTACTAAAGCTCACATCTCACACAACAAAGCACTTGCCACTGTATCCAGTCAATTACTGCCTTTCTTAACTGGTACTGAATTTGGGATAGCGCATGGCTGCTGAACTGAACAAAAAAGTAACAGCTGTTGGTAATCAATTATGTGTCATGCAAAAACAATGCTTCCCCTAAGTATATATTTCTTAATAATCTGCCAGTATATGACAAAGAAACTGGAAAATATATTGTTTATTTGTTTGGTCGCGCATGCAGTTAAGCCCTAAAGTATTTACACTCCTATCAAAAATAACATTCCAAAAATTATTTCTACTTTTTTCAGTCATCAGTGATAAACTATTTAGCATAGCAGCAATCAAATGCTTCTTATAATTGCTGTCCAAGTGTTAACATGTTTCCAGTGGTATTTGATTTATCTTCCATGATAAGCTCCTAGAGTTTGAAAGGTCTTCTTGCCATCACTCTAATAATTAGTTTTGTGAAAGACTTAACTGAATATTTTGATCACACTTTTTTGCTCTGTGTGTGTGTGTGAGGTCCACATTTGGCTTGGAGTCCATTGTTGGATGGTACAGGATGACACAAGTCCCCAAAAAATAGGATAGAGCGACATAAACACTCCTGCATTGGTTTGTAAGGAAGAATTTAGCAAAACTATTTATTCTAATGAGCCATTTTTATCTAAACCTAATACAATGTAAAGTAGCAGATTAGTTTTTCATAATTCAAGTTTCCACTCTTGGAATGAATAGAATGACAGAGGCAACTTATTTTTTTACAGAGGCAACTTTTTTCTTATTAAGGTACTAGAATTAATTTGTATTACAACCCATGCAAAATGCATGTTATCTGCTATTACCACAGACCTTGATATTAGTTCATGGAGCCATGGTAGGTCTGAAAAGCATTCAATATATCATTTTATCTTCAAATGTGGCTATAATTATTTTTTGTGATATTTTATTGCACACTCTTAATAACAACATAATTAGAGATAAATAATCAAATATGAAAGAGACCAAGAAAGTCATTGTAGTAAAGCAACTCTCAATATGTGGAAGAATAGTTACAGACAGTTCCACTGCTGCATGTGGAGGTCCCCTCTTGGATAGGTAGATGTCGCTCGGTCCCCTCTTGGATTTTTTAAAAAGATTTATAAAAGTAACATTTTCAGTAATATTCTGTTAAAAGACCTTAAAAGTGATTTTTATTTAGTATTTTTGTTTTGTTGAACTTATGTGTTTGTCCAGAAACAAAAGTCCCCTCTTGGCAGGATTAACCGACAATCCCCTGTTGGTAAGCTAAACGAGTGTGTGTGTGTGTGTGCATGTGTGTGTGTGTGTGTGTGTGTGTTGAAACCGTGTTTGTTTGGAGCTGGTCTTGACAGGTCTCACTGACGCTGACCAATTAGTCAGTGTTACCCCCAATTTCCACTGCATGCTCTCCGCTCCGGTCCGCCACGCACTCCGCAGCCATTCACAATTTCCACTGCATGCGCTCTGAATCCGCTCCGGTCCAGTCCGCAGCCCAGAGGTGGTCAAAGGAGCATCCACGGGAATTGCAAGATCTCGCGATAAAAGCCAGTTATAAATGTGGAACTCAGAACAAAATTCTTCATTCCGTGGAAAACGAACAGAAAAGAACTGTTATTCTCTGTTATTCTGTGTCAAGATATTTGGAAAACAGATGTATAAATATACGCGGGCTTACATTAATATAGCTATGCATACAAAAAATGTCTAGTCCATCTTTATCGATTTATTTTGAAAAACACCCGGACATGGGGTTGTTTCTATGTCCAGTTGGTGCTTAGTTATTTGTGTAGATTGACTGCAGAGTTGATCCGACGTCCGGGGTCTGGCGCCCTGCCCCGCTTGGCGGCGGCAGTGGAAATGCTCTCATTGACTACAATGGGAGCGTTTTTGCTGCGGAGTGCCTGCCGGAGTGGAGCGGAGCGCATGCAGTGGAAATTGGGGGTTAGAATTCTGACATGCCTCTTTGGCCAGGAGGCCACTGCTCCTGTGCCCTAAAGCGTTTGTCAGCCTGCGGCTGCTGTAGTCTCCGTTAGCTGAGGCTACCTGCACCTTGCTGTTCTAGGGTACTGAGTGTTGCAAGCTTCCTAACACATCTTACCATCCCAACAACAATTATCTTAATAACCTCACACCTCCAGGTGTCAAATTAGCATAGAGACCTACTCCACACTCCCCCATGACACAAATAATATGGGGCATTGCCAAGAGAAAGATGAGAGACATTAAAATGACTCAAGATGTCGTCCACGAGGTTTGCCATGGCACGAGCTCTTCTCTTGTGTCTGTCACTACTGTCTACCTTGTTGGTCAAACATACATTTTATGTGACATACACTTGCTGGGAGTTGTTCTGCCTCAGGGAAAATCACTACAGTATTGATGAGGATGTGATGTCCACTCTTCCTGCTGAGATTACCACAAACATCCCGGCGTATCTAAGGTCTTGGAAACACAAGCCGGCAAAAAAAAAAAAACACCGGGCAGGTGTACACTGCAATTTTAGGAAGCGACCATACCGACCACCACTACCACCCCTCACCAACATAGGATCATTGAAAAATAAAATGGATTAATTTCTCCTTATTCTTCAAAGCAACAAGGATTACAAGGTTTACTCTGCCCTCTGCCTCACTGAGACCTGGCTGGACCATACCGTGCCTGACCTGGCTGTAACTCCCCCCGGCTTCATTCTACACCGCGGCGACAGCTCAGCCAAGCTATCAACAAAAACCAAAGGTGGCGGCATGTATGATAGTGAATTAGCGATGGTGCGACAACACAGAGCTCAAGAGTTACTGCAGTCCTTAGATGAAATATATTGCTGTCAAGCGCCGATTCACAGCAGATGTCATCTCAAGGCACTTAACAAGAAGTCATTTCAATACAGGTTTCCTATTTAAGGAGTCCCAGCAGATTGCACCAGTCATTGGCGTGAGGTTGGGCCCCGTTGATGCAGACTTTCCAACCACAGCAATCCAAGCATGTAGCAATGGTGGAGAGGAAAAACTCACCTTTAACAGGAAGAAACCTCCAACAGAACCAGGCTCAGTAGGAGCGGCCATCTGACACGACCGTCTGGGGGTTTGAGAAGACAGAGCAGAGTCACAGAAGGAACAGAAGATCTGATATAAGAGTACTTTCTATGTTACAGAAAGTAAAAAGTAGATAACATGACACGGTGGATGTTCAGTTACTGGGAGCATCATCCCAGTCGATACCCCCCGTCCACCAGGGCATTGCAGCCAAGCAGGATACCAGACTAGATATATCTTCTATGGAGGAAAAAACACTGAGAGAAAACAAAGTAAACTGTCGAAATAACAGAAGGTACTGTAATACAACTGGAGAGTAGTAGTAGAAAAGGAAGTAGCAGAGTGAAGAAAATTGGTAAGTCTGTCCTCCAGCAGTCTAAGCCTATAGCATAACTACAGAGATAGCTCAGGATGACCTTAGCCACTCTAACTATAAGCTTTATAAAAAAAGGAAAGTTTTAAGCCTGGCCTTGAAAGTAAACAGAGCTGGTTCCACAGGAGAGGAGCCTGATCGCTAAAAGATCTGCCTCCCATTCTACTTTTAGAAAACCTAGGAACTACAAGTAAACCTGCAGTCTGAGAGCGAAGTGCTCTGTTGGGAACAAATGAAACAATTAGATCTCTGATGTATGATGGAGCGTGATCATTAAGGTCCTAAACAGGGATTTAACAGGGAGCATATGAAGGGAAGCTAAAACAGGAGAAATGTGATCTCTCTTTTTAATATTCATCAGAACTCTTGCTGCCGCATTTTGTATCAACTGAAGGCTTTTAATGGCATTTTGTGGACTACCTGATAGTAAAGAATTATAGAAGTCCAGCCTTGAGGTAACAAATGCATGGACTAGTTTCTCAGTTTCCTTGGACAGGATGTTTCTAATTTTAGCAATATTCCGGAGGTGAAAGAAAGAAATCCTAGAAACCTGTTTAATATGGGATTTTAATGTCAAGTCTTGGTCAAAAATAACGCAGAGGTTCTTTACGGTATTATTGGAGGCCAATTTAATGCCATCCAGATGAATTGATTGACTAAGCAGTTTCTTTTTTAGAACTTCTGGTCATAAGACAGCAACTTCTGTCTTGTCAGAATTTAAGAGCAAAAAGTTTAGAGTCATCCAGGTTTTTATGTCTTCCAGACATGCCTGTAATCTACCTAACTGACTGGGTTCATCAGTATTTATGGATAAATATACTTGTGTATCATCGGCATGGCTGTGGAAATTTATCCCATTCTGTCTAATTATTCTACCAATTGGGAGCATATATATGGTGAAAAGAATTGGCCCAAGCACAGAACCCTGTGGAACTCCACAAGTAACCCTTGAGTGTAAAGAAGATTTATCATTTAGATGAACACACTGGAATCTATCAGACAAATATGATTTAAACCAGCCTAGTGCTGTTCCTTTGATCCCTGCAACATGTTCAAGCCTTTCTAAGAGAATATTGTGATCGACTGTGTCAAAAGCAGCACTGAGATCTAACAAAACCAGAACAGACACAAGTCCATTATCTGAGGCCATGAGAATATCATTAGTAACCTTCACCGGGGCTGTTTCAGTGCTATGATGAGCTCTTAAACTTGACTGAAACTCTTCAAACAGGTCGTTACTGTTTAGATGCTCACAGACTTGATAAGCAACTATTTTCTCAAGGATTTTGGATAAGAAAGGAAGGTTAGATGTAGGTCTGTAAATCACTAAGTCATCTTGATCAAGGGAAGGTTTCTTGAGTAAAGGTTTAATTACAGCTATTTTAAATTCCGGTGGTACGTATCCATTTACTAAGGATAGATTCATCATATCCAAAATGGGGCCAGGAACCAAATGGAACACTTCCTTAAATAATTTGGTTGGGACTGGGTCCATCATACAAGTTGAAGGTTTAGATGAGGCTAGTATTTTTGATAATTCCGAAAGCTCAACTGAATCAACAGTTCTTTCCGATGCGGTCTCATTTACTGAGGAAGAAGTTATCATGTTTGGGAAGATGCCAATGATATTATTTTTAATAGAATTAATTTTATTTATGAAGAATCCCATAAAATCATCACTGCTAAGAGCTGGGGGAATAGTTGGCTCAACAGAGCTATGACTCTAAGTTTGGCAACTGTACTAAAAAGAAACCTAGGATTGTTTTTATTCACCTCTATTAATGGTGAAAAATATGCTGTTCTAGCTTGTCGAAGGGTCTTTTTATACAGCAGTAGACTGTTATTCCAGGTTAAATACGAATCCTCTAGATGTTTAGAACACCATTTTCTCTCCGACTTCCTAGTATTCTGCTTTAAAGTACACAACTCTGCGTTAAGCCAAGGAGTCAGCCTCCTATGGCTAGCCACTTTCTTTTTTAAGGGGGCTACACTATCTAATGCCAAACACAATGAGGAAGAAACGCTGTGAACTAGACTATCAATTTCTGAAGGGTTAGAGATGGAATTGCTGCCATCTACTGTGTTACTCTGAGACACTGAGGAAAGTAAGAATGGAACAGATTCTTTAAAAATTGTTACGGCATTGTCTGATAAAGCTCTGCTATAATGAAATGTTCTTTCAGATTTAAGATGGTCAGTTAAAGTAAATTCAAAAGTTATCAAGAAGTGGTCACACAGGACCGTATTATGTGGGTGGATTGTTATTTCCTCACACTCAATACCGTATGTCAGTACAAGGCCCAAAGTGTGTTTACCCGAGTGGGTGGGCCCCTGTGCTTTTTGAGTAAAGCCAATTGAGTCTATAATAGCATTAAAGACTGCATTTAGGCTATTACTTTCAGTGTCCACATGAATATTGATGTCCCCCATGATAATGACCCTATCAGTATTTAATACTAAATCAGATTAAAAAATGTGAGATCTGATCCAAGAATTGAGAATAAGGGCCTGGTGGACAATGCAAAACCACAAACAAAAATGGTCTTAATGTTTTGCAACTTGGATGAGGAAAGTTAAGGGTTAGATGTTCAAAAGAACTGTAGCTATCAATTGGTCTTGGATTAATTCGTAAATCAGAATGAAAAATGGATGCAACTCCTCCTGCTCGCCCAGTACTTCTAGGATTGTGAAATTTTTAATGATTGGAAGGAGTTGACTCATATATCCTGACATAATCCTCCTGCTTCAACCAGGTTTCTGTAAGACAAAGCAAATGAATGTGATTCTCACAAATCAAGTCATTTACTAACAAAGTCTTTGAGGAGAAAGATCGTATGTTCAATAAACCACATTTAATAGATTTATTTTTCTGTTCAGTCAAAGTCGTATTTATTTTTATGAGATTTCCATGATTTGCTTTTGTTGGCTTAATTTTTAATCCATTTCATTTTGGCCGTGGGCAAGACACTGTTTCTATAGGGTAATGGGTGGGTAACAGTACAGAAGCAGCAGAGAGGTCGGTTAAACTATGACTCTGCTTCCTGGTCTGGACCCTGGGTTGTCAGTGTTTGGGAGGACTAATAAATCCAGCCACATTCCCAGTAAGAAGAGCTGCTCCATCCAAAGTGGGATGGATGCCGTTTCAGTTTCAGTTACAGGTAGGATTTGATGTCTCCCGTTCTGGCCCCTGGCAAGCATTTGACTATGGTCAATGGTGTCTCTAATGCCACGTTTCTGACTATGGAACTGCCAATTACCTGGGTCGGCTTCTCAGCGAGTGTGTCACTGAGCGTGGTGGCCTGTGTTAAAATAACTTAGAAAGGCCTCAGCACAGAGAAAATAAGATCAATTCAAGAGAGGCTTAACACCAAACAGCTCCAGGGAGTGCAACAGCGACAACAGGAAATGACACAATATGCCTTACCCCGAAAACTTACTGCCAAGAGTTCAACATCTGGGCTGCAGAGACAACACTTTACAGTAACATGTTCTGAATGACACCATCTGTTGTTGACAAGCACTGCTACTCCACCTCCTTTTCTTTTCCTGCTCGTCTTCAGATCTCTGTCTGCTCGTACAGTCAGGAAGGCTGGCAGAGAGACGTTGTAGTCAGGGATATGATCCTGCAGCCACGTCTCAGTAAAACACATAACACTGCATTCCCGAAACCCTCGCTGAGTCCTTGTAAGGGCTTGGAGTTCATCCATCTTGTAACCCAGTGATCTCACATTACCCATTATGATCAATGGAAGAGATGGCCTGAACCTCCTCTTTCTCTGTCTCCTTTTTGCTCCTGCTTTGCATCCACGTCTCCTCCTTATCAACTCACCAGGGATTTGTGGCTTCAGTTGAGGTATTATTTCACCTTTTGCGATGTTAATCTGCTGCTCCCAGCTTTAAACCACATTATTGCCATGGTTACGCAGCATAACAAGTTATCAAAAAGTGAAAGGTTTACAGCAAAAATCCTTCCAGCTTCACAGCACCAAAAACTAGAAAGTATACAGGTTAAGAAAAATGCAATCTTCCTCAAGAAAAAAGAGGAACCAATGTACAAAAAAACAAAACTTAATATGTAGCCAACATAGTTAGTCCCAGAGGCTTTATGTAGTCCAAGTTTCGGTGTTAGTTGTGACCCAATTCTAATTTGTCATTTTAGTCTATCTGAGAAATCTCTAAACGGAGACTTATGTGTCTATGAGTCTAATGACATCGTAATATTCGAAGAACACTTTGGTGAGTGATGCACATCTTTGCTCGCTGCTTTACTATTCTGAACCTTTTTTGGCAGTTAAGTCTTTGTCAGTTTGTTAGTTGTGGAATTTCCCCTTTTATGTTAACAGTGGTCTGATCAGTTACTATTTGAGTTTCCCTCAAGTCTTGTTTTGAAGGTCAGTTTGTGGTTGAGTTTCTTGTGTTACTACTATTCCTCTTGACTGAGGGAACTCGTCTTTGTGGTAATCACTGAGTCTTTTAACAGGACCACACATCCGAACGTGACTCCTGTCTGACAAAGAACTTCTTATTTTTTTCTGACACTTATTTTTCTCCTCATCCAAATCCCACTGAAAACTATGCTGGACACCCAAGACACGTGGGGCAGGCTTGCACCAGATCATGGCACACAAATGCCTGGGAGAAACTCACTCTGACATGGGAAAAACACCCAAACAAGTTTAAGAATGTGCTTGTACACGTATTTGTTTGTGCAGGCTGCAGCTGGGAGAGCAGCTGGGAAACACCAACATGCAGTAAAAGTGTAGGCATGGGGATATATTTACAGTACTTCTAACAGGCGATGTGTTTGTCTTACAGGGACATTTTCTCCCAACTTCTCCAAACATTTTAGCAACATATGTTGCATAGCTAAATTGAATGTGCTTCACACATGTATTGAAAATTGATGCAACATGTGTGTTGTTCCACAAATATGGTTGTAATAAAGAAGAGTGAAACTGTGTGATCAGTTATTCAGAACAGGACATTGGAGCACTCTAAGCAACAGCCTCCCAAGCTTTTTCCCCATGACCTAAAAGATGGTCAAGGCATATTTCTGAAAGTCAATATCCAAAATGCTAAAGCAATTTTCTCATGGTAAAAAATTTGTCCACAAACCAGTTTTGAATTTATTACATTTTTTTCTTTTTTTCTTTTTAACGTGTCCTGTTTGGCTGTGTGGAGCTCGGAATTGGTGTCTCAGTACCAAGTAGAAGCCCAACAGATTTACTTTCACAAGCGGAGCAGTACAGCTTTTGCTATAGTACTCCACTTGATATATGTGTGAAAAATCTTTATTATGAATTGCTGGGGGGTTTATTTCCTGGTGTTATGGACACGGAGACGGAAAATTAAGGGGAAGAAAAAAAGAAGATGAAGAAGAGAGGTAGAAAACAAAAAATCAAGAGAGAGGGTGAGTTGAAAATACAAGAGAGGAAGGGAAAAAAAGAAAACACAGGAAAACATTGAAGTCTGCCTCCATACCCACAGGACGGCAGAGAGAGGGGAAAAAACAAAACACGAAAAAGGAACATCGACAAAACAAAACAAACATCGTGAACTAACTACACAACCACATCACACAAAAATGGATATAAAAATACAATAACAATGTCACAGAAAAACTCTGTCTTAATCAAGCTCTAGTAATAATAACCTCAGCCCAAGGATATTTCTGTAAACACCAAAGATACCACATCCATGTGTGTGTGTGAGCATGCTGGTGCATATAAGGTTTCTCAATAAGAGTGTTCGATAGCTGGTGTGAGTAGGCATCAATCCGTCTCCCAGGAATCGATGCATATATAAAGGAGATCGCAGCCCAGACGTCCAAAGGACCCCCAGAGCCCCAGGGGGACCCCGGCGGGGCCGACCATATCCCCCAAGAGAGGAGCAAAGGAGAACCCCAGGGGAACATCCAGCGGCTACTATGCAGGGGCCCAGGGGGCAGCAGTGACGAGCCCACGGGCCTCGCCGGCAACCAGCCGCGCCAGGGCGGGCCGGTTGTGGACACCACTGCTGGGGGGAGGGGCGCCCCCTCAGCAGAGGTGTCCACAACCGACCCGACAAGGGACCGGCCGACGAGGCACCGCAGGGGCCGTGGCCGGCCACCACGCACCACCACCACCCTAGGCCAATCCCCACAGCCAACATCCCGGCGCCCCACCCCTGCCCCACGTCGGGGCGCCCCACCGATAGCCGCAGCGGATGGACGGCATCCCCACGCCAGCCCCATCCCAGAAGGAGAACTAAACCCACCCTGACATTCGCTCTACTATCAGAACACAAAAGACACTAGACAACCAGGATGAGTTCACCCACCTGCCCTGCTAGCCCACAACCCAGCCAGTCCACCCGCAAGTCCGACCGAACCCGGCCAAACGCCCGACCCCAGCACCCCGCAGCGCACAAAGACCAAGACCCAGGAGCTAAGTCCAGTGCGAAAATGGACTGATCAGGCCCAGAAATGCCACCCAGCTGCCGCGACCAGCAGCCAGGCACCCCAACCAGCAAACAAGGCGAGAGGCCATAAAGGGACCGGCGATGACAATCGGCCCAGAGAAAAAGAGAGAGGCGGCTGCACATGCCGGCCACCGGCCAGCCCCGACCCCCACAGGCAACAGAGACCCCACGCCGGCCGACCCCCGACCAGGACCACAGCTAGGGGGCGCGGCGCCCCAGAGCCCCAAATCTCCAGGTCCACCCCACACCCTACCCAGGCGCAGCACGGCCACCAGGCCAGTAACCCATGTCCATCAGTGCAACCCCCCTAAGGCACCGCATGCAGCCATCAGGAGTTACCACCCAAAGCCACCAAAGCCCAACCCCAGGTTGGGGCCGCTACGTCCAGCGCCCCATCCGCCCATTGATCCCACCCCCAGGGGTCCCCCCCAGATGCCTCCAACCCCCAAAACCCCCACATCAGCAACAATATCCCAAATGACAAAACCAAGTGCCTCCCACCCCTACTAGGTGTTGGAGCCGATCAAAGGAGCCCAGAGAGATTGATCAGATATGGAGCCAGAGGCCGTCTCAAGACCAAAATGGTCCAACAAGAGATTTCTATACTGAATAATATTAAGAGCCTTTTTATTTTTCCAGTTCAGGAGGATAGGTTTCTTAGCGATGCATAAGGCAATGTGAACCATTAAAAGTGACTTTGTGTCCATGGTGACATCATTTAAATTTCCTAACAGGCAAACTGAGGGAGATGGTGGAATGTTACATTTCAAACACTTTGATAAGTCCTCACATATCTGGCACCAAAATTTCTTAACAGGTGGACGGAACCAAAGCGCATGCATATAAGTATCTGGTATATTGCTTGTGCATTGTAAGCAGGTATTAGACGACGTAAAACCCATCCTAAACATCCGTTGACCTGTATAGTGTACTATATGAAGGATTTTGTATTGTATTAATTGCAAATTAGGATTTTTTGTTATTGTTAAGGTTCTTAAACATATCGGAGACCAGAAGTTTTCGTCAAAGCTGGCTGATAAATCCACCTTCCATTTTGAAATGGGGATGGCTATTGATTCATCTAATGTAGATAAAGTTTTGTATATTTTAGACAGCAATTTGGGGGGGTTGAGATTAAGAAAATCTAAAACTATTGCTGGAATTTGTAATTCAACTGTATTGAGCCTAAATTTACCTTTAATAATAATTTAATTTGTTGATATTCTAAGAATTAGTTTTTATCAATTCTGTATTGTGTAATTAATGTATTAAATGGGATAAAGTCTGTTCCTTCAAATATATGTTCCAGGTATTCAATTCCATTGCACCTCCAGTCTGGAAAACTTATCATACATTTTTTTTTGCAAGATGTCGGGATTAATCCAGATGGGTATACATCTGCATGGGATTATTGTGGACTCTGTCATTTTTAGAAACTCCCACCATGCTGTCAGAGAGGAGCTGATATTTATGCTTTTAAAGCATTCATGTTGTTTTATATTTGAGCTAATAAATGGTAGGTCTGAAAGTTTTATCTTATTGCACAGTGTCTGTTCTACGTCTATCCAGGACTCATCTAGGTAGCTATGTTTTAACAATCTTGAGATGTATTGGAGCCTGTTGGCTAAGAAATAATGATGGAAGTTTGGTAGATCTAGACCTCCTTTTTCTTTGGTCTTCTGCAGTGTTTTTAAGCTTATACGTGGGGGTTTATCTTTCCCAAAAAATTTAGAGATAGGGGAGTACAGAGATCTAAACCAGTCTAGTGATGGTTTACTTGGGATCATTGAGAATAAGCAGTTGATTCTGGGCAAAACCATCATTTTTATTGAAGCAACCCTTCCCATAAGTGAAATGGGTAGGGATTTCCATCTAGCGAGATCTTCTTCCACTTTTTTAAAAAGTGGGATGTAATTTAGCTTTGTTAAATCTGCCAGTCTTGGTGAGACATTGATACCTAAATAAGTAATATTCCCTGACTGCAGTTGTGTATTAGTTGGATTCTGGACTGAACAAGTGATTGGAAGAACTGTAGATTTGAACCAATTTATAGAATGATCTGAAACGTTTGAGTAAGAGTTTATCAACCTGATTACCTTAGAGAAAGAGGTTTGTGAATGCTGGAGAAAAAGTAACACATCAAATGCATAACGACTGATTTTATGCTCTATGTTATTGCATTTTATGCATTTAATATTGTGAATTTGCCTGATTGCTGCAGCTAGTGGTTCAATAAAAATAGCAAACAGGGAGAGAGAGAGAGGACATCCCTGCCTGGTACCTCTCTGAAGATAAAACCTACATGATGTTTGGTTATTAGTCCTGATACATGCTGTTGGTGAACTGTATAATATTTTCAACCAGTTTATAAAAGAATTTCCAAAGCCAAATTTATATAAGGTTGCAATTAAGAATTTCCAGTTAACTCTATGAAATCCTTTTTCTGCATCTAGAGATAATATATCAGTTTTAATGTTTTTACAGTAAGAAAAATCTATTAAATCTATTAATCTACGTGAACTTGTGGATGAATGTCTCCCTTTAATAAAACCAGTTTTATCAGGATGTATTATAAGAGGGGTTACTTTCTCTATCCTTTTTGTGAGGGCTTTGCAGATTATTTTAAGATCAACATTAATGAGGGAAATGGGACGATAGCTGGTAGGAAACAAAGGGTCTTTACCTGATTTTAATAGAAGACTAATGTAGGCAGAATTCATATTTGGTGGAAGTCGGCCATTTTCATTGGTTTCCTGCAGCGTTCTGTGGAATGTTGGTGCCAGAATATTCCAGAATTCTTTATAGAACTCTGCTGGAAATCCATTTGGGCCTGGAGCCTTTTTATTGGGCATGCTTTGGAGGGCCTCCTGGAGTTCAGCCGCTGTTAGTGGTGAATTGCTTGACTTTCAGATAATTTAGGTAGTGTTATGTTATCCAAAAATTGTTAAATTTCATGATCTGATATGTTTATCTCTGGTGAGTATAAAACCTTGTAAAATTCTTTAAAGGTGTTGTTTTTTCTTTCGGGATCATATACTGTATTCCCGGTCTGATCTTTAATAGCAGATATAGTTGATTTTTCTTTATTAAATTTAAGCTGGTTAGCCAAAAATCTACCTGATTAATTGCCCTGTTCAAAGTTTTCTATCCTAAGTCTTTGATTTAAGAACTGGGTCTGTTTATTAATAATTTCATTTAATTATAGCTTTGCTTTACGGATTTTGCCTTGTCTCTCCTCATCTAGAGAAGCTTCTAATGAATTAATAGTTTCTTCTAATTCCTGAATATGTTTTTTTTCTATTTTATTTTTATTTGATGAGAATTAGATTATTTCACCTCTAATCACAGCTTTCCCTGCCTCCCAAAGAATGGATGGCGACGTACCAGGGAGGTCATTATATTCCAAATATGAGGCCCACTCTTTTTCGAAATATTTATTAAATTCTTTATCCTTAAGTCATGATATATTAAATCTACAAATTTTTGCTTTGAGGCGTTTCTGTTTTATTTACTAAAGTTAGAGAAAGAGGAGCATTATCGCTAACAGCTATAGGGTGTATCTCAGTGTATCTATAGGGTGTATCTCTGAAATTTTACTCAACAGTGAGCTGCTGACTAACAAATAATCCAGTGGAGAATATGAATGGTGGACATTTGAAAAGAAAGTATATTTTTTGTCATTGGGGTGAAGAGATTGCCATGCATCGCAAAGTCCATAATCGCTCATGTACTGTTTGACTATATCTATGGATTTCCAGGTGCGCTTAGTCCCTGCTGTGCTCTGCTTGTCTATTTTTTCATTTAAACCAAAGTTGAGGTTGCCCCCAAGAAGAAGTGAGCAATCCATGTGTTCAAGGAGCACCGGGATAAAGGAATGAAAGAATGAGGGGTCATCAACATTTGGACCATATATACTGACAATACATACATTTTGGTTATGTATACATAGTTTTACTATAATAAATCTACCCTCTGGATCTGTAACTGTATGTATTAAAAATTAACATTGTTATTTATTAATATTCCTACTCCCCTTTGTCTAGAGTTATAGGATGCTGAAAACACATTAGGAAACTCGGGGGATTTAAGATCAACTGCAGCTGAGGTAGATTTATGGGTTTCTTGTAATAAGACGACATCTGCCTTCAATCTTCAAAGCTGGTTAAAAATCTTAACTCTTGTCTCTCTGGTGCCAGCTCCATGAACATTCCATGAGACAAACCTTACAGTAGCCATAGTTTTGAGACAAAAGTTGTACAGTCCATATCACCATAGAAACAGATAAACACAGGTGCATTATTAGTTAGTGCTTGGGGTTCCCTGATTGAAAATCCAAAAGCCGAGATATAAGAAAGAGAAAAACAGAAGAAGGTTGCGAAGTTGTTAAGGGTGATGGTGAGAGAGAAAGAAATAGTTATGTTATGAAAAAATTCTGTGTGTGAGTGATAAAAGAAGAAAAAAGGAGTGACAAAGACATTTGGTGATAGACATGTGAAGATGAGAAATGAAAAAAGAGCCAGTATCCCAGTGCTTAGCCCTGGCCCCGCCCACATCAAGTAATGTAAACAACTTTACATAGCTGTACTGTTTTGAATTTATTTAAGAGACAGATACAAAAGGAAGCTATACTGTGTCTGACTTAAAGCAGCTTGAGGTTGAGAAATTCCAATCCTGTAAAACACATTCCTGTGGTAATCTTATGTATGTTTCAAAACTGCTACGATGGCTCAGGTGGTAGGGGTTAGTTCCATAACTGGTAGGTTGCTGGTTTGAATCAGTCAGCTGTTTTGTCCTAGGGCAAGACATTTCAACCACCTTGCCTGATGGTGATGGTCAGAAGGCCCAGTGGCATCGGAAGATGTGAGACTAGTGCTTAATCAGGCTCAAGAACACCAGGTAGTGTAACTGGATTTATCAGCACTGCTGCCAGTGGCATGAACACACACAGCACATGAGGCTAGGCTCACTTAACTCTGCTCGTGCTCCCTGGCACATCCTAACATGCCTAACCCTTAACGTGCCAAATACCACATCTCCCTTTCTTAGAGAACGAAGGGTAAACTACCTTTGTTTGAGCAGGTCTTAAGTGTTCATTCTGCCCATTTTGCTGGAAGACCTGTCCCTGTTTTCTCCCTATTCTATTAGAACACACATTTCAAACTCCATAAAAAAGGGCTGATGCTACCCCTGAGTCATAAAAAGTCCTTAGCAGGGTCTTCTGCACCCCAAAGGACCTCAGCTTCCTCAGCAGATACAGCCGACTCTGACCCTTTTTATAGAGAGCCTTGGTGTTATCAGTCCAGTCCAGTTTGTTGTTCAGGTGAACACCCATATATTTATAACAGTCCACCATTTCTATATCTGTTCCCTGGATGGTCACTGGAGTGGGGGGAGGACAATTCTGCCTGCGGAAGTCCACCACCAGCTCTTTGGTTTTCCCCGCATTGATGTGGAGGCAGTTTTCTTGACACCAGTCCACAAAGTTCTCGTTCAGGTCTCTGTACTCACTGTCGTCCCCATCTGTGATGAGACCAACAATGGCAGAGTCGTCAGAGAACTTCTGGAGATGGCAGGATGGAGTGTGGTGGGTGAAGTCAGAGGTATACAGCGTGAAAAGGAAGGGGGCCAAAACAGTTCCCTGAGGGGCCCCCGTGCTGCAGGTGATCCAGTCTGATACACAGTCCCGTAGCCTCACAAACTGTGGATGGTTAGTGAGGAAGTCCAGGATCCATGATGTCAGGTGATGGTCCATTCCAGAGTCCTGCAGCTTGTCCCCTAGAAGTGCAGGATGGATGGTGTTAAATGCACTGGAGAAATCATAACACATGATCCTCACAGTGCTGCCCTTAGTATCAAGGTGGGAAAGAGCTTTCTGCATGAGGAAAATGACGGCATCATCCACCCCGATGCCGGGCCAGTAGGCAAACTGTAGCGGGTCTAACGATGAGCTCACCACAGAGCGGAGGTGGGACAGAACCAGCCGCTCCAGGGTCTTCATCAGATGAGAAGTTAACGCTACAGGCCTGTTGAACCCACAGCCTTCCTCATCTTCAGTCGACTGAGCTCCCTTCTCACCTGCCATGTTGTGAAGGACAGGCTGACTCTGGAGCTGGATGGCCGAGGGCTGTAGGGAGTGGTGGTGTATTTGGGGAGGTAGTTGAAGGGTCTACTTGGAAGGACTGGAGATGTTAGGTGTCTTCCCTGTGAGCAGACTGCTGTGGCTAAAGCAGCTGAGGTAGGAGGCAGACAGGGCTCATGTTGTGGGAATGATGGGGGTTGTGAATGAGACGGCTGGTTAGGAGGGAGGGCAAATGTCTTATTAAACCTGTTGAAGAAGTTGTTCAGGTCATCTGCCCACTTCTTGTTCCCTACAAGCTGTGAGTTGGTCTCCTTATACCCAGAGATGGATTTCAGTCCTCTCCAGACCCCGCTGATGTTGCTGTTCTGCAGCTGGTCCTCCATCTTAATCTTGTACTGAGCCTTCCCCTCTCTGATCTTTCTCTTCAGCTTCCTCTGCCCAACCCTCAGTTCATCTTTGTCCCCTGACTTAAAGGCACTCCTCTTCTGCTTTAGTAGTGCCTTAATATCAGGAGTAATCCACGGCTTATTATTGGAGAAGCATCGTACAGTCCTGCTGGGGACAGTGGTCTCCACACAGAAGTTGATGTAGTCTGTGATGCTCTCCGTTAGCTGATTGATGTCTTCCCCACAGTCATCACTAAACACATCCCACAAAGATCTGTCAAAACAATCTTTTAGAGCCTCCTCAGCTTCAGCAGACCAGATCTTTACAGAGTGTTTGATTACCGGTTGTCTGTGAACCAGAGGTTTGTACTCAGGCTGAAGATGGAATAGGTTATGATCAGATCTGCCCAGGGGGGGTAGGGATGATGCTTGGTACACACCGCCCGTCGCTACTACCGATTGGATGGTTTAGTGAGGTCCTCGGATCGGCCCCGCCGGGGTCGTTCACGGCCCTGGCGGAGCGCCGAGAAGACGATCAAACTTGACTATCTAGAGGAAGTAAAAGTCGTAACAAGGTTTCCGTAGGTGAACCTGCAGAAGGATCATTAACGGGATGCGTCGGTTCCCGTCTCCGTGGGCCTCCACAGCCCTCGGCCCGGGTTCCGTGTCGCGCGAAGCCTCGGAACAAAGCTGAGGGGGTGCCCTCACTCCCCGCCACGGGGAGCGGGCGTGTCTGAGGCTGCCCCGGTCAGGCCGGGTGCGCGGGTCTCGGTCGGGCCCCGGGGTCCGGAGGGACAGGGGGGATTCGGTGGCGGTGAGGGCGTTGGCGGCGGCGGAGCAACTCCGTCTCTCACCAACCACCACCACCACCACCACCCCCCTGCAACCCCTCCTTCCCCGTCCCCTCCGATTCCCGTCGTTCCCCGACCCTCCGGGGTTCCCCGGTCCTCACCCCCGTGCGGGGTGGGGCCGGG